>CM040815.1:347500-630000 GCA_022829025.1 Squalius cephalus | reverse complement strand
TGTAAAACAGTGTCTGTGCGGTTACGCTGAATAACTCGAGCTGTAAAACAGTGTCTGTGCGGTTACGCTGAATAACTCGAGCTGTAAAACAGTGTCTGTGCGGTTACACTGAATAACTCGAGCTGTAAAACAGTGTCTGTGCGGTTACGCTGAATAACTCGAGCTGTAAAAAAGTGTCTGTGCGGTTACGCTGAATAACTCGAGCTGTAAACACTGCTGGACGTGATGTCAAAACGTAGAATTAAAATGGCTTCTGATATGACTGTCGCCGTTGCATTTCACGTTAAACATAAATCCATGAAACATGATGTCAGGACTGAAACATTTATCAGTGAAATAAAATGTACTGGAAACAAATGCATTGCAATGTGTGTGTGTTCAGCCAAACGTGTGTGTGTGTGTGTGTGTTCAGCCAAACGTGTGTGTATGTGTGTGTGTGTGTGTGTGTGTGTTCAGCCAAACGTGTGTGTGTGTGTTCAGCCAAACGTGTGTGTGTGTGTGTGTGTTCAGCCAAACGTGTGTGTGTGTGTTCAGCCAAACGTGTGTGTGTTCAGCCAAACGTGTGTGTGTTCAGCCAAAAGTGTGTGTGTGTGTGTTCAGCCAAACGTGTGTGTGTGTGTTCAGCCAAACGTGTGTGTGTGTTCAGCCAAACGTGTGTGTGTTCAGCCAAACGTGTGTGTGTGTGTGTTCAGCCAAATGTGTGTGTGTGTGTGTGTTCAGCCAAACGTGTGTGTGTGTGTTCAGCCAAACGTGTGTGTGTGTGTGTGTGTGTGTTCAGCCAAACGTGTGTGTGTGTGTTCAGCCAAACGTGTGTGTGTTCAGCCAAACGTGTGTGTTCAGCCAAAAGTGTGTGTGTGTGTGTTCAGCCAAACGTGTGTGTGTGTTCAGCCAAACGTGTGTGTGTGTGTGTTCAGCCAAACGTGTGTGTGTTCAGCCAAACGTGTGTGTGTGTGTGTGTGTGTGTGTGTGTGTGTTCAGCCAAATGTGTGTGTGTGTGTGTGTTCAGCCAAACGTGTGTGTGTGTGTGTTCAGCCAAACGTGTGTGTGTGTGTGTGTGTGTGTGTGTGTGTGTGTGTGTTCAGCCAAACGTGTGTGTGTGTGTTCAGCCAAACGTGTGTGTGTGTGTGTGTGTGTGTGTTCAGCCAAACGTGTGTGTGTGTGTGTTCAGCCAAACGTGTGTGTTCAGCCAAACGTGTGTGTGTGTGTGTTAAGCCAAACGTGTGTGTGTTCAGCCAAATGTGTGTGTGTTTGTGTTCAGCCAAACGTGTGTGTGTGTGTGTGTTCCGCCAAACATGTGTGTGTTCAACCAAACGTGTGTGTGTGTGTTCAGCCAAATGTGTGTGTTCAGCCAAACGTGTGTGTGTTCAGCCAAACGTGTGTGTGTTCAGCCAAACGTGTGTGTGTGTTCAGCCAAACGTGTGTGTTCAGCCAAACGTGTGTGTTCAGCCAAACGTGTGTGTGTTCAGCCAAACGTGTTTGTGTTCAGCCAAACGTGTGTGTGTGTGTTCAGCCAAACGTGTGTGTGTGTGTGTTCAGCCAAACATGTGTGTGTGTGTGTGTTCAGCCAAACATGTGTGTGTTCAGCCAAACGTGTGTGTGTGTGTGTGTGTGTGTGTGTGTTCAGCCAAACGTGTGTGTGTGTGTGTGTGTGTGTGTGTGTGTGTTCAGCCAAACGTGTGTGTGTTCAGCCAAACGTGTGTGTGTGTGTGTGTGTGTTTAGCCAAACGTGTGTGTGTTCAGCCAAACGTGTGTGTGTGTCTGTTCAGCCAAACGTGTGTGTGTGTGTGTGTTCAGCCAAACGTGTGTGTGTGTTCAGCCAAACGTGTGTGTGTGTGTGTTCAGCCAAACGTGTGTGTGTGTGTTAAGCCAAACGTGTGTGTGTGTGTGTTCATCCAAACATGTGTGTGTGTTCAGCCAAACGTGTGTGTGTTCAGCCAAACGTATGTGTGTGTGTGTTCAGCCAAACGTGTGTGTGTTCAGCTAAACGTGTGTGTGTGTTCGTGTGTTCAGCCAAAACGTGTGTCTGTGTGTTTAGCCAAACGTGTGTGTGTTCATCCAAACGTGTGTGTGTTCAGCCAAACTTGTGTGTATTTGTGTGTGTGTGTGTGTGTGTGTTCAGCCAAAACGTGTGTGTTCAGCCAAACGTGTGTGTGTTCATCCAAACGTGTGTGTGCTCAGCCAAACGTGTGTGTGTGTGTTCAGCCAAACGTTGAGTGTTAAGCCAAATGTGTGTGTGTTCAGCCAAATGTGTGTGTTCTGCCAAACATGTGTGTTCAGCCAAATGTGTGTGTGTTCAGCCAAACGTGTGTGTGTGTGTGTGTGTGTGTGTGTGTGTGTGTGTGTGTGTTCAGCCAAAACGTGTGTGTGTGTATGTGTGTGTTCATCCAAACGTGTGTGTGTGTTTAGTCAAATGACACAGCACAGCACATGCAGTCTGATTTATAAACTCTAAAGAGTAGGCCAATCCTGTGATGTGTGAGTGTGAGTGTGAGTATGAGTGTGAGTGTGAGTATGAGTGTGTGTGTGTGTGTGTGTGTGTGTGTGTGTGTGTGTGTGTGTGTGTGTGTGTGCGTGTATGTGTGTGTGTGTGTGTGTGTGTGTGTGTGTGTGTGTGTGTGTGTGTGTGTGTGTGTGTGTGTGTGTGTGAGTTTGAGTGTGTGTGTGTTCGTGTGTTCAGTCAAAACGTGTGTCTGTGTGTTCAGCCAAACGTGTGTGTGTTCATCCAAACGTGTGTGTGTTCAGCCAAACTTGTGTGTGTTTGTGTGTGTGTGTGTGTG
Source organism: Squalius cephalus (assembly GCA_022829025.1). NCBI lineage: Eukaryota > Metazoa > Chordata > Actinopteri > Cypriniformes > Leuciscidae > Squalius > Squalius cephalus. Next base: position 627,223 of record CM040815.1, on the reverse strand, counting down.
TGTGTTCAGCCAAAACGTGTGTGTGTGTTCAGCCAAACGTGTGTGTGTTCATCCAAACGTGTGTGTGCTCAGCCAAACGTGTGTGTGTGTGTTCAGCCAAACGTTGAGTGTTAAGCCAAATGTGTGTGTGTTCAGCCAAATGTGTGTGTTCTGCCAAACATGTGTGTGTTCAGCCAAATGTGTGTGTGTTCAGCCAAACGTGTGTGTGTGTGTGTGTGTGTGTGTGTGTGTTCAGCCAAAACGTGTGTGTGTGTGTGTATGTATGTGTTCATCCAAACGTGTGTGTGTGTTTAGTCAAATGACACAGCACAGCACATGCAGTCTGATTTATAAACTCTAAAGAGTAGGCCAATCCTGTGATGTATGAGTGTGAGTGTGAGTATGAGTGTGTGTGTGTGTGTGTGTGTGTGTGTGTGTGTGTGTGTGTGTGTGTGTGAGTTTGAGTGTGTGTGTGTGTGTGTGTGTGTGTGTGTGTGTGTGTGTGTGTGTGTGTGTGAGTTTGAGTGTGTGTGTGTGTGTGTGTGTGTGTGTGTGTGTGTGTGTGTGTGTGTGTGTGTGTGTGTGTGTGTGTGTGTGTGAGTTTGAGTGTGTGAGTGTGTGTGTGTGTGTGTGTGTGTGTGTGTGTGTGTGTGTTCAGCCAAATGTGTGTGTGTGTGTGTGTGTGTGTGTGTGTGTGTGTGTGTGTGTGTGTGTGTGTGTGTGTGTGTGTGTGTGTGTGTGTTCATGTTTTTCTATCCCGGTGGGGACTTCAACCTGAATGCACACAGACTCATGGGGACTCGTGTCACAGTGGGGACCTAAATAGAGGTCCCCATGGGTAAACAAGCTTATAAATCACACAGAATGAGTTTTTTTGAAAATGTAAAAATGCATAAAGTTTTCCTGTGATGGGCAGGTTTAGGGGTAGGGTTAGTGTAAGGGGATAGAATATACAGTTTGTACAGTATAAAAACCATTAAGTCTATGGAGAGGCCCCACAAAGATAGTAAACCAGACGTGTGTGTGTGTGTGTGTGTGTGTGTGTGTGTGTGTGTGTGTGTGTGTGTGTGTGTGTGTGTGTGTTCTGTCTCTTGGCATCTACACTGAAGTACAGTGAGACAGCCGTGTGTCTGGCCTCGTTTCCAAACACACTCATCTGGTCAACATTAAAGAATGAAAGGTCGCATTTTGTAACCAATTAGCACAACTGTTATGTTTTATTTAATCTCCCAAGCAAGATTTTTAAATACTGGCATGAAGTCACACTGTAGATGTCTGTCCACACCAGACACAAGACTCTGGGACGCAGTCAAATCAATCAAAACTCACAGCCAATCAGAAGAGCTTATGGGCGGAGTCTCTCTGCAAGCGCACTGCACTCGCAACCAAATCAATCGAAACTCACAGCCAATCAGAAGAGCGTGTGGGCGGAGTCTCTCTGCAAGCGCACTGCACTCGTAACCAAATCAATCAAAACTCACAGCCAATCAGAAGAGCGTGTGGGCGGAGTCTCTCTGCAAGCGCACTGCACTCGCAACCAAATCAATCGAAACTCACAGCCAATCAGAAGAGCGTGTGGGCGGAGTCTCTCTGCAAGCGCACTGCACTCGTAACCAAATCAATCAAAACTCACAGCCAATCAGAAGAGCGTGTGGGTGGAGTCTCTCTGCAAGCGCACTGCACTCGCAACCAAATCAATCAAAACTCACAGCCAATCAGAAGAACGTGTGGGCGGAGTCTCTCTGCAAACGCACTGCACTCGCAACCAAATCGATCGTTACTCACAGCCAATCAGAAGAGCGTGTGGGCGGAGTCTCTCTGCAAGCGCACTGCACTCGCAACCAAATCGATCGTTACTCACAGCCAATCAGAAGAGCGTGTGGGCGGAGTATCAGAAGAGCGTGTGGGCGGAGTCTCTCTGCAAGCGCACTGCACTCACAACCAAATCGATCGTTACTCACAGCCAATCAGAAGAGCGTGTGGGCGGAGTCTCTCTGCAAGCGCACTGCACTCGCAACCAAATCGATCGATACTCACAGCCAATCAGAAGAGCGTGTGGGCGGAGTCTCTCTGCAAGCGCACTGCACTCGCAACAAAATCCTTTCATTTATTTTCAAAATCTGATGTGAATTAACCGAATTCACTGTATGCTTACATTGCATGGAAAAGAGCAGCTTGGACATTGTGCTGAACATCTCAAGGTATGTTTTATGTCAGAAAGAAAATCAGGTTTGGAACGATATGATCAGAGTAACTGAAGAAGTTATATTTTGAATGAACTTTCCTTTAAAAGCATTTTCTTTCTTTTTGAGAGAAGAGAAAAGGGGGAAACATAAATCCATGCACTTTAGGGGTCCAAAAAGGGGGGAAAAAATTTAAATACAAGTCTGTTCTCATGTCTCCAGTGGTGTAGGACTGCCACGTTGTCATTCTTGTGGCGAGGCTGATGTTGTCCAATGTTGTTCAGAATGTGAACGAGCCACAAATCAATGTCTTGGCATCTCCGCCTGACGGTTATATGACACATCTGTGTCGTGACGTTTGTGGAGCCGCTCATGTTAATATACGCACTTTAATTGCTTTAGAGACGATGCATGTCTTTTGTTGTTTCCCTTTATGAAAAAAAAACAACAACCGTGCACAACCATGGTCATCACAACATTCCTGTAATAAACTGTGATTAATGTGCTATGCAACTTTACTGTGGTTTATGGTATTCTACGCTGTGAGGAAGTTCAGTTTAAAGGTAAAAGACACAAGTCAGTCGACACTACAGGATCATGAAGAAGCACATGTTAGTTAGTGATGCTAAACACACAAACGTGGTCATAAAACACCTCTCCCAAACCTCGTAACAGCCTAACCAGGGCATTAAATGCATTTAACATTTAAGCATGTTTTATCCAAGCAATAGGAAGCAAAAATATGTGTTGCAAAAATATCTCATTTAATAATGATCCATAATATTCCCTCTAATCTCACATACCAAATGTGTGTGCACAAACATTAAATAATAATTTAATGTTTAAAAAAAAAAAAAACTATTTACTTAAATGCCCCCCTGAGGTGTGAATCCAGCTTTTAATGTAGTTTATGTGTCTATGTGGAGTTTTTAATATGCTTTAAGACACACCATGTGTAAATTCATAAGTCGACAGCATTGCTGAGTATTTCCTCCTTAAAACTGCAGTGAACCAAAGACAGTCTCAAAAACACGCTTTGAAATCGCTGGTGTTTCTGACGTCACAAACTACCTTGTAACCAATCAGATCAACGTGTGATCGCCAACCAGTGGATCTCTGAGCTGAGTGAGTGAGTGGAGGCGGGGCTCATTTGCATATTCATAGAACCACGCATACTAAATGAGGCGAGGGTGTCGAGTTACATTCACGATATTTTAAGGCATGAAGACTTTCTTTTCAAGGTAAAAACGTTTAAATATGTCATTTTGGTGATGAAAGATGAGTTTTAAGGGATACAGTTATTGACTACAGGGGGACTTTAAGGTGCTGCTGTAGAAGGCGAGGGTTTGGATCAGAACCAGTGTGTAAATACTAAATCAGAAACTCACCACGAAGGGCTCCATCCGTGTTCCTCCAGCGTTCCCGATGAAGATGCCGGAGCTGGGTTGGAAGGAGAGTGAATGTTGGCTCCGGTGGAAGGCCACGCGATGGTGTTCCTCACAGTCCATGTAGAGCTTCACCTCCTCCCCCTGCACCGCCAGTGTGAACCTGGCCCAGCGGCCCGTGAGCTCCGCCATCTTGAAGGAGGCGGCCTCGCGCGTGTGTGTGTCTCCGGGCTCGCTGTAGTACAGGAGCACCCGCTGAGACCCGTCCTCCACCGGCGCCAGCGCCACGCCCAGGTGCACCAGCTTCTGCAGGGCGTCAGTGATGGCGAACAGCACTCCTCCTCGACGGCTGCTGGGTTTGGCCGTGACGATGATGGCGAAGTCACGGTAGAACGGGTCGGGGATGAAGGAGCGCGTGAGGCGGCCCACGTTAGCGTCCGGCCCGAAGCTGTACGCGGGGAATCCCTCGAAGCCGGTGATGAAGGAGACCGACGGGGGCAAGGGCACGCCGATGAGCTCCGTCAGGTCCAGCTGCCCGCCAGAGCCACTCTCTACACACACACACACACACACACACACACACACACACACACACACACAGAGCAACAGTTAATACTGGGATAGGGCCACAGGAGCCAGAGAGTGTCAGTGAATATGTTGAGCTAAATCTGCATGCTGTCTCACGTAACATCGCATTTGCAATGTGCAACATACTAACATTTGACTACTGAAAAAAACATCATCAAAAACAATAAAAAATTATTCCAATGTTTTCTACAGTCAAACCAAAAGTTATTCAGACACATTTCTCACAGTTTATCAGTTTATTTGCTATAGTTTAGAAAATGGTAATAAATATGAGCAGAACTCATTGATATATGACTGGTTTTGTCCGTCCTTCTGTTAGACTGTCTCACACATGAATTATGTTGAATATCTGTCAGCTGTTAAATTTAACTACACAATTAGATAATACCAGTTTAGCTCAACCAATCACCAAGCAATGCTTCATTGTGTTCAGTCTCAAAGGTCGCATTAGCAATTAAAGAAAAAACACTTCAGCAATCATTTTTGGTCACACATTTTTATAAATGTTACTGGTAGTCACTGTATGAAGAATATCTGGGTATAATATGTCACAGTTTACTTTATTTTGCTCTCCTCACTTACATAAATGAACTATAGTGTCCTGATCACACTAGTGAAAAAAATATCAACATTTATATAGTTTTATAAATAGTTTTATAAATGAAACCTGGCTTAAACCAAATGATTATTTCGGTCTTAATGAGTCTACTCCTCCTGGATACTGTTACAAGCATGAGCCCCGTCTGATTGGTCGTGGCGGTGGTGTTGCTATAATCTATAAAGATATTCTTACTGTTACTCAGAAAACAGGTCACAGGTTTAATTCGTTTGAAGTTCTTGTACTAAATGTTACTCTCTTAGATGTAAGAAAGAAATCCATATTATCTCTAGCCTTGGCTGCTGTATATAGACCGCCAGGGCCTTACGCTGATTTCCTAAAAGAGTTTGCAGACTTTCTCTCAGATCTTTTGGTCAATGTCGATAAAGCATTAATTGTTGGAGATTTTAACATACACGTAGATAATTCAAATGATGCTTTAGGGGCTGCGTTTACAGATTTATTAAACTCCTTTGGGGTCAAGCAAAACGTAACTGGTCCCACTCATCGTCTTAATCATACGCTAGATTTAATTATATCACATGGAGCCGATCCAACCGATATAGATATTATACCGCAAAGTGATGAAGTCACTGACCATTACATGGTCACTTGCATACTACGTACCGCTGAAATTTGTCATGTTGCGCCGCGTTATCGACCAGGCAGAACAATCCTTCCAACAACTATAGATCATTTCTCAAATAGCTTACCTGATCTATCTCAGCTGCTCAGTGAACCCAAACAAACAGATGAACTAGAGGAAATGACTAGCACTATGAGCACCATTTTCTCTAGTACATTAGACATCGTTGCACCAATTAGATTAAAAAAGGTTAGAGAGAAAACTAAAGCACCATGGTACAACAGTGTTACGCATGTTCTAAAGAGAGAAACTCGTAATTTAGAGCGTAAATGGAAACAAACTAATCTAGAGGTCTTTAGAATCGCATGGAAAGACAGTATGTCACGTTATAAAAAGGCCCTAAAAGCAGCCAGGGCTGAGCATCTCCGCAAACTAATAGAAAACAACCAAAATAATCCTAGGTTTTTATTTAACACCGTGGCTAGACTAACAAATAAACAGACGTTACCGGAGCAAAATATTCCGTCACAGTGTAGTAGTAATGATTTTATGAATTTCTTCACTGAGAAAATAGAAAGCATCAGAAACACAATTGTAAATGTACAATCTTTAATGGTGTCTTATGATTCAGCCTCAATTATCACCCCGCAAGAACAACTACAGCGCTTTACAACTATAGGACAGGAAGAGTTAAATAAACTTATCATTGCATCTAAACCAACAACGTGTTTATTAGATCCAATACCAACTAAACTACTGAAACAAGTGTTACCTGTAGTGGAAGAGCCTCTTCTCAATATTATTAACTCGTCTTTATCCTTAGGTCATGTTCCAAGAATATTCAAGTTGGCAGTTATAAAACCTCTTATTAAGAAACCACAATTAGATCATAATAATCTAGCAAATTACAGACCCATTTCAAATCTTCCATTTATGTCTAAAATACTAGAAAAAGTTGTGTCCGCTCAACTGTGCTCTTTCTTGCAAGAAAATGATATCTATGAAAAATTTCAGTCAGGATTCAGGCCGCATCATAGCACTGAAACTGCGCTCGTTAAAATCACAAATGATTTACTTTTAGCTTCTGACCAAGGCTGTATCTCAATACTAGTTTTACTTGATCTTAGTGCTGCGTTCGATACTATAGATCATACAATACTCTTAGACCGACTACAAAATTATACTGGTGTTCAAGGACAGGCATTAAGCTGGTTCAGATCATACTTATCAGACCGTTACCATTTTGTCTGCGTAAATGGGGAAAAATCGAAGATAACGTCAGTAAACTACGGTGTACCGCAAGGATCTGTGTTAGGCCCTCTACTATTCTCAATATATATGCTGCCACTTGGTAATATTATAAGAAAACATGGAATTAATTTCCACTGTTATGCTGATGACACTCAATTATATATTTCATCACGACCAGATGAAAACGCTAAATTATCTAAATTAACATAGTGTGTTAAAGATATAAAATACTGGATGACATGTAATTTTCTGCTATTAAATTCAGATAAAACGGAGGTATTACTTATTAGTCCAAAAAACTGCCCACAAAACCTCTTACAATACAACTTTAATTTAGAAGGGTGTCCTGTTACTTTATCCTCTACAGTAAAAGACCTGGGTGTTATATTAGACCGCAACTTGTCTTTTGAAAATCATATTTCATATGTTACAAGAACAGCCTTTTTCCACCTTAGAAACATTGCTAAGCTACGTAACATGCTATCTGTTTCTGATGCAGAAAAGTTAGTTCATGCATTCATGACCTCGAGACTAGATTACTGTAATGCTTTATTAGCTGGTTGTCCTGCATCCTCAATAAACAAGCTACAGTTAGTCCAAAATGCCGCCGCTAGAGTTCTTACTAGATCAAGAAAATACGATCATATAACACCAATTCTGTCGTCTCTACATTGGTTACCTATAAAGTTCCGTATCAATTACAAAGTATTGCTACTGACCTATAAAGCCCTAAATGGTTTAGCTCCCGTGTATTTAACGGAACTTCTATCGCCCTACAATCCATCGCGCTCTTTAAGATCACTAAATTCGAGGCTTCTGGTCATTCCTAGGATATCTAAGTCCACTAAAGGAGGGAGAGCTTTTTCACATTTAGCTCCTAAACTCTGGAATAGCCTTCCTGATATTGTTCGAGGCTCAGACTCGCTGTCCCAGTTTAAAACTAGATTAAAGACGCATCTCTTCAGCCAGGCATTCACATAATACTTACATTTTATACTACAGTTGAATCAGATTGAATGCATTAATATTGCGAACAGCAGCTACGCTAATTATTTCCCATATGCTTTTCTGTTGTTATCTCGGGACGCTAGTCCCGAGGTAAATACAGATCGTCAGCTCCAGTTTGTATCCAGCCTCTCATGGAAACTACAGATTCTCCAACACCCGTGCAGAGACGACTCGGCGCCTGTGAAGAGACGACTCGACGCTGGCGATGTTTATGCCCTAAATCAATACATGATTAACTAACTGTATTTCTCTGTGTACATTTCTGAAATGCACTTTCTGTAAAGCTGCTTTGAAACAATATGTATTGTGAAAAGCGCTATACAAATAAATTTGAATTGAATTGAATTGAATTATATCTGGTGTCTGAATCATTTTTGGTTTGACTGTACATGAATATACAGTAAAGTGTAATGTATTCCTGTGATCAAAGCTGAATGTTCAGCATCATTACTCCAGTCTTCAGTGTCACATGATCCTTCAGAAATCACTCTAATATGATGATTTGATGCTCAGGAAACATTTATGATTATTATCAGTGTTGCTTGAGGAATTGGAGAGCAATGCATGTTTTACAAAATACGAGACATTATTATAATCTCCAGCAAATAATTCCTCTCAAAATGAAGGTCTTTATAATCTCTCCCTGCATTTTCCTGTTTATGTGCTGAGCGGCGGCCAACAGTCCTGCAGTTTTATTACACACACACTTCATCTGGGGCTGTAAAACTCCCTCCAGGTCCTACATCTTCATTCCCCTCCACTTCAGTCGGCTTCTGTTTTAAGGGAAAATCTCCCTGTTTCCCTTGCAGATGAGAAACCAAAACAGCCCCGAACTACCGTACCAGAGCCTGCGCTAATCACAGATCAGCTTCATTCACATCTACCCCCCTCAAGCTGAGCCGTATCAGCCGGCGCTCGAGTCGCAAGTCCTTGCTGAAGACCTGGATCCACACATGGTCTTGATTAGAGTCGAGGAGCGCAAACAATCGCTCGCTCTGTGACGAGACACCATCATCTGGAAGCGGTTAGCGTGGGCTAATAGAACCGCTGTGAAGAACGTGCCTGTACAACTGGGCTTGTGAGGAAACACGACAGCCTGAAGAAAGAGACGCCACTTGCTATCTAAGCACTCACAGCACAACTTAAGGTGGAGCTTATACACTATACATTTCTGCTATACACTAATGCTAAATACTGTACATCATAATACTGAGCCTTCTGTCACAAACGCCAGCTGGAGTTAAGGAATCTCCCATTTCCGGTTCATTAGCCGTTTCCATCCAAAGTTCAGAAACACCAAACCAACATTAGAGACGCTGCGACGTCATTGGTTATCAACTCCAGTTATCCAATCACAGCTGACGCTGAGCAAAGTCACATGAGGTTTGAGGGATATTCAGTAAATGTGTTTCCATTGTAGTTTGTCTTCTTATCGGATCAACACTGTTATCCACCTCAATTGAGCGCATGAGTTTTTTATGTGCATTTTTAGAATTTATGCACATCTTGACATTTCCATCCAGTGTTTTTTAAGCGATATCCCAAAATTTGAAAGGCGTCTCACACACACACGCCAAATACGCCCCGCCGCAGAAGTATGATAACGCTCATTCCAGGAAATCCCTATCGGGCATCACACTATCCAGCTGAATAAACAGATGATGATTCAACATGAGTAATAGACACACGACTACGACAATATATGGTTCTCTGAGTTCTTCAAGACTATCGGGTATTTTCATGATAAAAAAGTATATTTTTACTTCAATGATAATTGACATAGCCTTTATCACTGTATAGAATACTATGAAATAATATGTAGTGTGCCTTATTGTGTGTCAGAAGCCACATCATCTCACAGAAGGATGTTTTCAAACACTCATCTGACGTTATGAAGGGAGTTTGTTGAACAAGAGGTTACCCTAACCCTAACCCAGGGTCATAAATGCTTCTCATGTTTGGAAAGATGCGACTCAAACTCGCAGTGCTTTCAGAGTGAGCAGCGTTCACTGATCTCAGAGCTGTGCTTCACTGATCTCAGAGCTGTGCTTCACTGATCTCAGAGCTGTGCTTCACTGATCTCAGAGCTGTGCTTCACTGACGAGCTGCACTTAACAAGTAATCGCTGCCTTTGCGATTTCAAAATCGCAATAAGCCAAATCAGTTTAAGTGCAATTTTGTGTTAACTGAGATTAATCGTGCAGCCCTAGGTATTGTTAAGACTGTGTTTGTGTTGTCTAAACACAAATTCATGAGTCATCTCAACCAAAGTGCAAATGTTTATCCACAAGATTCACTGCAGCTGTTCTAATTAAAACCAGTAAAGTTGTAAAGTCAGAAAGCTGGCGATGGGACCTAGAGGACGTTCAGCCTCACTGCCACCAGTACCCTTCACTGAATCCACTTCTAGAAGAGCAGCCTCACTGACACCAGTACCCTTCACTGAATCCACTTCTAGAAGAGCAGCCTCACTGACACCAGTACCCTTCACTGAATCCTCTTCTAGAAGAGCAGCCTCACTGACACCAGTACCCTTCACTGAATCCACTTCTAGAAGAGCAGCCTCACTGACACCAGTACCCTTCACTGAATCCACTTCTAGAAGAGCAGCCTCACTGACACCAGTACCCTTCACTGAATCCACTTCTAGAAGAACAGACTCACTGACACCAGTACCCTTCACTGAATCCACTTCTAGAAGAGCAGCCTCACTGACACCAGTACCCTTCACTGAATCCACTTCTAGAAGAGCAGCCTCACTGACACCAGTACCCTTCACTGAATCCACTTCTAGAAGAGCAGCCTCACTGACACCAGTACCCTTCACTGAATCCACTTCTAGAAGAGCAGCCTCACTGACACCAGTACCATTCACTGAATCCACTTCTAGAAGAGCAGCCTCACTGACACCAGTACCCTTCACTGAATCCACTTCTAGAAGAGCAGCCTCACTGACACCAGTACCCTTCACTGAATCCACTTCTAGAAGAGCAGACTCACTGACACCAGTACCCTTCACTGAATCCACTTCTAGAAGAGCAGCCTCACTGACACCAGTACCCTTCACTGAATCCACTTCTAGAAGAGCAGCCTCACTGACACCAGTACCCTTCACTGAATCCTCTTCTAGAAGAGCAGCCTCACTGACACCAGTACCCTTCACTGAATCCTCTTCTAGAAGAGCAGCCTCACTGACACCAGTACCCTTCACTGAATCCTCTTCTAGAAGAGCAGCCTCACTGACACCAGTACCCTTCACTGAATCCACTTCTAGAAGAGCAGACTCACTGACACCAGTACCCTTCACTGAATCCACTTCTAGAAGAGCAGCCTCACTGACACCAGTACCCTTCACTGAATCCTCTTCTAGAAGAGCAGCCTCACTGACACCAGTACCCTTCACTGAATCCACTTCTAGAAGAGCAGCCTCACTGACACCAGTACCCTTCACTGAATCCACTTCTAGAAGAGCAGCCTCACTGACACCAGTACCCTTCACTGAATCCACTTCTAGAAGAGCAGCCTCACTGACACCAGTACCCTTCACTGAATCCACTTCTAGAAGAGCAGACTCACTGACACCAGTACCATTCACTGAATCCTCTTCTAGAAGAGCAGCCTCACTGACACCAGTACCCTTCACTGAATCCACTTCTAGAAGAGCAGACTCACTGACACCAGTACCCTTCACTGAATCCACTTCTAGAAGAGCAGACGCAGTGTGGACAACATAGAGCCGACATTACATCCTAACATCATCATGTTGGAAAAAATCATGTTCATGTTGGGAAACGCTGAAGTTTAGCAGACTATCAGTGGACTCCACATCTGCAGGGTGGAGCGACGGACGCTTAATGAAACCAGGATTCCCATCTCGACTCCAACACAACTACACAACTACACACACCAGTGAGAAGCACGAGGGGTCAGTCAGTTCAGATGAGTGAGGACTTTACAGGTCAGATATCATGTTCAGTATTATTGTTTAGAAGATCTAGTCCGACTCCAAGAGAACAGAGATACCCTGTGAAGTCATGAAGGAGTCACTGAGGACTGAGATGTATAGTACAGGAGTATACAGGAGAAACACGTGGCAGAGCTTTTATCTGTCAGTCGTTGATTGGATTGTGAAAAGGGAGCGTTGTGTACCGGAACCGAGGCAGATGTGAAAGATTATAAACACTGTAAAAATTATTTTTCGAAGTTGAAAATAAAACAAAAATTACTGGAATATGCTTTACAACAAAATAATTCATTCAATGTGATACTTGACATCTTTTTAACTATTAGTAAAATTTACTAGCAACTTCTAAATCCTAAAAAAAAATTAAATGTAATATATATATATATATAAATTATAAAGGCACAGATAAATCATTCACAATAAACCCAGTAACATGCCTTAAGAAAATAAATAGGGTTCATTTAATTTCATGCCAACTTTACCTTTTATGAAGAGGAAATTAAAGGCGTTATGACATGCACTTGAAAGGTTATATGAAATTTTGACCTCTTTACATGCATGAATTAATGCATAGCTTTGAGTTTTGAGACTTGCATGCATCACAGCGTAAATGCTTACATGCATGTAAACCAGTAAAAATATTGCTGTGCATGTAAACACACACAATAATGACAGCAATAATCTGTTCATAATTTATTGACTTGCACACATTTGGCCATTCATGAATCAAAGACTATAAATGTTCCCAGTTTCACCAGTCTGTTGTGCAACTAGTGGAAACGCTTAGCAAGTATAAAGACATTTGTGTCTTTATTGCACTTTTATGACTCCAGACCAGATGTGCCTTTAGCCTGAAGATCGCCAGTACAAGGCTTCTGGTGAGAGATGAAGGTTTGAGTTATCGGGCTCTCAGTGGATCGAGGTCGATGTCAGGATGAGTAACAAGGAGCGCATTATGGCTTATTGGGAATGTTTTCTGTGGAATGGACCAAAGGTTGAAGGGCTTGGGCAGATGTGTTGATCATGAGACCACAGGACTCATTAAAAGAGCCGGACGAGGCTGGGAATAAGCTTTTAGAATTAAAACACTACAAAATGGTAAAAAAAAAACTCTAAATTGAAGTTTACTGATTTGTAAATAATCACAATGGAGCTTTTTTGTCTAATATGACGAACTATTCCAATCACAATCTGTTTTCAAAGAGAATATATTTAAATGCTTTAAATACATAAAAAATAGCCCATTACAAATCAATGTGCATCAAAAATAAATAAAAGAATAGTGCCGTTCCTTTGGTCGCTGGTGCTTTAAAGCACAGTATTCCTGAACTTTACCCAGAAACCACTGCGGCTGTAAAACGGTGAAAGCTCAACATGTGATCCGCTCTCCACAACAACCATTGGCTGTGTAACACATTTAAATGTTAACGGTAAATATTTTTCTGTTTGCGTTCCAATTATATATGATCCATGAATCCCAGAGAGTAAGATCCACAGAAGCAGCACAAATGAGGAGAAATGAGGAGAAACCCACAGGTATTCATGGAAGTGACCGCTGGAAGTGAACACGATCATGAAACACAGGGTTAGCAAGTCACAGATGCATTACCTAATTAGTAATTGCAAAATTAGTACAGCTTCAGACCAAGCATGATGCTGATGACCGACTCAGGGATTTCTGGATCTGTGTGGATTCAGGACATGAGTAACGGTGTAAAAGAGCGAAGGCAGAATGAAGGGATCTCATCAGTCCAGAATGAGGTTTGACTTTGGCCTGAGTCTATAGAGCCTTCCCATGAGCCTCGAGTGAGCGAGCGAAGGGCGTGCTTTGACCATTCCTGAGGATTGCCACTTGATAAACACCAAATGTATAACAAAAAATACATAAATTAGTATAACACATGCAATGTGAATAAAAGTCCAATGAGCACCACATCATGTGTTTTCGTCACACTTGGCGAATCGTGCTGTGTTTATAATGAGTTTAGTGGCGCTGACCTTGGCTTCAGGACAGCCAGAGCCGGATCAGCCTTATCACAGTCTCTGAACAATTATCCTCTTCTGCCACTCCCTTCAGCACACCACTCCAGAGTCCAGCGTTTCCCAACCTTTCCCTTCGTCGCCCACTTTAACCCAGACACAAACAGTGGATTTCCTACCGGCCTTTGATTTCAGAGTTCCTCAGGGAATCAGCGAGAGTAAAGCGGTCAAAGATAAAGATTACTTCAACAACTTCACTGCTTATTTACCATCAGGAGTGTTACTTTCAATACTCGTCAATAACTGTATATTGAGGAACTGCAAAAACTACTGATCAAAATATTTTCTGCTCACCAAGGCTGTGTTTATTTGATCAGAAATACAGTAAAACAGTGAAATATTATTATAGTGTAAATCATCTGTTTTCTATGTGAATATACAGTAAAGTGTAATGTATTCCTGTGATCAAAGCTGAATGTTCAGCATCATTACTCCAGTCTTCAGTGTCACATGATCCCTCAGAAATCACTCTAATATGAGGATTTGATGATCAAGAAACATTTATGATTATTATCAGTGTGTAAAACAGTTGTGCTGCTTCAGATTTCTGTGGAAACCGTCATACATTTTATTTTTCACGATTCTTTGATGAATAGAAAGTTCAACATTTATTTGAAATAGCATCTTTTTGTAACATTATAAATGTCTTTACTGTCACTTTTGATCAGTTTAATGTGACTTTGATGAATAAAAGATTACATTTCTTTCAAAAAATAAAGTCTTACAGACCCCAAACTTTTGAACGGTTTTGTATATTTCATGCTGTACTTAAATCTACTTAAAAACATAAAAAGTTTCATTAACTAAACTATATGTTATATTGCACCTCTATCTGTGGTTTTGCTGGTCAGTATTAAACTAGTTTCACACATTACAGACGCTGTGCTTCAGTGTAAATCTGTGAAATGATCCGATCACACACTGTACACACACTGTACTACTGCAGATCTAAAGACCAAACACACACGCTTTCATTCGACCACCAGTGCAGTAAACGAGCGTGCTGGGGTGTGTGTGTGTGTGTGTGTGTGTGTGTGTGTGTGTGTGTGTGTGTGTGTGTGTGTGTGTGTGTGTGTGTGTGTGTGTGTGTGTGGCTTTATCCAGTGCTGAGGTTGAGTTTTCCAGAGAGGACTCAATGAAGCCTTGAGTTTCAGTGAACGTTCAGCAAGTCACATTACTGAGAGCAAACACACTAATCCCTCACGCGCGTTTGATCCGGCCTTCATCATCACTGCGTCGTGAATCGATGTAAGCGCAACATTAATACCAACAGCAGAACTCACGGACACAGAGACCTGATTAATACACTAGCCTTAAATACTTCGTTTTCAAATATTTTATTTCTCAACGAGACTAATGTCAAAGTAAACGCTAACTATTTGTGTTGTTTGTGAGTTTCACACGGCGTTACACAAACTCTCTGCGCTCCACATCTTCTCTTCTCTGAGGACGAGAGCCGGCCTGGGCTTCTCTAGAACATGAATGAGTCAAATCCGGGAAAATATTGCAGTTTAGCAGTTGCTCCAAAACGACCTTGTGAAATGTCATTCATGACGTCCGCTGTATGGAATAATGACACACACTTTGTGAAATCACTCACTGAATGTCAGACTCAGTTCTGTGCCATTCTGACTAATAAATGTCCTTTAACTGAGGAAAGTCTGAACAGTCTGTCGGGTTACATGACCGTCGGGTGATTATCGACACCAGTGTGTGGATCAGTGACAGGAAGCAGCGCAGGTCCGTGTGAACACACACACACACACACACACACACACACACACACAGGTGCAGGTCAGTGTGAACACACACACACACACACACACACACATGTCTGGTTCACTATCTTTGTTTTTTTTCTACATAGACGTAATGGTTTTTATACCGTACAAACTGTACATTCTATCCCCTTACACTGCCCCTGCCCCTAAACCTGCCCATCACACACACACACACACACACACACACACACACACACACACTGCCCCTCCCCCTAAACCTGCCCATCACAGGAAACATTCTGCATTTTTACTTTCTCAAAACAACTCATCCTGTGTGATTTATAAGCCTTTTGAAAAGTGGGGACCGCTGGCTGGACCCCACAATGTAGGTGATCTCAGGTTTTACTATTCTTATGGGGACATTTGGTCCCCACAATGTAATATAAACAAGGGCACACATACACACACACACTCACACTCACACACACTCACACACACACACACACTCACACACTCACACACACACACACTCACACACTCACACACTCACACACTCACACACAGGTGCAGGTCCGTGTGAACACACACACACACACACACAGGTGCAGGTCAGTGTGAACACACACACACACACACACACACACACACACACACACACACACAGGTGCAGGTCAGTGTGAACACACACACACACAAACACACACAGGTGCAGGGGTCAATGTGAACACACACACACACACACACACACACGCACACACAGGTGCAGGTCAGTGTGAACACACACACACACACACACACACACACGCTATATGGAACGCTATATTTCTTCACAAACATTTACACCAGCCTCTCACCTGCTTGTTTCATTTGCTTCAGAGTGCAAAGTAGCAGAAAACCCTTTCAAGTGCAATTTACAATGCAAACATTTAATCAGAGAGAGAGAGAGAGAGAGAGAGACAGAGAGAGAGAGAGAGACAGAGAGAGAGAGAGAGAGAGAGAGAGAGAGAGAGAGAGAGAGAGAGAGAGAGAGAGAGAGAGAGACAGAGAGACTGCACAAAACACACACAGTCATTTATAATATATATATATATGTGTGTGTGTGTGTGTGTGTGTGTGTGTGTACCCCTGACCAAATAAACATCTGTATAAGAGTGTCTGAATAATGGCGTGAGCGTCCCGGAGGAAGCGGGAGACTCAGTGTGTGTTTCGACTGATGATGATGGATCAGGTTTGGCAGAAGATCCTCTGGCGATCCTGCAGTTGTTCTGACCCTCCGCTAAAGCTACGCGTCTCTCGAGTCGGGATCGGTTTCCTCAGAGTTCCTGATTAATTGAGCGCCGGCTGTGTGTGGAGACAGAAGACAACGGGAATAATACAGATGCTGTGTAATGAAAGGAGTGTGTTTACTGTGGCACACGAGACGCTTCAGACACGGGTTATTAACACACATCTGTTCCTCTGTTCATCACGACTCCTCCACATCCACACTGAAATCCTTCACTGGGATCGCTGTATTCCGGAGCCAGAGTCCCTGCTAACATCAGCCGGATCGAGGAGACGGGACAGGCCTGCCAACACCAGGCTCCAGTGAGAATCACTTTACATGAGTCTGAAAGAGTCTCTTCTGCTCAACGCTGCGTTTATTTGATCAGAAATACAGTAAAACAGTGAAATATTATTATAATGTAAATCATCTGTTCTCTATGTGAATATACAGTAAAGTGTAATTTATTCCTGTGATCAAAGCTGAATGTTCAGCATCATTACTCCAGTCTTCAGTGTCACGTGATCCTTCACAAATCACTCTAATATGAGGATTTGATTATCAAGAAACATTTATGATTATTATCAGTGTGTAAAGCAGTTGCTGTAAGGGTTTTATTCACTGCACTGACAAATCCCTTCTTTTTTAGCATTGATGATCCCAGGAAGAGCCTTTAACATCCATGGAATCTTTCCATTGGGCAAATGGTCTTTATAGTTTAAAAAGGTTCTTCCGATTATTACAATGTTCAGAGAAAGAAGAACTGAAAGGTTCTTTAGGGAACCAACACTGTTTGTTGAGAAGAGTCGATCTGCCTCTCTGTGCTCCGGTGAGTCCTGTGATCTCTCTAACTCAGACTCTGAGGGACGTGTTCGATCTGCCTCTCTGTGCTCCGGTGAGTCCTGTGATCTCTCTAACTGAGACTCTGAGGGACGTGTTCGATCTGCCTCTCTGTGCTCCGGTGAGTCCCGTGATCTCTCTAACTGAGACTCTGAGGGACGTGTTCGATCTGCCTCTCTGTGCTCCGGTGAGTCCCGTGATCTCTCTAACTCAGACTCTGAGGGACGTGTTCGCAGACGCTCCCGAGAAGCACATTCTTGTTCCCGATCCAGACGCTGAAGGACCAGGAGCGTCTCCGTCCTGAACGCTCAGTGTTTCAACTAAATCAAGCCTTTCAAACACAATCCTCAGCCTGACGTTCTCCAGATCCGTGTGGCGTCTCCTTTACCAGGAATACTGTCACGCTCCCGAACCCAGGGCTAATAATGGAAGATGAATGCTCTTTCATCTCAGTGTAGATCAGCAGATCTCGGCATTTCAGACACACTCCGGTGCGAACATGCAAAGTCTCGCTAATAATGTGAGCAAACACACTTCTCTTGTCTGGAAGGAGAATATGTGGGATTTTTTCAATAGTTGAGTTTTGCACGTCTTGACCAAGAGACATTGTTGAGATAAGATTAAGGGAAATACAATGATTTTCAAAAACATGAAGTAAAACAAATGGAATTTCTAATGATAATATCAGTCAATAAAGCTACTTTTATTAAACAAATACAGCATTTGTTTCCTTCCAGGTCAGTAGTAGTACACTCAGTTGTGGACAGGGATTCAGAAAGCCAAAGTAACTAAGTTCATTTCTGACTCATCATTTACATTGGCAAAGAAGTCATGGAAACTCCAGGGAAAGTTGGAGATCAGAAAGCGCTCGACTCCTCTCCCTGCACGACTAATGCTCAGACTAACTGATCAATGCTAACATGAAACGCTGTGAGTTAGAGGAACATCGGGATCTCTCTTCATGAGTGAGGCTTTCCAAGGGAACAGGAAGAGGAGAAGAAGAAACTCAAGAGTAATGGAAGGAAAATGGGAACCGACTGAGATCTTATGTAACAGGCGTGACAGTTTTCAGGATAAATCTTGCCTCTTGTGAAAACTCATTCCATAACATACTTGTAAAAATTATACATAGAAAATCAGACAAAAAAAAGAGTATAGTGTGATGCACTGATAAATTCATCAACGCCATCCAAATAATGCTGGATGAAAACTGGCATGAATGGTAATAATGAAAACCCCGCCTCTCTGAGAGCTGCTCTGCTCTGATTGGTCGGAAAGCAAATGCTCATTATCATATCTGAATCTCAGCTCTTGATCTCAGTGATACGAACAGTAACGATGGCGTGGGTTTTACCGTATCAATCTCAGAAAACAGCGTCTTCTCCACACGAACAACACGAACCAAACTCTTCCAGTCTCAGATACACTACAGTGTTTGAGGGCGGAGCTAAGAGACGCTGCTCAGCCAATCAACACCACATTATGCAAATTAGTTACAAACCTACACTGGTTCATCAGTGAGACTGAATTACTGACGACTCGTTTCAGTTCAGAATCACTTCTTTCTTTTAGACAAAAACTCATTTGATCTGTGAAACTTTGCAGATCTTTTACATTCACCAACAGCTTTATTACACACTACATGACTGGGAATATCCCAAAAGCATATGGACACATTGATTTAGTTAGACAATATAGTAAAGAATTTTAATACCAGCAATTTATCAATTATCGGCCATAGCATGACATAATAATCCTTCTTCCAAAGGTCTTCATGCCAGCTGTGTAATAAACCAGCTGATTATAATCAGAAATGAGAAGACTGCACACACACACACACACACACACACACACACACACAAGAACAAGGCTTTTCTTGCTTAAGGAGAAGCAATAACTTAGAGCGCTGCATTTGATTAAATATCTCCAGTCCCGGAGTGTGTTGGGAGTGTTTCCCGAGAGCGTCTCGATTACACACAGCTATCCCATGAGCCTCGTCTCCCACATCACCCAGCCTGAGCTCCTCCACTCCTCCGGGAAGAGCCGTCCGTCTCGCGTCCACAAGCTCCATCCGGAGGTTTCGGGTTCCCACAGAACAGCTAAGAGCTTCACACACACACGCTGGACGCCGGGACATCTCGACGGGACAAGCCTCGACTCATTCAGCTCGAGGGTCATTCAGTAGTTCAGTTTGAAACACTACACTCTAATAGTGTGATGATCTAATTATATGATCTTTCGTGTAATTATTGGTGAATTAACACCTGCTGGTCTTGTCTTATCTAGCCGCATGAATCTGTAGTGTTTAATGATGTCCAACTGAACGTGTGTTTGAACTCCAGCGAATCCAGCCGGAGAAATCCTAACCTGAGGGTCTACAAATGATCTGGAAAGTGTTTTGACAGGTTTGTGGCAGTCAGACTTCTCTGGATATATATGACTTATGAGGCGTTGCAGACACTTCAGGAAAAATAGAAACAGGAACTCTCAGAGAACATTTTTCATTAGCTTTTCATCGGGGAAATGTTCTGATGTTTCCAGAAAAAAGCCTGTATCTGCACAGTTCCAGTCTCTTTAAATGAAAAACAACTCAGCTTGCGAGTCTTAGCGGGTTAAATCTGGAGGTCAGCTGTGTTATCTCCACACGGCACCTGGTTTCTCAGCTTGACCCGTCCAGAACACCCAGAACACCCATTAAACTAGCTCAGCTGTTCCTTCTCAGGAGGAAGAGATTTGATGCAAGATTTCAATACTTGTAGTAAAAGTATATCAAGCTCACTAATCACAGCAAGCTCAAATCCAGCTGAGCTCAGCAAACGCCATCACACACACCCCACTGTGGTTCTCTTCTCAGATTAGCCCTCGCTCTCTCTAAACACATACATCCCACTTCATCCCCTTATAAATGACTCCGACCTTCCCCGGCCTCTGGCACTGATTCCTTTAATCGTTTCCTTTAATTCTCTTCTTTATCCCGTTTGATAACAACACTACCCTTTCTGAGCTCTGAGGAACAGTGATCGCCTGGATCTCACAGGGAAAAATATAAACGCTCAAGCTTCAAATAGGACATGAAAGAACCATAACAGTATTATAAATGTAATACTTTGTGCAACTGAATCAGTGAATCAGTGAATCGGTGAGTTGAACTCAAGAACTACTGTAGATCAGACTGATTTGTGAACAAATCATTTAGACTGAACTGGATCAACAGATTCTTTGAAAAGATCTGATGCAAAAGAACGATTTGTTCATAAATCAGAGATCAATGGTTAGGAGATCCAGCCGAGTGCTGGCGTAAACACAGCTGCTCTCCTGTAGCGGTTCTCAGTTTAACTAAAGCTCTTCTCTGGGTTTAATATGCCTTTTCGCACATGAAGCGACTAAATAATACTCAGCATATTCGCTTTCAAATGATTTAAACTAAAGAAATCACATTTAGGAAAAGAAAGGAGTATAAACAGCCCCGCTGGCACAGTGCCACATGTTCCTTTATTACCCTGCACATCCAAACAGCATCAGCCAATCAAACGGCCCCTAAACTGAACACGTTTAAGCTTATAAAGCGATCACTGATTTCCTCAGACTCACAGAGGCTTTCACTGCGGGAAGAATCTTTGACTGCTCTTTCTCTTAATGTCCTCGAGATGCCTGGGAACTTTCGGGAAGATTGTCTTTGATTTGGCCGCTAGTCTCGACTTCTAAAGAGTTCCTCATGAAAGAGCCAGTGTTACTGGGCCACGACAGCCATCGGGTCTGAACCGGCGCACGAGCGGAGGAGCTCCAGCAGGAGACGTGCGGCTTGGGTTTCAGACTCTCCAAACAATCTACATCACTCGGAACCAATACCTTTTACAACTCTAAACATTAAAGTGGTTTTCGAACTCATTTATACGGCTTTACTTTTCTGAGGTTCTCCACACAGGTTTGAATTACAGCATCTTATCAACAGAATTATTATTATTATTATTTTATTTAAAATACACCACTGTTCAAAGTTTTGGGGTCAGAATCATGAAATCAATCATTTTATTCATCAAGGACGCATTCAACTGATCAAAACTGAGAGTAAAAACATTTATAATGTTACAAAATATTTTATTTCAAATAAATGCTGTTCTTTTGAACTTTCTATTCATTCAAGAATCCTGAGAAATAAAATGAATGACGGTTTCCACAGAAATCTGAAGCAGCACAACTGTTTTACACACTGATAATAATCATAAATGTTTCTTGATCATCAAATCCTCATATTAGAGTGATTTCTGAAGGATCATGTGACACTGAAGACTGGAGTAATGATGCTGAACATTCAGCTTTCATCACAGGAATAAATTACACCTATATATTCACATAGAAAACAGATGATTTACACTATAATAATATTTCACTGTTTTTACTGTATGTTTGATCAAATCAATGCAGCTTTGAGCAGAAGAGACTCTTTCAGAAACATTAAAAAAATCTTTTGAATGTCCAACAAATCATGTCCTTATAATTCACATCCGTGTCGTCAGCTCGATAGAACGGCTCTCATCCCGAGAGTGAGTGTGGATTTGCTCCCACAGGAGACTGTGATAAAAACCAAGCTTCGTAAACAATGTCGTTAACATTGCGTGGTGGTGTGTTGCTCACATTAAATCCTGGACAATTATGAAGTGACAGACGTTTCCACTGGGTCACTGACCTCAACAAAAGTCATCTCAGCAATGGTCTTGAACTGGGATCTGATGAACTCAGCGCTGGTTAACTCTGAACCACTGGATGAATCCCTGCGGCGTGGAGTTTATGACGTTGGCTGGTGTACGATTTACCTCATGAATGAAGGATGTGATAATGAGATTTTTCAGCTGCCCTTGCAAGACTTTCCTTCATGTGATGTGAACCAGCTTGGCATCTGGCTGCATGTTTCCTCATCACGCGAGGTGTAGACCTACACAAACACATTAACCGTATCTCAGAGGCCAATAGTGGCTTTCTCCATTAAGCTTTCAACAGCCTAATCATGGCCACGGGAAAGCCGTGATTAGCGGCTCAGTGACCGGTTTGGGTTTAGAGGCAGAAAACTGGAGCTGGTTCAGATAAACGAGCCGTCACTGATGTAGACTGCGGGAAGCCGATCTGCATTATTACGTGATGCTGAACCGTATACATGTGCCGAAGCTCGAGTGAGTGTCCGACAGGAGACGGTAAAGACAGCTCTGGGCCAGAATATGAGATTATGCTGATTAGTCAAAGCTACGAGACTTTATAATGACAAATGAGAAGACATTTCCTTAAGTAATGCACTGAAGTGAACGCACTAGATTAACTCTGAACATTCAGGGCAAATTCTCTAAGAATGAACTGTGCTGTATAATTCACTAAAGAAATTATGCAACCCACAATTTATAAGGTGGCGATTTCATATGAATATGTACAATGTGAATCATATGAAAATGTATGATTCTTTAGTAGAAAAGAAGGCATGAAGGTTCACATTCGACAGCAGATGAATGAGACCATATCCACCAATCCGTAAAAACATGATATTGTCACGAACTGCCAGGAGATTGTGCAGGTATTTCATAAGACTGACTGACATACACAAAAATATTCCTCTACTAATGTAACATACCATGCCTGTGAACACAGCGTGAGCGATCAGACCTTCTATATTCACCAACAAACACACGTTAAACAGGACATGAGAGAAAGAGCATCTGTTCACACTATCATTAAACATTCCCTGTCACTTCCTTCATGTCACAACTCTATAATGTCGACTCTTGCGTTTAGTCTGTTGCAGTGAAGCTCATTTCCTGAGATTGTTGGCGATATTATAATAATTTTCCCCCAGACCTGCTATTGTCCAGAGCGTTTCCACTGACTCGTAAAGTGCACAACAACAGGTGTGTTTTCCATACGCAGCAACCAACAGAGTTTAAAGTCACCAGGAAATCAACAATTCTTGTTTATTTGTGTGTTTTTTCATGGAATACTGCAGTGTTTATTGTAAATGATTTATAGGTGCACATCATCATAATTGTGTTAATAATGTTGAATCAGAATAAGTTCCTCTTGCAGCATCTCTTCTCTTCTCTGATGACGAGGGCGGGGCAACCTGTCACTCACATGAGATCAGCCAATACCAAACTACAACCATCCAACCAGCCAATCAACTCCCCACAGACACAATCAAGCCCCGCCCACATTTGATCTTGTTCCAGAAGCGATTCACTCGATATACGACACAATAGAGGAGAGAAGACCAGCACAACTTCCCTCTCATCACCAGTTTAAGTTCACTGCTAACCAATGGCTAATTTTCCAAAGTCACTGAAACACATTATTCACAGTAAATAAACCAGCGTACTGCAGGCGCACTGGAAAAACAAAAGTCTTTGCAAAAGTCCAAAATCGTACCAATACGAATAAACACTCGCGGCTGTAAAACACCAACAACTTTTATTTATGATCACGCAAATGATCATTTCAGAGGCAGATTGTAGATTAATAAAGACGTATTTTCACTTGGTTTCTTGCACAACACGATGTTCTGACCTTAAAACCTTTTTATGGTGCATGATTTGTAAATTATTTGTAACATCTTGATGTTTGCGTGACATAAGCAGCTCCACATGTGTGTGTGAAACACGCCTGCCGAAGCAGCTCAGGTGATGTGTGTTTATCCCACTTTCGTGAACACTATTAGTCAGGTTTAGTGCAACGCTATTTTCAAACACAATAGAGCATTAAACTTTTAGCAACATTTGAGCTTTTTCATCTCTGAACTGATACATACAACAACCCATAACACACCAGTTTCACTGAGAAAGTGTTGTGAAACATCATATCATTTGTCAGAGATGCTGACACGCTCTCAGAGAGTCTGGGTTTAAAGAAGTGCTCTGTAAGCGTCTGCACTGAATCCTCTCGGTGTCTGAGTCATGATCGTCCAGCCGAGAGAGTCTTTTACTGAACACGACCTTGTAAGGAGGAAAATATGCAAGTCGAAAGAGACAAAATAACGAATGATGCCTTTAATAATCAGATACAAATGCATTGCAAAATACTTTCTATGTACTATCTTCCAAATATAAACTCATCAGACCACAAAAGCATGTATTGACCGATCTATATTTTCCAAGGCCAAAGGGCCGCTCCATCTACTCCACAGCTCTACGTCAAAAGCAAACAAAGGGAATGTGTTTTCTAACGCCGGCGAGATCGAGGCCTGGAACATCCAGTCATGCTTTCCTGTTTTGGTTTGTGTCTCATGGACGATTCGTTCCTGCCCGGATGGCACACATATTCCTCGTCCCAGGGAACATTCCTGATGCCATGACTTAATAGGAAAAGTAGCGCAAACACTCTCCATCATCAACTTTAAAGATCTTTTCATGCTTTATGGAAACATGAGAGCTCCATTACTGTATGTCATAGATCAAGTGTGTCTATATGTGAATGGGGAGGATGGTATATAATATATATGTTTGTTATGAAGTGCACTTGCTATATCTCCACTGTGATGTAAACAACAGCAGTCGATCTGTCCAGAGAGTGTGTGTGTGTGTGTGTGTGTGTGTGTGTGTGTGTGTGTGTGTGTGAGATGGCACAGGCCTCCGGGACGACAGCTTGGATCGCTCAGGGACAGATGATACACAGGCATCATCAAGACTTCTTCACAGTGCATTTCACAGCTAAATACGGTCATCCTGTTAGTTATACACCTGAAACATTCACATTTACTTTAAATACCATAATGAAGTGCATAATTGATTGGAATAAAATGCAAATTGTGTGAGGGTGTACATTACCCTTCAAATTGTGCAAACTGAAATTGCGAATTGAAAATACGGCCAATGGAAAGACGTCAATTTCGCAAAAACTCCCATCTATCGCTAAAAGCGTTTTCCCGCTCACATGAGGGGGTTTTCAGGCAAGGAATATTTTGCAAAACTGCAATGAAACGTTTTTTTTTCCGCATTTACAGGTCAGGTCACCTGACGTACGTAAAAGTCACATGATCATTCTTTAAACATGGCGCGTGTGTTTGGGCAGAATACGAGACAGAGTTCTTCATTAAACTCATAAAACACAAAAGTATCACAGGAATACTGGATTCTAAACCTCCAAGAAATGCCACAATCACGAGCTTGAAGCAGAACTGAGAAACTCCCAGAACTCCTCACACCAGCCGCTCCCAGTATAAGGGTTTTCCATGCCAGTAATGTTGGAAAACACACACACACGTCTACTTCCATTAATAATACTGGCTAGTGCGGCGGCTGGGATATACGTAAACTAAACAAGATTGTTGGAATGATTATCGTGAGAGGAAAAAATTACATTTCAGGTTAATGGAAACGCCCTCATTTCACAAGTTTTTTATCAACATTTAGAAAATATCGCAAAAGTTTTGCGCAAATCTGTAACGATAATGCGGCGACTATATCTCACAATGAGGAACGAAACGTGCAATGAGAAGCACTTATAAACTAAAGTTAAGCTTTCCTGCTCAATGGTTTAACATTTGTAAATGAAAAAATGAAGACAGCCATAATTATTAGTATTATTTATATTATTTTAATTTATTTATTTTAATCAATATTTTATTCAATATTTTATTTTAATACTTTTTTTTCTGTGAAATATTACAATAAATAATATTTCTTATCTTCATGTGTCTAGTTCACAGCTGGACGCTGGTCATCATCGATGTGTAAACCGTTGTGATTTCAGGAGTGACTCTATTAAACACATTAAAGGATTTGC
Organism: Squalius cephalus; assembly: GCA_022829025.1. NCBI lineage: Eukaryota > Metazoa > Chordata > Actinopteri > Cypriniformes > Leuciscidae > Squalius > Squalius cephalus. The sequence continues at coordinate 601,059 of CM040815.1, read as the reverse complement.
TCCCGTGTTTAAGAGCACTTTGCAGTGTGTTTCAACAAGAAGCTTGCCAGCATAATCCTAAATCTGCTCTATAAGCTAAAGAAAATAAAAATACATTAAAAGTTGTTTTCATTGACTCTCAAAACATGAGGAAATGTTAGAGTTAAACACCCTTGAACATGAGCAGAAACCCATGCCTCTCTCTCTTCCACACAGAACAAGTGTCTCTCTCTCTCTCTCTATATATATATATATATATCACACACACACACACTCTCTCTCTCTCAGGTCTCCAGCCACTGAGGAAAGGATGAGACGTCTTCTATCATTCCTGTTTGGTCACTGTCGCACATTTCCTTTGATGGAGTTTCATCCGTCGCCTAATATTTTCCAGAAACTGGAGTCAGACGTGTCAGTGGACGAAGGAAAATCGCCTCAGGCTGTCAGTCCAAACCTTTAATAACACAGTGTTTGTGGGACATCATAATACACTTATGAAACACACAGAAACACACATCTAACTGAACACACACACGCCCAGGCAAACAACACTGCAGAAAATCAAACCCGTAACCTGTGGCGCTCTAGCGGTTAATAAGCAGAACGCACACGTCTGGTGGAGGGACACTGTAGCCGGATCTACTTCTCTGTGTTTGTGTCTATGGCGAGTCACGCAGGAGCTGTGTATAGTCCCGATATAAACACTTATTATAGGTGTACCGCGGTGACTCAGGATAAGACAAAAACACAGTTTGGAAAATTTTGTACATTTTGAACACAAAAAAAGTGTGAAAAAGTATTAAAAAAACTTTTAATAACATTTCTGGATACTTTACAGCTAAATAAAGCTTTGTTATTGGCATTGATGGTTCCATAAAGAATCTTTAACATCCCTAGAATCTTTTTATTGCACAAAAGCTTCTTCAGATTATTAAAATGTTCTTCGCACTAAGAAGAACGTGGTTCTTTTAAGAACTGAAAGGTGATTGGGGAAATGAAAATGGTTCTTCAGCCCAAAAAATCCCATTTTGGAAGCTTTATTTTGAAGAGATGAAACCCCTCATCTGGCACTATAGGATTTATTAAGAATGTGTTGATTAATCAGGCAACACCCGTATACCAGCAGAGCCTTACTGTGAGAGGACTTTACCTTACTGTGAGAGGACTTTACCTTACTGTGAGAGGACTTTACCTTACTGTGAGAGGACTTTACCTTACTGTGAGAGGATGAGACGCAAGGAAACCAGGACGCAAAGTTAAAAAGCAGCCCAGCTCTCGGTGGAGATGAAGCCGGATTATTAGGAGGCCATGACATATAAAAGCCAAAGCGTAAATCTGGTCAGGACTCGTAGAGAACTTCAAAAACCCCACAGAATCTGAACCTCAAATCAGCATCTCATCCAAAATGATGTTGCCTTTAACGGTACAGTGGTTTTCTCAGACAAAGATCAGGGGAGAGCCTCCAGATCTCAGGGCTGTTTCATGTGGCTCAAGGCTTCAAATGTTTCTAAGACAATTCTTCAACAGTAGGGTCATTACAGAAGGTCGGCCTCATTCCTGCGGTTAATACAAGCTGTCAGCATCCACACTCGAGCCGATCCTGAAGTTATGGAGATGAGTAACTGTAATACAAACTAAATAAGAACAGAGGAACCAAAGCTAGAGGAATTCAAAGCCCTGGAGAACACGACTGAAACTCTCTGAGCCGGACTAAAGCTGGGTCAGTGTGATATAAAGAGATATGAAGAACACGACTGAAACTCTCTGAGCCGGACTAAAGCTGGGTCAGTGTGATATACAGAGCTCTAGGGGAAATGTGTTTGAGTCCAGGTAGACTCTACTGGATTACATTTAACTGGCACATTAAAAACCCAAACCATGAACAAGAGAAGTGAAGCAGCCAGTGCCACTCTGACACAGCAGGAGAACAAACACCGTTAGAGAGGAGAAGTTTGAGCATCAAACAAACGTTAGAGTTAGAAAAGCAGCTGTGCTCTCACAATACGCTCACAGAAGGGTCGTTTCCGTGGCAACTGCTCTATTATTGTGTTTACAGCTGGGATGGAAATATTTGTCCCAAATCAGTCCGTCTGCAGGATGATTCGTCTTTATACACTACAGTTCCTGTGAAACCTGAATCACAGAAGACCTCAGGAGTGTAATCTCACTGGCTTACAGGGAAACTGTAGTTCACCGAAAACTAAACGTTTGTCATCTTTTACTCACTTCGTTCCAAACCTGTGTGACTTTCTGTGTTGAAAAGTATTTCAATGACTTTTTGTCCATACAATGAAAGGCGACGGGATCTAAAACAACGTTTGACCCAAATGAAAAAATACTAATCTATCTTTGAGTCCCCCGTTCGATATGAAGGTGATGATAGAATCTTTGATAGAACATTCAGAAGCTTTCTGCCTGCGTTTGGTGTAATGTGTCAATCATCCGCTGATTCAAGCAGAGGAACTGCAGTGTTATTGAAGCCCAGCCATTCCTCAAAACATATTAGGTTGATCATGAACACAAGCCGAGGTCAGGAATGCAGTTCTTTGGCAGCGAGAACGAACAGCTCTGCGTTATTTTACAGATGGAGCACAATCCAGCTTTTGTGGACATGATGTCATCCTTAGGGAAAGATAACTCCACCGCTGGTCATAATGGCAGATTGCTTGTGTTTCGACCCAACAGAGGAACTGTGCCAACTATCCGTCATTCTGAGGGTAATTAGGGTAAAGAATGGGGTTTTTCCTCAATGACCTTCTGTGACCTTGAACTCCTCATTAAACTATGAGCCTCGCCTGCATACAGTAATGGAGTCACTTTAAGGCAAACTATTAAGGAGAACTATATAATATAGCAACTTTCAGCATTAAATTAACAGAAAGACACATGGACATCATAATAAATTATGAAGATGGCCAATCAAATCAAAGAGAGCGGGGCTTAACTATTCCAACAAGACGCTTTAGTTTTAGCAGTGAAAGAGTGCGTCGGACGATGTAATATTGGACAACTGTTTTACAATAGAAACGTTGAGCGACCGAAAGTAATATCCAGTGAAGCAAACTACTCAACATTTTTGTTGATGATCTTAATTGTAGATTTGATTGAAGTTCACATTAACAGAAACATTCCATTGCAAAAACGTTGAAAACACCGTTAAAATAGTTAAAAGTGCTATACAAACCAGATTACCACAGGAACAGAACAGGGCTTCATTTCTGTTACTGCAACTTTCATAAACCCAGGTGAAGTTTTGATTCGTTTGCACGAATAGATTCAGTCGAAGGTTGTTTCAAAGAATCGCTTCGAAAAACAGATTCAGCCATTATTTCCCGCCATAACGCATCCCGTGACCATGACGTCAGGTTCACACGCTCGAAACCAGACAAGATTCAGTTCATATAAACAACAATCATTTAGAAACTTAATATAATTAGCCTTTACATTAAACAATAAGCTACTAAAATTATTTTGCATCTCTTGGTTGAATTCTCGTGATTTTTGCACGTAGGCCTAATAAAATGCTGTTACTTATTAAAATCAACTCTGTTTCATTGGTAGGTCAGATACAGTCAACTCTTAAACACATCTCCAGTACTTTATATGTGCAACATTTCTGCTATTAAAGTAACTTAATTTTCGCCCAATCAGTCAAATTTCCCGCTGCTCTTCCTAATCATCTTGTACACACAGAATGTGCCAGAGAACCAGCGTTTGGCTTCCCAAAGGACAGATTCAACAGACACGATTCATTCTCAGCTTCAGGCCGATTCACCTGCGAACCGTTCAGATCTATGGTTCAGATCGGCACTGCGAGCCGGTTCGACAGATTCAGTCAAAAGATCCGACTCAAAAGAACGAGTCGTTCACTAATCGGACATACCCACCACATTTTCTGCAGCTTATATACATTAGTGTAACACATAAACACGAGTTATTGATGCTGTGCCATACCTGAGTGCAGGGAGAATGCGCGCGCAGGAGGACAGAAGCTGACAGTGATGAAGATGAAGATGATGAAGATGATCCTCCAGCTCCAGACTCTGCTGATCAGAAATAAAGATGAAGATGAGCTGAGGCCAGGTGATTCTCAGAATGAAGTGAATGAAATATGAAGCACATGCACAGGACAGGTCAGTCACCTGAGCACTGAGGCGCGTGCACGAGCCATGACTGTGGTCCAGAGGGTGTTCGTGTCTCGGGTCCCGTTAGAGACTGTGATCTCTCTCTCTCTGTCTCACACACACACACACACACACACACTCTCTCTCTCCCTCTCTGCTGTGAGACTGATCGAGAGCAGCTCCACGTGAACAAAGGCAGTCTCAGTTCGGACTCTGAAATACGACTCCAGCTCCTCCTCAACTCCACACACTCCACACACACACACACACACACACACTCAGAGTTAAATCCTCACCTAACAAACATCATCTGTGGTTCCTCGTGCTCGCTCCTCTTCCGATGACTGTGACTGAAATCTATAGTGTGAGTCTGGCACAGCTCTTGTGCTTCATGAGACAGAATAATGGAGTTTATTAGTGTTGTTAACTACCAGAAGCCAAAGCATGAGAGAGAGATCAAATAAAATAAAAAACAGGAGTCCCAAAAGACACAAAAGTGTCTAAATGTTTATGGATATCATTGTATCAGTTGATAAAATATTAAACCAAGTGTTATTTGCAAACAATGCTGCAAGAGCTTTTCTCAAAACTAACTCAGATTTTGTATTTATTTGTGTATATTTTAGATGTAAATTCATGCTGTTTTTTGTAGTTAATTGGAAGTTATTAATCTATACAAAATAAATTAATAAATTAAAATAATAAATGGAATAAACTCATGCTGAGTAATAGTAGAGTAAAATGTTAATAGACCTATTATTATTTTGTATAGCTAGTATGTTCCCTACATTATTAATATCATTTTGAATAAAAAAGTAATAACCTTTGTTAAACCTTGGTTTGTTTTTTTAAGAATTAAGAATTTACGAATTTTTCAAAATCAAGAAAGTATGACTTCTTCAAATACGTTTTGGGGTCTTAAAAATTGCATTACATACATAAATTACATTACATAAAATAAAATAGAAGAAACAGTTGAGTGATGACTGAAACTCTTTTATCGAGAGTTAAAGACTCATGTTATTTAAAGGGTCAGTTCCCCCAAAAATGAAAATTCTGTCAGTAATTACTCACGCTCATGTTGTTCAACCCCGTAAGACTCTCGTTCTTCTTCGAAACACAAATTAAGATATTTTTGATGAATCTGAGAGCTGGCTCACTCCTCCATAGGCTGCCAGGTGTTTTCATCTGCCACTATTGGCCAGCATCACACGCATCACACACACATGACCAGCGTCGGCCAATAGTGAGCCTCCGTTCTGACGTACAACCCAGAAGCGCTGCGCTGTTACACGACGTGAACTCCACTCAGAGACACACAGAAGAACATGAAGAGTTGAATAAAGTCGTTATTTTGGGGGGTTTGCGCACAGAAAGTATGAAAAACTTAAGGTTGAGCCACTGTAGTCACTTGGACTATTTTAACATTGTCTTTACTAACTTTTCTGGGCCGACAGATATTGATTACCTAGCAGTCTATGGAGGAGTGAGACAGCTCTCAGAGTTCATCAAAAATATCTTAATTTGTGTTCCGAAGAAGAACGAAAGTCTTACGGGGTTGAACAACATGAGGGTTTTCATTTTTGGGTGAACTAACCCTTTAAGAGTGAAGGATTGACAGATGAACATTATGAACACAATCATCTGATTCTTCTGCAAACATCATGTTAGATCATCATAAATCATGATGTCAGATACTCATCATGTTGAGTCATTCATCAAGCCTCTGATGTCACGTCTGCGTGTCCAGCCCGATGAGGGGAAATACTTTTAAACCGGTGGACTTTTAAAGAAGAGAAGTACGACCGCAGATGCTCTGATTTACTGATGCTGTTGCTGGATATAATGGGCATTACCTGCAGTCGTGTAACTCTTCAATCATCAGGACATTAAAGAGCGTACGGCTCCAACAGAGGCGGAGCAATAATTCATACGATTTTTTTTTTTTTTTTTTTTTTTGGTAATATCTGTCAATTTAAAACAAAGTTACTGTGGTAATTCTCAGAGGATCTGCAAGCGAATGACAGGGTTTTCCCAGAATCGGGCGTTTCTTACACCAACTATGGCAACAAACAGCAAACATATTTTTGAGATAAATGAAGCATAGCTTAAACATAAATACGTGTTTGTTAAAATATAACTTAATATGAAGCATCAAAAGGTAAGTTGTTAATGTTCTTTTACATGCAAATCAAAAAGGACAGAAACCCAATAAAATATCTATATTAATAATGCACTACATTCCAAATGATCTTAACGTTTAATATCTTCATGGACCGACTGATAGGAGGTTATTCTGTGCACCAGTTCCCCAGTTCTCAGATGTCAGTCAAATGCATCACGAAATCACTCAGTAAATCAGTCAAGGGACGATTTATTTTGCAATACACCAAAACACTTTATTACGAACAGCATTTTATCAGAAACAGCCAGCTGGATGGAGACAGTTTTTTTGTGCACATTTTCACTTTGCTGATAACAGAACTGTGCAAAAAGCTGTATGGAAACATGGCAAATGATGATGTGTGAGTGAATAACAGCTTTAACTCAAAGCTTTCAAATGACTTCAGAAGAACTGAACTGCCGCACACCCACACTCACAGTCCCTAATGTTGTGATTGTATTGAAAATAGCAGCATGAACATTCTTCTAAATATCTTCTTTTATGGTTCGCAGTCATACAGTTGCGGAAGGATAGTCTTTGAGTCGACTGTGCCTCGGGTTAGTCAGGTTAAAGGAATCTGTCTCAGTGTGAGGGAAGACCTCGATCAAACCACTGACTGGACGTCTCTCGGACTCATTTACCCTCAGCGCTCGTCCTCGTCCATCACCACAGCGAGATAACAGCGAGATAACAGCGAGATGACATTCCTGTCCTGATATAGCGGCATCATGGATCCTGATAATGCTTCCGAAGCTCCGAGAGCATTCCTGTGGCAGGCCGAGTGTTTCGTGTGTTTTGAGTGTTCCTGTCTTTCGAGCGGTCATGTGTTCGTGTGTTTCGAGTGTTCCTTGCGTTTCATGTTTCCAGTGTTTCGAGTGTGTTTCGAGTGTTTCGTGTGTTCCGAGTGTTCCTTGCGTTTCATGTTTCCAGTGTTTCGAGTGTGTTTCGAGTGTTTCGTGTGTTTCGAGTGTTTCGTGTGTTTCGAGTGTTTCGAGTGTTTCGAGTGTTTCGTGTGTTTCGAGTGTTTCGTGTGTTTCGTGTGTTTCGAGTGTTTCGAGTGTTTCGTGTGTTTCGAGTGTTTCGAGTGTTTCGAGTGTTTCGTGTGTTTCGTGTGTTTCGAGTGTTTCGAGTGTTTCGTGTGTTTCGAGTGTTTCGAGTGTTTCGAGTGTTTCGTGTGTTTCGAGTGTTTCGTGTGTTTTCGTGTGTTTTGAGTGTTCCTGTCTTTCGAGCGGTCATGTGTTTGTGTGTTTCGAGTGTTCCTTGCGTTTCATGTTTCCAGTGTTTCGAGTGTTTCGTGTGTTTCGAGAGTTTCGTGTGTTCCGAGTGTTCCTTGCATTTCATGTTTCCAGTGTTTCGAGTGTTTCGTGTGTTCCGAGTGTTCCTTGCGTTTCATGTTTCCAGTGTTTCGAGTGTTCCGAGTGTGTTTGTGTGTTCCGAGTGTTCCTTGTGTTTCATGTTTCCAGTGTTTCGAGTGTTTCGTGTGTTCCGAGTGTGTTTGTGTGTTCCGAGTGTTCCTTGCGTTTCATGTTTCCAGTGTTTCGAGTGTTTCGTGTGTTCCGAGTGTGTTTGTGTGTTTCCAGTGTGTTTGTGTGTTCTGAGTGTTTGTGTGTTTCCTGTGTTCCTGTGTTTCGAGTGTTTCGTGTGTTTCGAGTGTTCCTTGCGTTTCGTGTTTCGAGTGTGTTTGTGTGTTTCGAGTGTTTGTGTGTTTCCTGTGTTCCTGTGTTCCGAGTGTTCCTTGCGTTTCATGTTTCCAGTGTTTCGAGTGTTTCGTGTGTTCCGAGTGTTCCTTGCGTTTCATGTTTCCAGTGTTTCGAGTGTTCCGAGTGTGTTTGTGTGTTCCGAGTGTTCCTTGTGTTTCATGTTTCCAGTGTTTCGAGTGTTTCGTGTGTTCCGAGTGTGTTTGTGTGTTCCGAGTGTTCCTTGCGTTTCATGTTTCCAGTGTTTCGAGTGTTTCGTGTGTTCCGAGTGTGTTTGTGTGTTCCGAGTGTTCCTTGCGTTTCATGTTTCCAGTGTTTTGAGTGTTTCGTGTGTTCCGAGTGTGTTTGTGTGTTCCGAGTGTTCCTTGCGTTTCATGTTTCCAGTGTTTCGAGTGTTTCGTGTGTTCCGAGTGTGTTTGTGTGTTTCGAGTGTGTTTGTGTGTTCTGAGTGTTCCTTGCGTTTCGTGTTTCCAGTGTGTTTGTGTGTTCTGAGTGTTTGTGTGTTTCCTGTGTTCCTGTGTTTCGAGTGTTTCGTGTGTTTCGAGTGTTCCTTGCGTTTCGTGTTTCGAGTGTGTTTGTGTGTTTCGAGTGTTTGTGTGTTTCCTGTGTTCCTGTGTTCCGAGTGTTCCTTGCGTTTCATGTTTCCAGTGTTTCGAGTGTTTCGTGTGTTCCGAGTGTTCCTTGCGTTTCATGTTTCCAGTGTTTCGAGTGTTCCGAGTGTGTTTGTGTGTTCCGAGTGTTCCTTGCGTTTCATGTTTCCAGTGTTTCGTGTGTTCCGAGTGTGTTTGTGTGTTTCCAGTGTGTTTGTGTGTTCTGAGTGTTTGTGTGTTTCCTGTGTTCCTGTGTTTCGAGTGTTTCGTGTGTTTCGAGTGTTCCTTGCGTTTCGTGTTTCGAGTGTGTTTGTGTGTTTCGAGTGTTTGTGTGTTTCCTGTGTTCCTGTGTTCCGAGTGTTCCTTGCGTTTCATGTTTCCAGTGTTTCGAGTGTTTCGTGTGTTCCGAGTGTTCCTTGCGTTTCATGTTTCCAGTGTTTCGAGTGTTTCGTGTGTTCCGAGTGTTCCTTGCGTTTCATGTTTCCAGTGTTTCGAGTGTTCCGAGTGTGTTTGTGTGTTCCGAGTGTTCCTTGCGTTTCATGTTTCCAGTGTTTCGTGTGTTCCGAGTGTGTTTGTGTGTTTCCAGTGTGTTTGTGTGTTCTGAGTGTTTGTGTGTTTCCTGTGTTCCTGTGTTTCGAGTGTTTCGTGTGTTTCGAGTGTTCCTTGCGTTTCGTGTTTCGAGTGTGTTTGTGTGTTTCGAGTGTTTGTGTGTTTCCTGTGTTCCTGTGTTCCGAGTGTTCCTTGCGTTTCATGTTTCCAGTGTTTCGAGTGTTTCGTGTGTTCCGAGTGTTCCTTGCGTTTCATGTTTCCAGTGTTTCGAGTGTTCCGAGTGTGTTTGTGTGTTCCGAGTGTTCCTTGTGTTTCATGTTTCCAGTGTTTCGAGTGTTTCGTGTGTTCCGAGTGTGTTTGTGTGTTCCGAGTGTTCCTTGCGTTTCATGTTTCCAGTGTTTCGAGTGTTTCGTGTGTTCCGAGTGTTCCTTGCGTTTCATGTTTCCAGTGTTTCGAGTGTTCCGAGTGTGTTTGTGTGTTCCGAGTGTTCCTTGCGTTTCATGTTTCCAGTGTTTCGTGTGTTCCGAGTGTGTTTGTGTGTTTCCAGTGTGTTTGTGTGTTCTGAGTGTTTGTGTGTTTCCTGTGTTCCTGTGTTTCGAGTGTTTCGTGTGTTTCGAGTGTTCCTTGCGTTTCGTGTTTCGAGTGTGTTTGTGTGTTTCGAGTGTTTGTGTGTTTCCTGTGTTCCTGTGTTCCGAGTGTTCCTTGCGTTTCATGTTTCCAGTGTTTCGAGTGTTTCGTGTGTTCCGAGTGTTCCTTGCGTTTCATGTTTCCAGTGTTTCGAGTGTTCCGAGTGTGTTTGTGTGTTCCGAGTGTTCCTTGTGTTTCATGTTTCCAGTGTTTTGAGTGTTTCGTGTGTTCCGAGTGTGTTTGTGTGTTCCGAGTGTTCCTTGCGTTTCATGTTTCCAGTGTTTCGAGTGTTTCGTGTGTTCCGAGTGTGTTTGTGTGTTTCGAGTGTGTTTGTGTGTTCTGAGTGTTCCTTGCGTTTCGTGTTTCCAGTGTGTTTGTGTGTTCTGAGTGTTTGTGTGTTTCCTGTGTTCCTGTGTTTCGAGTGTTTCGTGTGTTTCGAGTGTTCCTTGCGTTTCGTGTTTCGAGTGTGTTTGTGTGTTTCGAGTGTTTGTGTGTTTCCTGTGTTCCTGTGTTCCGAGTGTTCCTTGCGTTTCATGTTTCCAGTGTTTCGAGTGTTTCGTGTGTTCCGAGTGTTCCTTGCGTTTCATGTTTCCAGTGTTTCGAGTGTTCCGAGTGTGTTTGTGTGTTCCGAGTGTTCCTTGTGTTTCATGTTTCCAGTGTTTCGAGTGTTTCGTGTGTTCCGAGTGTGTTTGTGTGTTCCGAGTGTTCCTTGCGTTTCATGTTTCCAGTGTTTCGAGTGTTTCGTGTGTTCCGAGTGTGTTTGTGTGTTCCGAGTGTTCCTTGCGTTTCATGTTTCCAGTGTTTCGAGTGTTTCGTGTGTTCCGAGTGTGTTTGTGTGTTCCGAGTGTTCCTTGCGTTTCATGTTTCCAGTGTTTCGAGTGTTTCGTGTGTTCCGAGTGTGTTTGTGTGTTCCGAGTGTTCCTTGCGTTTCATGTTTCCAGTGTTTCGAGTGTTTCGTGTGTTCCGAGTGTGTTTGTGTGTTCCGAGTGTTCCTTGCGTTTCATGTTTCCAGTGTTTCGAGTGTTTCGTGTGTTCCGAGTGTGTTTGTGTGTTCCGAGTGTTCCTTGCGTTTCATGTTTCCAGTGTTTCGAGTGTTTCGTGTGTTCCGAGTGTGTTTGTGTGTTCCGAGTGTTCCTTGCGTTTCATGTTTCCAGTGTTTCGAGTGTTTCGTGTGTTCCGAGTGTGTTTGTGTGTTCCGAGTGTTCCTTGCGTTTCATGTTTCCAGTGTTTCGAGTGTTTCGTGTGTTCCGAGTGTGTTTGTGTGTTCCGAGTGTTCCTTGCGTTTCATGTTTCCAGTGTTTCGAGTGTTTCGTGTGTTCCGAGTGTGTTTGTGTGTTCCGAGTGTTCCTTGCGTTTCATGTTTCCAGTGTTTCGAGTGTTTCGTGTGTTCCGAGTGTGTTTGTGTGTTCCGAGTGTTCCTTGCGTTTCATGTTTCCAGTGTTTCGAGTGTTTCGTGTGTTCCGAGTGTGTTTGTGTGTTCCGAGTGTTCCTTGCGTTTCATGTTTCCAGTGTTTCGAGTGTTTCGTGTGTTCCGAGTGTGTTTGTGTGTTCCGAGTGTTCCTTGCGTTTCATGTTTCCAGTGTTTCGAGTGTTTCGTGTGTTCCGAGTGTGTTTGTGTGTTCCGAGTGTTCCTTGCGTTTCATGTTTCCAGTGTTTCGAGTGTTTCGTGTGTTCCGAGTGTGTTTGTGTGTTCCGAGTGTTCCTTGCGTTTCATGTTTCCAGTGTTTCGAGTGTTTCGTGTGTTCCGAGTGTGTTTGTGTGTTCCGAGTGTTCCTTGCGTTTCATGTTTCCAGTGTTTCGAGTGTTTCGTGTGTTCCGAGTGTGTTTGTGTGTTCCGAGTGTTCCTTGCGTTTCATGTTTCCAGTGTTTCGAGTGTTTCGTGTGTTCCGAGTGTGTTTGTGTGTTCCGAGTGTTCCTTGCGTTTCATGTTTCCAGTGTTTCGAGTGTTTCGTGTGTTCCGAGTGTGTTTGTGTGTTCCGAGTGTTCCTTGCGTTTCATGTTTCCAGTGTTTCGAGTGTTTCGTGTGTTCCGAGTGTGTTTGTGTGTTCCGAGTGTTCCTTGCGTTTCATGTTTCCAGTGTTTCGAGTGTTTCGTGTGTTCCGAGTGTGTTTGTGTGTTCCGAGTGTTCCTTGCGTTTCATGTTTCCAGTGTTTCGAGTGTTTCGTGTGTTCCGAGTGTGTTTGTGTGTTCCGAGTGTTCCTTGCGTTTCATGTTTCCAGTGTTTCGAGTGTTTCGTGTGTTCCGAGTGTGTTTGTGTGTTCCGAGTGTTCCTTGCGTTTCATGTTTCCAGTGTTTCGAGTGTTTCGTGTGTTCCGAGTGTGTTTGTGTGTTCCGAGTGTTCCTTGCGTTTCATGTTTCCAGTGTTTCGAGTGTTTCGTGTGTTCCGAGTGTGTTTGTGTGTTCCGAGTGTTCCTTGCGTTTCATGTTTCCAGTGTTTTGAGTGTTTCGTGTGTTCCGAGTGTGTTTGTGTGTTCTGAGTGTTCCTTGCGTTTCGTGTTTCGAGTGTGTTCCTGTGTTCCGAGTGTGTTTGTGTGTTTCGAGTGTTCCTTGCGTTTCATGTTTCCAGTGTTTCGAGTGTTTCGTGTGTTTCGAGAGTTTCGTGTGTTCCGAGTGTTCCTTGCATTTCATGTTTCCAGTGTTTCGAGTGTTTCGTGTGTTCCGAGTGTGTTTGTGTGTTTCGAGTGTGTTTGTGTGTTCTGAGTGTTCCTTGCGTTTCGTGTTTCGAGTGTGTTTGTGTGTTCTGAGTGTTCCTTGCGTTTCGTGTTTCGAGTGTGTTTGTGTGTTTCGAGTGTTTGTGTGTTTCCTGTGTTCCTGTGTTCCGAGTGTTCCTTGCGTTTCATGTTTCCAGTGTTTCGAGTGTTTCGTGTGTTCCGAGTGTTCCTTGCGTTTCATGTTTCCAGTGTTTCGAGTGTTCCGAGTGTGTTTGTGTGTTCCGAGTGTTCCTTGCGTTTCATGTTTCCAGTGTTTCGAGTGTTCCGAGTGTGTTTGTGTGTTCCGAGTGTTCCTTGCGTTTCATGTTTCCAGTGTTTTGAGTGTTTCGTGTGTTCCGAGTGTGTTTGTGTGTTCCGAGTGTTCCTTGCGTTTCATGTTTCCAGTGTTTCGAGTGTTTCGTGTGTTCCGAGTGTGTTTGTGTGTTCCGAGTGTTCCTTGCGTTTCATGTTTCCAGTGTTTCGAGTGTTTCGTGTGTTCCGAGTGTTCCTTGCGTTTCATGTTTCCAGTGTTTTGTGTGTTCTGAGTGTGTTTGTGTGTTTTTGTGTGTTCCGAGTGTTTCTTGCGTTTCGTGTTTCCAGTGTGTTTGTGTGTTTCGAGTGTTTCGTGTGTTTCCTGTGTTTCGAGTGTTTCGTGTGTTTCCTGTGTTTCGCGTGTTTTGTGTGTTTCGAGTGTTTCGTGTGTTTCGAGTGTTTCGAGTGTTTCGTGTGTTTCGAGAGTTTCGTGTGTTCCGAGTGTTCCTTGCGTTTCATGTTTCCAGTGTTTCGAGTGTTTTGTGTGTTCCGAGTGTGTTTGTGTGTTTTTCGAGTGTGTTTGTGTGTTCTGAGTGTTCCTTGCGTTTCGTGTTTCGAGTGTGTTTCGAGTGTTTCGTGTGTTCCGAGTGTGTTTGTGTGTTTCGAGTGTGTTTGTGTGTTCTGAGTGTTCCTTGCGTTTCGTGTTTCCAGTGTGTTTGTGTGTTTCGAGTGTTTCGTGTGTTTCGAGTGTTTCGAGTGTTTCGTGTGTTCCGAGTGTGTTTGTGTGTTCCGAGTGTTCCTTGCGTTTCATGTTTCCAGTGTTTTGAGTGTTTCGTGTGTTCCGAGTGTGTTTGTGTGTTCCGAGTGTTCCTTGCGTTTCATGTTTCCAGTGTTTCGAGTGTTTCGTGTGTTCCGAGTGTTCCTTGCGTTTCATGTTTCCAGTGTTTTGTGTGTTCCGAGTGTGTTTGTGTGTTTTTGTGTGTTCCGAGTGTTTCTTGCGTTTCGTGTTTCCAGTGTGTTTGTGTGTTTCGAGTGTTTCCTGTGTTTCCTGTGTTTCGAGTGTTTCGTGTGTTTCCTGTGTTTCGAGTGTTTTGTGTGTTTCGAGTGTTTCGTGTGTTTCGAGTGTTTCGAGTGTTTCGTGTGTTTCGTGTGTTTCGAGAGTTTCGTGTGTTCCGAGTGTTCCTTGCGTTTCATGTTTCCAGTGTTTCGAGTGTTTTGTGTGTTCCGAGTGTGTTTGTGTGTTTTTCGAGTGTGTTTGTGTGTTCTGAGTGTTCCTTGCGTTTCGTGTTTCGAGTGTGTTTGTGTGTTTTTCGAGTGTGTTTGTGTGTTCTGAGTGTTCCTTGCGTTTCGTGTTTCGAGTGTGTTTCGAGTGTTTCGTGTGTTCCGAGTGTGTTTGTGTGTTTCGAGTGTGTTTGTGTGTTCTGAGTGTTCCTTGCGTTTCGTGTTTCCAGTGTGTTTGTGTGTTTCGAGTGTTTCGTGTGTTTCGAGTGTTTCGAGTGTTTCGTGTGTTTCATGTTTCCAGTGTTTCGAGTGTTTCGTGTGTTCCGAGTGTGTTTGTGTGTTTTTCGAGTGTGTTTGTGTGTTCTGAGTGTTCCTTGCGTTTTGTGTTTCGAGTGTGTTTGAGTTTTTAGTGTGTTTCGAGTGTTTCGTGTGTTCCTGTGTTTTGAGTGTTTTGTGTGTTCCGAGTGTTCCTTGAGTTTCATGTTTCAAGTGTTTCGAGTGTGTTCGAGTGTTTCGAGTGTTTCGAGTGTTTCGAGTGTTTCGTGTGTTTCGTGTGTTTCGTGTGTTCCTGTGTTTTGAGTGTTTTGAGTGTTTTGTGTGTTCCGAGTGTTCCTTGCGTTTCATGTTTCCAGTGTTTCGAGTGTTTCGTGTGTTCCGAGTGTTCCTTGCGTTTCATGTTTCCAGTGTTTCGTGTGTTCCGAGTGTGTTTGTGTGTTTTTGTGTGTTCCGAGTGTTTCTTGCGTTTCGTGTTTCCAGTGTGTTTGTGTGTTTCGAGTGTTTCGTGTGTTTCGAGTGTTTAGTGTGTTTCTGTGTTTCGTGTGTTTCGAGTGTTTAGTGTGTTTCTGTGTTTTGTGTGTTTTGTGTGTTCCGAGTGTTTAGTGTGTTCCTGTGTTTTGAGTGTTTTGTGTGTTCCTTGCGTTTCATGTTTCCAGTGTTTCGAGTGTTTCGTGTGTTCCGAGTGTTCCTTGCGTTTCATGTTTCCAGTGTTTCGTGTGTTCCGAGTGTGTTTGTGTGTTTTTGTGTGTTCCGAGTGTTTCTTGCGTTTCGTGTTTCCAGTGTGTTTGTGTGTTTCGAGTGTTTCGTGTGTTTCGAGTGTTTAGTGTGTTTCTGTGTTTCGTGTGTTTCGAGTGTTTAGTGTGTTTCTGTGTTTTGTGTGTTCCGAGTGTTCCTTGAGTTTCATGTTTCAAGTGTTTCGAGTGTGTTCCGATTGTTTCGTGTGTTTGAGTGTTTAGTGTGTTCGAGTGTTTCGAGTGTTTCGTGTGTTCCGAGTGTGTTTGTGTGTTCCGAGTGTTTCGTGTGTTTCGAGTGTTTAGTGTGTTTCTGTGTTTCGTGTGTTTCGTGTGTTCCTGTGTTTCGAGTGTTTCGTGTGTTTCGATTGTTTCGTGTGTTTGAGTGTTTTGAGTGTTTTGTGTGTTCCTGTGTTTTGAGTGTTTTGTGTGTTCCGAGTGTTCCTTGAGTTTCATGTTTCAAGTGTTTCGAGTGTGTTCCGATTGTTTCGTGTGTTTGAGTGTTTAGTGTGTTCGAGTGTTTCGAGTGTTTCGTGTGTTCCGAGTGTGTTTGTGTGTTCCGAGTGTTTCGTGTGTTTCGAGTGTTTAGTGTGTTTCTGTGTTTCGTGTGTTTCGTGTGTTCCTGTGTTTCGAGTGTTTCGTGTGTTTCGATTGTTTCGTGTGTTTGAGTGTTTCGTGTGTTTCGTGTGTTTTGAGTGTTTCGTGTGTTCCGAGTGTGTTTGTGTGTTTTTCGAGTGTGTTTGTGTGTTCCTGTGTTTCGAGTGTTTAGTGTGTTCCTGTGTTTCGAGTGTTTCGTGTGTTTCGAGTGTTTAGTGTGTTCGAGTGTTTCGTGTTTCGTGTGTTCCTGTGTTTTGAGTGTTTTGTGTGTTCCGAGTGTTCCTTGCGTTTCATGTTTCCAGTGTTTCGAGTGTTTCGTGTGTTCCGAGTGTTCCTTGCGTTTCATGTTTCCAGTGTTTCGTGTGTTCCGAGTGTGTTTGTGTGTTTTTGTGTGTTCCGAGTGTTTCTTGCGTTTCGTGTTTCCAGTGTGTTTGTGTGTTTCGAGTGTTTCGTGTGTTTCCTGTGTTTCGAGTGTTTCGAGTGTTTCGTGTGTTTCGAGTGTTTAGTGTGTTCCTGTGTTTCGAGAGTTTCGTGTGTTCCGAGTGTTCCTTGCGTTTCATGTTTCCAGTGTTTCGAGTGTTTTGTGTGTTCCGAGTGTGTTTGTGTGTTTTTCGAGTGTGTTTGTGTGTTCTGAGTGTTCCTTGCGTTTCGTGTTTCGAGTGTGTTTCGAGTGTTTCGTGTGTTCCGAGTGTGTTTGTGTGTTTCGAGTGTGTTTGTGTGTTCTGAGTGTTCCTTGCGTTTCGTGTTTCTAGTGTGTTTGTGTGTTTCGAGTGTTTCGTGTGTTTCGAGTGTTTCGAGTGTTTCGTGTGTTTCATGTTTCCAGTGTTTCGAGTGTTTAGTGTGTTCCTGTGTTTCGAGAGTTTCGTGTGTTCTGAGTGTTCCTTGCGTTTCATGTTTCCAGTGTGTTTCGAGTGTTTCGTGTGTGTTTCGAGTGTTCAGTGTGTTTCGAGCGTTTGTGTGTTTCGAGTGTTTAGTGTTTCGAGTGTTTAGTGTGTTTCGAGTGTTTCGTGTGTGTTTCGAGTGTTTCGTGTGTTCCTGTGTTTCGAGTGTTTCGTGTGTTCTGAGTGTTCCTTGCATTTCATGTTTCAAGTGTTCCTTGCGTTTCATGTTCCGAGTGTTCCTTGCGTTTCATGTTACAAGTGTTTTGTGTGTTTCCAGTGTTTCGAGTGTTTCGAGCGTTTCGAGTGTTTCGTGTGTTTCGAGTGTTTCGTGTGTTTCCAGTGTTCCATGCGCTTCGTGTTTCGAGTGTTTCGTGTGTGTTTCGAGTGTTTAGTGTGTTTCGAGTGTTTAGTGTGTTTCGTGTGTTTCGAGTGTTTCGAGTGTTTCGTGTGTTTCGTGTGTGTTTCGAGTGTTTAGTGTGTTTCGAGCGTTTGTGTGTTTCGAGTGTTTCGAGTGTTTCGAGTGTTTCGTGTGTTTCGTGTGTTTCGAGTGTTCCTGTGTTTCGTGTGTTTCGAGTGTTCCATGCGCTTCGTGTTTCGAGTGTTTCGTGTGTGTTTCGAGTGTTTAGTGTGTTTCGAGCGTTTGTGTGTTTCGAGTGTTTAGTGTGTTTCAAGTGTTTAGTGTGTTTCGAGTGTTCCATGCGCTTCGTGTTTCGAGTGTTTCGTGTGTTTCGAGTGTTTAGTGTGTTTCGAGCGTTTGTGTGTTTCGAGTGTTTAGTGTGTTTCGTGTGTTTCGAGTGTTTCGTGTGTTTCGTGTGTGTTTCGAGTGTTTAGTGTGTTTCGAGCGTTTGTGTGTTTCGAGTGTTTCGAGTGTTTCGAGTGTTTCGTGTGTGTTTCGAGTGTTTAGTGTGTTTCGAGTGTTTGTGTGTTTCGAGTGTTTAGTGTGTTTCGTGTGTTTCGAGTGTTTCGAGTGTTTCGTGTGTTTCGTGTGTGTTTCGAGTGTTTAGTGTGTTTCGAGCGTTTGTGTGTTTCGTGTGTTTAGTGTGTTTCGTGTGTTTCGAGTGTTTCGTGTGTTTCGTGTGTGTTTCGAGTGTTTAGTGTGTTTCGAGCGTTTGTGTATTTCGAGTGTTTCGTGTGTTTCGAGTGTTTCGAGTGTTTCGTGTGTTTCGTGTGTGTTTCGAGTGTTTAGTGTGTTTCAAGCGTTTGTGTGTTTCGTGTGTTTCGTGTGTGTTTCGAGTGTTTAGTGTGTTTCGAGTGTTTGTGTGTTTCGAGTGTTTCGAGTGTTTCGAGTGTTTCGTGTGTGTTTCGAGTGTTTAGTGTGTTTCGAGCGTTTGTGTGTTTCGAGTGTTTAGTGTGTTTCAAGTGTTTAGTGTGTTTCGAGTGTTCCATGCGCTTCGTGTTTCGAGTGTTTCGTGTGTTTCGAGTGTTTAGTGTGTTTCGAGCGTTTGTGTGTTTCGAGTGTTTAGTGTGTTTCGTGTGTTTGTGTGTTTCGAGTGTTTAGTGTGTTTCGTGTGTTTCGTGTGTTTCGAGTGTTTCGAGTGTTTCGTGTGTTTCGAGTGTTTCGAGTGTTTCGTGTGTGTTTCGAGTGTTTAGTGTGTTTCGAGCGTTTGTGTGTTTCGAGTGTTTAGTGTGTTTCAAGTGTTTAGTGTGTTTCGAGTGTTCCATGCGCTTCGTGTTTCGAGTGTTTCGTGTGTTTCGAGTGTTTAGTGTGTTTCGAGCGTTTGTGTGTTTCGAGTGTTTAGTGTGTTTCGAGCGTTTGTGTGTTTCGAGTGTTTAGTGTGTTTCGTGTGTTTCGTGTGTTTCGAGTGTTTCGTGTGTTTCGTGTGTTTCGAGTGTTTCGAGTGTTTCGAGTGTTTCGTGTGTTTCGAGTGTTTAGTGTGTTTCAAGTGTTTAGTGTGTTTCGAGTGTTCCATGCGCTTCGTGTTTCGAGTGTTTCGTGTGTTTCGTGTGTTTCGTGTGTTTCGAGTGTTTCGTGTGTTTCGAGTGTTTAGTGTGTTTCGAGCGTTTGTGTGTTTCGAGTGTTTAGTGTGTTTCGAGTGTTTCGTGTGTTTCGTGTGTTTAGTGTGTTTCGAGTGTTTAGTGTGTTTCGAGCGTTTGTGTGTTTCGAGTGTTTAGTGTGTTTCGTGTGTTTCCTGTGTTTCGAGTGTTTCGTGTGTTTCGAGTGTTTCGAGTGTTTCGTGTGTTTCGTGTGTTTCGAGTGTTCCTGTGTTTCGTGTGTTTCGAGTGTTTCGTGTGTTTCGTGTGTTTCGAGTGTTTCGAGTGTTTCGTGTGTTTCGAGTGTTTAGTGTGTTTCAAGTGTTTAGTGTGTTTCGAGTGTTTGTGTGTTTCGAGTGTTTAGTGTGTTTCGAGTGTTTAGTGTGTTTCGAGCGTTTGTGTGTTTCGAGTGTTTAGTGTGTTTCGTGTGTTTCCTGTGTTTCGAGTGTTTCGTGTGTTTCGAGTGTTTCGAGTGTTTCGTGTGTTTCGTGTGTTTCGAGTGTTCCTGTGTTTCGTGTGTTTCGAGTGTTTCGTGTGTTTCGTGTGTTTCGAGTGTTTCGAGTGTTTCGTGTGTTTCGAGTGTTCCTGTGTTTAGTGTGTTTCGAGTGTTCCATGCGCTTCGTGTTTCGAGTGTTTCGTGTGTTTCGAGTGTTTAGTGTGTTTCGAGCGTTTGTGTGTTTCGAGTGTTTAGTGTGTTTCAAGTGTTTAGTGTGTTTCGAGTGTTTGTGTGTTTCGAGTGTTTAGTGTGTTTCGAGTGTTTAGTGTGTTTCGAGCGTTTGTGTGTTTCGAGTGTTTAGTGTGTTTCGTGTGTTTCCTGTGTTTCGAGTGTTTCGTGTGTTTCGAGTGTTTCGAGTGTTTCGTGTGTTTCGTGTGTTTCGTGTTTCGAGTGTTTCGTGTGTTTCGAGTGTTTAGTGTGTTTCGAGCGTTTGTGTGTTTCGAGTGTTTAGTGTGTTTCAAGTGTTTAGTGTGTTTCGAGTGTTTGTGTGTTTCGAGTGTTTAGTGTGTTTCGAGTGTTTAGTGTGTTTCGAGCGTTTGTGTGTTTCGAGTGTTTAGTGTGTTTCCTGTGTTTCCTGTGTTTCGAGTGTTTCGTGTGTTTCGAGTGTTTCGAGTGTTTCGTGTGTTTCGTGTGTTTCGAGTGTTCCTGTGTTTCGTGTGTTTCGAGTGTTTCGTGTGTTTCGTGTGTTTCGAGTGTTTCGTGTGTTTCGAGTGTTCCTGTGTTTAGTGTGTTTCGAGTGTTCCATGCGCTTCGTGTTTCGAGTGTTTCGTGTGTTTCGAGTGTTTAGTGTGTTTCGAGCGTTTGTGTGTTTCGAGTGTTTAGTGTGTTTCAAGTGTTTAGTGTGTTTCGAGTGTTTGTGTGTTTCGAGTGTTTAGTGTGTTTCGAGTGTTTAGTGTGTTTCGAGTGTTTAGTGTGTTTCGAGTGTTTAGTGTGTTTCAAGTGTTTAGTGTGTTTCGAGTGTTTCGTGTGTTTCGAGTGTTCCTGTGTTTAGTGTGTTTCGAGTGTTCCATGCGCTTCGTGTTTCGAGTGTTTCGTGTGTTTCGAGTGTTTAGTGTGTTTCGAGCGTTTGTGTGTTTCGAGTGTTTAGTGTGTTTCAAGTGTTTAGTGTGTTTCGAGTGTTTGTGTGTTTCGAGTGTTTCGTGTGTTTCGAGTGTTTAGTGTGTTTCGAGTGTTTAGTGTGTTTCGTGTGTTTCCTGTGTTTCGAGTGTTTCGTGTGTTTCGAGTGTTTCGAGTGTTTCGTGTGTTTCGTGTGTTTCGAGTGTTCCTGTGTTTCGTGTGTTTCGAGTGTTCCTGTGTTTCGTGTGTTTCGAGTGTTCCTGTGTTTCGTGTGTTTCGAGTGTTCCATGCGCTTCGTGTTTCGAGTGTTTCGTGTGTGTTTCGAGTGTTTAGTGTGTTTCGAGCGTTTGTGTGTTTCGAGTGTTTAGTGTGTTTCAAGTGTTTAGTGTGTTTCGAGTGTTCGAGTGTTTCGTGTGTGTTTCGAGCGTTTGTGTGTTCCTTGCGTTTCATGTTTCGAGTGTTCCATGCGTTTCGTGTTTCGAGTGTTTAGTGTGTTTCGAGTGTTTCGAGTGTTTCGTGTGTTCTGAGTGTTCCTTGCATTTCATGTTTCAAGTGTTCCATGCGTTTCATGTTTCGAGTGTTCCATGCGTTTCGTGTTTCGTGTGTTCTGAGTGTTCCTTGCATTTCATGTTTCGAGTGTTCCATGCGTTTCATGTTTCGAGTGTTCCATGCGTTTCGTGTTTCGTGTGTTCTGAGTGTTCCATGCATTTCATGTTTCAAGTGTTCCATGCGTTTCATGTTTCGAGTGTTCCATGCGTTTCGTGTTTCGAGTGTTCCATGCGTTTCGTGTTTCGTGTGTTCTGAGTGTTCCATGCATTTCATGTTTCAAGTGTTCCATGCGTTTCATGTTTCGAGTGTTCCATGCGTTTCGTGTTTCGTGTGTTCTGAGTGTTCCTTGCATTTCATGTTTCGAGTGTTCCATGCGTTTCATGTTTCGAGTGTTCCATGCGTTTCATGTTTCGAGTGTTCCATGCGTTTCATGTTTCGAGTGTTTCGTGTGTTCTGAGTGTTCCTTGCATTTCATGTTTCAAGTGTTCCATGCGTTTCATGTTTCGAGTGTTCCATGCGTTTCGTGTTTCGTGTGTTCTGAGTGTTCCATGCATTTCATGTTTCAAGTGTTCCATGCGTTTCATGTTTCGAGTGTTCCATGCGTTTCGTGTTTCGTGTGTTCTGAGTGTTCCTTGCATTTCATGTTTCGAGTGTTCCATGCGTTTCGTGTTTCGAGTGTTCCATGCGTTTCGTGTTTCGAGTGTTGAGTGTTCCGAGTGTTTCAAGGTTTTTTAAGTGTTTCGCATGTTTTGTGTGTTCCGCGTGTTCTAAGTGTTTTCAAGTGTTTCACGTGTTCCGAGTGTTTTAAGAGTTTCAAGTGTTTCAAGTGTTCCATGCGTTTCGTGTTTCGAGTGTTTCGTGTGTGTTCCGATTGCTTCGTGTGTTTCGTGTGTTCCTGTGTTTCGAGTGTTTCGTGTGTTTCGTGTGTTTCGAGTGTTTCGAGTGTTTCGTGTGTTTCGAGTGTTCCTGTGTTTAGTGTGTTTCGAGTGTTCCATGCGCTTCGTGTTTCGAGTGTTTCGTGTGTTTCGAGTGTTTAGTGTGTTTCGAGCGTTTGTGTGTTTCGAGTGTTTAGTGTGTTTCAAGTGTTTAGTGTGTTTCGAGTGTTTGTGTGTTTCGAGTGTTTAGTGTGTTTCGAGTGTTTAGTGTGTTTCGAGTGTTTGTGTGTTTCGAGTGTTTAGTGTGTTTCGAGTGTTTAGTGTGTTTCGAGCGTTTGTGTGTTTCGAGTGTTTAGTGTGTTTCGTGTGTTTCCTGTGTTTCGAGTGTTTCGTGTGTTTCGAGTGTTTCGAGTGTTTCGTGTGTTTCGTGTGTTTCGTGTTTCGAGTGTTTCGTGTGTTTCGAGTGTTTAGTGTGTTTCGAGCGTTTGTGTGTTTCGAGTGTTTAGTGTGTTTCAAGTGTTTAGTGTGTTTCGAGTGTTTGTGTGTTTCGAGTGTTTAGTGTGTTTCGAGTGTTTAGTGTGTTTCGAGCGTTTGTGTGTTTCGAGTGTTTAGTGTGTTTCGTGTGTTTCCTGTGTTTCGAGTGTTTCGTGTGTTTCGAGTGTTTCGAGTGTTTCGTGTGTTTCGTGTGTTTCGAGTGTTCCTGTGTTTCGTGTGTTTCGAGTGTTTCGTGTGTTTCGTGTGTTTCGAGTGTTTCGAGTGTTTCGTGTGTTTCGAGTGTTCCTGTGTTTAGTGTGTTTCGAGTGTTCCATGCGCTTCGTGTTTCGAGTGTTTCGTGTGTTTCGAGTGTTTAGTGTGTTTCGAGCGTTTGTGTGTTTCGAGTGTTTAGTGTGTTTCAAGTGTTTAGTGTGTTTCGAGTGTTTGTGTGTTTCGAGTGTTTAGTGTGTTTCGAGTGTTTAGTGTGTTTCGAGTGTTTAGTGTGTTTCGTGTGTTTCCTGTGTTTCGAGTGTTTCGTGTGTTTCGAGCGTTTGTGTGTTTCGAGTGTTTCGAGTGTTTCGTGTGTTTCGAGTGTTTCGAGTGTTTCGAGTGTTTCGTGTGTTTCGTGTGTTTCGAGTGTTCGTGTGTTTCGTGTGTTTCGAGTGTTCCTGTGTTTCGTGTGTTTCGAGTGTTCCTGTGTTTCGTGTGTTTCGAGTGTTCCTGTGTTTCGTGTGTTTCGAGTGTTCCATGCGCTTCGTGTTTCGAGTGTTTCGTGTGTGTTTCGAGTGTTTAGTGTGTTTCGAGCGTTTGTGTGTTTCGAGTGTTTAGTGTGTTTCAAGTGTTTAGTGTGTTTCGAGTGTTCGAGTGTTTCGTGTGTGTTTCGAGCGTTTGTGTGTTCCTTGCGTTTCATGTTTCGAGTGTTCCATGCGTTTCGTGTTTCGAGTGTTTAGTGTGTTTCGAGTGTTTCGAGTGTTTCGTGTGTTCTGAGTGTTCCTTGCATTTCATGTTTCAAGTGTTCCATGCGTTTCATGTTTCGAGTGTTCCATGCGTTTCGTGTTTCGTGTGTTCTGAGTGTTCCTTGCATTTCATGTTTCGAGTGTTCCATGCGTTTCGTGTTTCGAGTGTTCCATGCGTTTCATGTTTCGAGTGTTCCATGCGTTTCGTGTTTCGTGTGTTCTGAGTGTTCCTTGCATTTCATGTTTCGAGTGTTCCATGCATTTCATGTTTCAAGTGTTCCATGCGTTTCATGTTTCGAGTGTTCCATGCGTTTCGTGTTTCGTGTGTTCTGAGTGTTCCTTGCATTTCATGTTTCGAGTGTTCCATGCGTTTCGTGTTTCGAGTGTTGAGTGTTCCGAGTGTTTCAAGGTTTTTTAAGTGTTTCGCATGTTTTGTGTGTTCCGCGTGTTCTAAGTGTTTTCAAGTGTTTCACGTGTTCCGAGTGTTTTAAGAGTTTCAAGTGTTTCAAGTGTTCCATGCGTTTCGTGTTTCGAGTGTTTCGTGTGTGTTCCGATTGTTTCGTGTGTTTCGAGTGTTTCGTGTGTTCCTGTGTTTCGAGTGTTTCGTGTGTTCCTTGCGTTTCATGTTACAAGTGTTTCGAGTGTGTTTCGAGTGTTTCGAGTGTTTTGTGTGTTTCGAGTGTTTCGAGTGTTTCGTGTGTTTCGAGTGTTTCGTGTGTTTCGTGTGTTTCGAGTGTTCCATGCTCTTCGTTTTTCGAGTGTTTCGTGTGTGTTTCGAGTGTTTAGTGTGTTTCGAGCATTTGTGTGTTTCGAGTGTTTAGTGTGTTTCGAGTGTTCAAGTGTTTCGTGTGTGTTTCGAGCGTTTGTGTTTCGAGTGTTTCGAGTGTTCCTTGCGTTTCATGTTTCAAGTGTTCCATGTGTTTCGTGTTTCGAGTGTTTCGTGTGTGTTTCGAGTGTTTCGTGTGTGTTTCGAGTGTTTCGTGTGTGTTTCGAGTGTTTTTCGAGTGTTCAGTGTGTTTCGAGCGTTTGTGTGTTTCGAGTGTTTAGTGTTTCGAGTGTTTAGTGTGTTTCGAGTGTTTCGTGTGTGTTTCGAGTGTTTGTGTGTTTCGAGTGTTTAGTGTTTCGAGTGTTTAGTGTGTTTCGAGTGTTTCGTGTGTGTTTCGAATGTTTCGTGTGTTCCTGTGTTTCGAGTGTTTCGTGTGTGTTTCGAGTGTTTGTGTGTTTCGAGTGTTTAGTGTTTCCAGTGTTTAGTGTGTTTCGAGTGTTTCGTGTGTGTTTCGAATGTTTCGTGTGTTCTGAGTGTTCCTTGCATTTCATGTTTCAAGTGTTCCATGCGTTTCATGTTTCGAGTGTTCCTTGCGTTTCGTGTTTCGGGTGTTTCGTGTGTGTTTCGAGTGTTTCGTGTGTGTTTCGAGTGTTCAGTGTGTTTCGAGCGTTTGTGTGTTTCGAGTGTTTAGTGTTTCGAGTGTTTAGTGTGTTTCGAGTGTTTCGAGTGTTTCGTGTGTTCTGAGTGTTCCTTGCATTTCATGTTTCAAGTGTTCCATGCGTTTCATGTTTCGAGTGTTCCATGCGTTTCGTGTTTCGTGTGTTCTGAGTGTTCCTTGCATTTCATGTTTCGAGTGTTCCATGCGTTTCGTGTTTCGAGTGTTCCATGCGTTTCGTGTTTCGAGTGTTGAGTGTTCCGAGTGTTTCAAGGTTTTTTAAGTGTTTCGCATGTTTTGTGTGTTCCGCGTGTTCTAAGTGTTTACAAGTGTTTCACGTGTTCCGAGTGTTTTAAGAGTTTCAAGTGTTTCAAGTGTTCCATGCGTTTCGTGTTTCGAGTGTTTCGTGTGTGTTCCGATTGCTTCGTGTGTTTCGTGTGTTCCTGTGTTTCGAGTGTTTCGTGTGTTCCGAGTGTTCCTTGCGTTTCATGTTACAAGTGTTTCGAGTGTGTTTCGAGTGTTTCGAGTGTTTCGTGTGTTTCGAGTGTTTCGAGTGTTTCGTGTGTTTCGTGTGTTTCGTGTGTTTCGTGTGTTTCGAGTGTTTCGAGTGTTTCGTGTGTTTCGTGTGTTTCGAGTGTTTCGTGTGTTTCGTGTGTTTCGAGTGTTTCGAGTGTTTCATGTGTTTCGAGTGTTTCGAGTGTTTCGAGTGTTTCGTGTGTTTCGAGTGTTTCGTGTGTTTCGAGTGTTTCGAGTGTTTCGTGTGTTTCGTGTGTTTCGTGTGTTTCGAGTGTTTCGTGTGTTTCGAGTGTTTCGTGTGTTTCGAGTGTTTCGAGTGTTTCGTGTGTTTCGTGTGTTTCGTGTGTTTCGAGTGTTTAGTGTGTTTCGTGTGTTTCGAGTGTTTCGAGTGTTTCGAGTGTTTCGTGTGTTTAGTGTGTTTCGTGTGTTTCGAGTGTTTCGAGTGTTTCGAGTGTTTCGTGTGTTTCGAGTGTTTCGTGTGTTTCGAGTGTTTCGTGTGTTTCGAGTGTTTCGTGTGTTTCGTGTGTTTCGAGTGTTTCGAGTGTTTCATGTGTTTCGAGTGTTTCGTGTGTTTCGAGTGTTTCGTGTGTTTCGTGTGTTTCGAGTGTTTCGTGTGTTTCGAGTGTTTCGTGTGTTTCGAGTGTTTCGTGTGTTTCGTGTGTTTCGAGTGTTTCGAGTGTTTCATGTGTTTCGAGTGTTTCGAGTGTTTCGAGTGTTTCGTGTGTTTCGAGTGTTTCGTGTGTTTCGAGTGTTTCGTGTGTTTCGAGTGTTTCGTGTGTTTCGAGTGTTTCGTGTGTTTCGTGTGTTTCGAGTGTTTCGTGTGTTTCGAGTGTTTCGTGTGTTTCGAGTGTTTCGTGTGTTTCGAGTGTTTCGTGTGTTTCGAGTGTTTCGAGTGTTTCGTGTGTTTCGTGTGTTTCGAGTGTTTAGTGTGTTTCGTGTGTTTCGAGTGTTTCGAGTGTTTCGAGTGTTTCGTGTGTTTCGAGTGTTTCGTGTGTTTCGAGTGTTTCGTGTGTTTCGAGTGTTTCGTGTGTTTCGAGTGTTTCGAGTGTTTCGTGTGTTTCGAGTGTTTCGTGTGTTTCGAGTGTTTCGTGTGTTTCGAGTGTTTCGAGTGTTTCGAGTGTTTCGTGTGTTTCGAGTGTTTCGTGTGTTTCGTGTGTTTCGAGTGTTTAGTGTGTTTCGTGTGTGTTTCGAGCGTTTGTGTGTTCCTTGCGTTTCATGTTTCGAGTGTTCCATGCGTTTCGTGTTTCGAGTGTTTAGTGTGTTTCGAGTGTTTCGAGTGTTTCGTGTGTTCTGAGTGTTCCTTGCATTTCATGTTTCAAGTGTTCCATGCGTTTCATGTTTCGAGTGTTCCATGCGTTTCGTGTTTCGTGTGTTCTGAGTGTTCCTTGCATTTCATGTTTCGAGTGTTCCATGCGTTTCGTGTTTCGAGTGTTCCATGCGTTTCATGTTTCGAGTGTTCCATGCGTTTCGTGTTTCGTGTGTTCTGAGTGTTCCTTGCATTTCATGTTTCGAGTGTTCCATGCATTTCATGTTTCAAGTGTTCCATGCGTTTCATGTTTCGAGTGTTCCATGCGTTTCGTGTTTCGTGTGTTCTGAGTGTTCCTTGCATTTCATGTTTCGAGTGTTCCATGCGTTTCGTGTTTCGAGTGTTGAGTGTTCCGAGTGTTTCAAGGTTTTTTAAGTGTTTCGCATGTTTTGTGTGTTCCGCGTGTTCTAAGTGTTTTCAAGTGTTTCACGTGTTCCGAGTGTTTTAAGAGTTTCAAGTGTTTCAAGTGTTCCATGCGTTTCGTGTTTCGAGTGTTTCGTGTGTGTTCCGATTGTTTCGTGTGTTTCGAGTGTTTCGTGTGTTCCTGTGTTTCGAGTGTTTCGTGTGTTCCTTGCGTTTCATGTTACAAGTGTTTCGAGTGTGTTTCGAGTGTTTCGAGTGTTTTGTGTGTTTCGAGTGTTTCGAGTGTTTCGTGTGTTTCGAGTGTTTCGTGTGTTTCGAGTGTTTCGTGTGTTTCGTGTGTTTCGAGTGTTCCATGCTCTTCGTTTTTCGAGTGTTTCGTGTGTGTTTCGAGTGTTTAGTGTGTTTCGAGCATTTGTGTGTTTCGAGTGTTTAGTGTGTTTCGAGTGTTCGAGTGTTTCGTGTGTGTTTCGAGCGTTTGTGTTTCGAGTGTTTCGAGTGTTCCTTGCGTTTCATGTTTCAAGTGTTCCATGTGTTTCGTGTTTCGAGTGTTTCGTGTGTGTTTCGAGTGTTTTTCGAGTGTTCAGTGTGTTTCGAGCGTTTGTGTGTTTCGAGTGTTTAGTGTTTCGAGTGTTTAGTGTGTTTCGAGTGTTTCGTGTGTGTTTCGAGTGTTTGTGTGTTTCGAGTGTTTAGTGTTTCGAGTGTTTAGTGTGTTTCGAGTGTTTCGTGTGTGTTTCGAATGTTTCGTGTGTTCCTGTGTTTCGAGTGTTTCGTGTGTGTTTCGAGTGTTTGTGTGTTTCGAGTGTTTAGTGTTTCCAGTGTTTAGTGTGTTTCGAGTGTTTCGTGTGTGTTTCGAATGTTTCGTGTGTTCTGAGTGTTCCTTGCATTTCATGTTTCAAGTGTTCCATGCGTTTCATGTTTCGAGTGTTCCTTGCGTTTCGTGTTTCGGGTGTTTCGTGTGTGTTTCGAGTGTTTCGTGTGTGTTTCGAGTGTTCAGTGTGTTTCGAGCGTTTGTGTGTTTCGAGTGTTTAGTGTTTCGAGTGTTTAGTGTGTTTCGAGTGTTTCGAGTGTTTCGTGTGTTCTGAGTGTTCCTTGCATTTCATGTTTCAAGTGTTCCATGCGTTTCATGTTTCGAGTGTTCCATGCGTTTCGTGTTTCGTGTGTTCTGAGTGTTCCTTGCATTTCATGTTTCGAGTGTTCCATGCGTTTCGTGTTTCGAGTGTTCCATGCGTTTCGTGTTTCGAGTGTTGAGTGTTCCGAGTGTTTCAAGGTTTTTTAAGTGTTTCGAGTGTTCCATGCGTTTCGTGTTTCGAGTGTTCCATGCGTTTCGTGTTTCGAGTGTTGAGTGTTCCGAGTGTTTCAAGGTTTTTTAAGTGTTTCGCATGTTTTGTGTGTTCCGCGTGTTCTAAGTGTTTTCAAGTGTTTCACGTGTTCCGAGTGTTTTAAGAGTTTCAAGTGTTTCAAGTGTTCCATGCGTTTCGTGTTTCGAGTGTTTCGTGTGTGTTCCGATTGCTTCGTGTGTTTCGTGTGTTCCTGTGTTTCGAGTGTTTCGTGTGTTCCGAGTGTTCCTTGCGTTTCATGTTACAAGTGTTTCGAGTGTGTTTCGAGTGTTTCGAGTGTTTCGTGTGTTTCGAGTGTTTCGAGTGTTTCGAGTGTTTCGTGTGTTTCGAGTGTTTCGTGTGTTTCGAGTGTTTCGAGTGTTTCGAGTGTTTCGTGTGTTTCGAGTGTTTCGTGTGTTTCGTGTGTTTCGAGTGTTTCGTGTGTTTCGTGTGTTTCGAGTGTTTCGAGTGTTTCATGTGTTTCGAGTGTTTCGAGTGTTTCGAGTGTTTCGAGTGTTTCGTGTGTTTCGAGTGTTTCGTGTGTTTCGAGTGTTTCGAGTGTTTCGAGTGTTTCGTGTGTTTCGAGTGTTTCGTGTGTTTCGTGTGTTTCGTGTGTTTCGTGTGTTTCGAGTGTTTCGTGTGTTTCGTGTGTTTCGAGTGTTTCGTGTGTTTCGTGTGTTTCGTGTGTTTCGAGTGTTTCGTGTGTTTCGAGTGTTTCGAGTGTTTCGTGTGTTTCGTGTGTTTCGAGTGTTTCGTGTGTTTCGAGTGTTTAGTGTGTTTCGAGCGTTTGTGTGTTTCGAGTGTTTAGTGTGTTTCGAGTGTTCGAGTGTTTCGTGTGTGTTTCGAGCGTTTGTGTTTCGAGTGTTTCGAGTGTTTAGTGTGTTTCGAGCGTTTGTGTGTTTCGAGTGTTTAGTGTGTTTCGAGTGTTCGAGTGTTTCGTGTGTGTTTCGAGCGTTTGTGTTTCGAGTGTTTCGAGTGTTCCTTGCGTTTCATGTTTCAAGTGTTCCATGTGTTTCGTGTTTCGAGTGTTTCGTGTGTGTTTCGAGTGTTTCGTGTGTGTTTCGAGTGTTCAGTGTGTTTCGAGCGTTTCGTGTGTGTTTCGAGTGTTTCGTGCGTTCCTGTGTTTCGAGTGTTTCGTGTGTTCTGAGTGTTCCTTGCATTTCATGTTTCAAGTGTTCCTTGCGTTTCATGTTTCGAGTGTTCCTTGCGTTTCATGTTTCGGGTGTTTCGTGTGTGTTTCGAGTGTTTCGTGTGTGTTTCGAGTGTTCAGTGTGTTTCGAGCGTTTGTGTGTTTCGAGTGTTTCGAGTGTTTAGTGTGTTTCGAGTGTTTCGTGTGTGTTTCGAGTGTTTCGTGCGTTCCTGTGTTTCGAGTGTTCCTGTGTTTCGTGTGTTTCGAGTGTTCCTGTGTTTCGTGTGTTTCGAGTGTTCCATGCGCTTCGTGTTTCGAGTGTTTCGTGTGTGTTTCGAGTGTTTAGTGTGTTTCGAGCGTTTGTGTGTTTCGAGTGTTTAGTGTGTTTCAAGTGTTTAGTGTGTTTCGAGTGTTCGAGTGTTTCGTGTGTGTTTCGAGCGTTTGTGTGTTCCTTGCGTTTCATGTTTCGAGTGTTCCATGCGTTTCGTGTTTCGAGTGTTTAGTGTGTTTCGAGTGTTTCGAGTGTTTCGTGTGTTCTGAGTGTTCCTTGCATTTCATGTTTCAAGTGTTCCATGCGTTTCATGTTTCGAGTGTTCCATGCGTTTCGTGTTTCGTGTGTTCTGAGTGTTCCTTGCATTTCATGTTTCGAGTGTTCCATGCGTTTCATGTTTCGAGTGTTCCATGCGTTTCGTGTTTCGTGTGTTCTGAGTGTTCCATGCATTTCATGTTTCAAGTGTTCCATGCGTTTCATGTTTCGAGTGTTCCATGCGTTTCGTGTTTCGAGTGTTCCATGCGTTTCGTGTTTCGTGTGTTCTGAGTGTTCCATGCATTTCATGTTTCAAGTGTTCCATGCGTTTCATGTTTCGAGTGTTCCATGCGTTTCGTGTTTCGTGTGTTCTGAGTGTTCCTTGCATTTCATGTTTCGAGTGTTCCATGCGTTTCATGTTTCGAGTGTTCCATGCGTTTCATGTTTCGAGTGTTCCATGCGTTTCATGTTTCGAGTGTTTCGTGTGTTCTGAGTGTTCCTTGCATTTCATGTTTCAAGTGTTCCATGCGTTTCATGTTTCGAGTGTTCCATGCGTTTCGTGTTTCGTGTGTTCTGAGTGTTCCATGCATTTCATGTTTCAAGTGTTCCATGCGTTTCATGTTTCGAGTGTTCCATGCGTTTCGTGTTTCGTGTGTTCTGAGTGTTCCTTGCATTTCATGTTTCGAGTGTTCCATGCGTTTCGTGTTTCGAGTGTTCCATGCGTTTCGTGTTTCGAGTGTTGAGTGTTCCGAGTGTTTCAAGGTTTTTTAAGTGTTTCGCATGTTTTGTGTGTTCCGCGTGTTCTAAGTGTTTTCAAGTGTTTCACGTGTTCCGAGTGTTTTAAGAGTTTCAAGTGTTTCAAGTGTTCCATGCGTTTCGTGTTTCGAGTGTTTCGTGTGTGTTCCGATTGCTTCGTGTGTTTCGTGTGTTCCTGTGTTTCGAGTGTTTCGTGTGTTTCGTGTGTTTCGAGTGTTTCGAGTGTTTCGTGTGTTTCGAGTGTTCCTGTGTTTAGTGTGTTTCGAGTGTTCCATGCGCTTCGTGTTTCGAGTGTTTCGTGTGTTTCGAGTGTTTAGTGTGTTTCGAGCGTTTGTGTGTTTCGAGTGTTTAGTGTGTTTCAAGTGTTTAGTGTGTTTCGAGTGTTTGTGTGTTTCGAGTGTTTAGTGTGTTTCGAGTGTTTAGTGTGTTTCGAGTGTTTGTGTGTTTCGAGTGTTTAGTGTGTTTCGAGTGTTTAGTGTGTTTCGAGCGTTTGTGTGTTTCGAGTGTTTAGTGTGTTTCGTGTGTTTCCTGTGTTTCGAGTGTTTCGTGTGTTTCGAGTGTTTCGAGTGTTTCGTGTGTTTCGTGTGTTTCGTGTTTCGAGTGTTTCGTGTGTTTCGAGTGTTTAGTGTGTTTCGAGCGTTTGTGTGTTTCGAGTGTTTAGTGTGTTTCAAGTGTTTAGTGTGTTTCGAGTGTTTGTGTGTTTCGAGTGTTTAGTGTGTTTCGAGTGTTTAGTGTGTTTCGAGCGTTTGTGTGTTTCGAGTGTTTAGTGTGTTTCGTGTGTTTCCTGTGTTTCGAGTGTTTCGTGTGTTTCGAGTGTTTCGAGTGTTTCGTGTGTTTCGTGTGTTTCGAGTGTTCCTGTGTTTCGTGTGTTTCGAGTGTTTCGTGTGTTTCGTGTGTTTCGAGTGTTTCGAGTGTTTCGTGTGTTTCGAGTGTTCCTGTGTTTAGTGTGTTTCGAGTGTTCCATGCGCTTCGTGTTTCGAGTGTTTCGTGTGTTTCGAGTGTTTAGTGTGTTTCGAGCGTTTGTGTGTTTCGAGTGTTTAGTGTGTTTCAAGTGTTTAGTGTGTTTCGAGTGTTTGTGTGTTTCGAGTGTTTAGTGTGTTTCGAGTGTTTAGTGTGTTTCGAGTGTTTAGTGTGTTTCGTGTGTTTCCTGTGTTTCGAGTGTTTCGTGTGTTTCGAGCGTTTGTGTGTTTCGAGTGTTTCGAGTGTTTCGTGTGTTTCGAGTGTTTCGAGTGTTTCGAGTGTTTCGTGTGTTTCGTGTGTTTCGAGTGTTCGTGTGTTTCGTGTGTTTCGAGTGTTCCTGTGTTTCGTGTGTTTCGAGTGTTCCTGTGTTTCGTGTGTTTCGAGTGTTCCTGTGTTTCGTGTGTTTCGAGTGTTCCATGCGCTTCGTGTTTCGAGTGTTTCGTGTGTGTTTCGAGTGTTTAGTGTGTTTCGAGCGTTTGTGTGTTTCGAGTGTTTAGTGTGTTTCAAGTGTTTAGTGTGTTTCGAGTGTTCGAGTGTTTCGTGTGTGTTTCGAGCGTTTGTGTGTTCCTTGCGTTTCATGTTTCGAGTGTTCCATGCGTTTCGTGTTTCGAGTGTTTAGTGTGTTTCGAGTGTTTCGAGTGTTTCGTGTGTTCTGAGTGTTCCTTGCATTTCATGTTTCAAGTGTTCCATGCGTTTCATGTTTCGAGTGTTCCATGCGTTTCGTGTTTCGTGTGTTCTGAGTGTTCCTTGCATTTCATGTTTCGAGTGTTCCATGCGTTTCGTGTTTCGAGTGTTCCATGCGTTTCATGTTTCGAGTGTTCCATGCGTTTCGTGTTTCGTGTGTTCTGAGTGTTCCTTGCATTTCATGTTTCGAGTGTTCCATGCATTTCATGTTTCAAGTGTTCCATGCGTTTCATGTTTCGAGTGTTCCATGCGTTTCGTGTTTCGTGTGTTCTGAGTGTTCCTTGCATTTCATGTTTCGAGTGTTCCATGCGTTTCGTGTTTCGAGTGTTGAGTGTTCCGAGTGTTTCAAGGTTTTTTAAGTGTTTCGCATGTTTTGTGTGTTCCGCGTGTTCTAAGTGTTTTCAAGTGTTTCACGTGTTCCGAGTGTTTTAAGAGTTTCAAGTGTTTCAAGTGTTCCATGCGTTTCGTGTTTCGAGTGTTTCGTGTGTGTTCCGATTGTTTCGTGTGTTTCGAGTGTTTCGTGTGTTCCTGTGTTTCGAGTGTTTCGTGTGTTCCTTGCGTTTCATGTTACAAGTGTTTCGAGTGTGTTTCGAGTGTTTCGAGTGTTTTGTGTGTTTCGAGTGTTTCGAGTGTTTCGTGTGTTTCGAGTGTTTCGTGTGTTTCGTGTGTTTCGAGTGTTCCATGCTCTTCGTTTTTCGAGTGTTTCGTGTGTGTTTCGAGTGTTTAGTGTGTTTCGAGCATTTGTGTGTTTCGAGTGTTTAGTGTGTTTCGAGTGTTCAAGTGTTTCGTGTGTGTTTCGAGCGTTTGTGTTTCGAGTGTTTCGAGTGTTCCTTGCGTTTCATGTTTCAAGTGTTCCATGTGTTTCGTGTTTCGAGTGTTTCGTGTGTGTTTCGAGTGTTTCGTGTGTGTTTCGAGTGTTTCGTGTGTGTTTCGAGTGTTTTTCGAGTGTTCAGTGTGTTTCGAGCGTTTGTGTGTTTCGAGTGTTTAGTGTTTCGAGTGTTTAGTGTGTTTCGAGTGTTTCGTGTGTGTTTCGAGTGTTTGTGTGTTTCGAGTGTTTAGTGTTTCGAGTGTTTAGTGTGTTTCGAGTGTTTCGTGTGTGTTTCGAATGTTTCGTGTGTTCCTGTGTTTCGAGTGTTTCGTGTGTGTTTCGAGTGTTTGTGTGTTTCGAGTGTTTAGTGTTTCCAGTGTTTAGTGTGTTTCGAGTGTTTCGTGTGTGTTTCGAATGTTTCGTGTGTTCTGAGTGTTCCTTGCATTTCATGTTTCAAGTGTTCCATGCGTTTCATGTTTCGAGTGTTCCTTGCGTTTCGTGTTTCGGGTGTTTCGTGTGTGTTTCGAGTGTTTCGTGTGTGTTTCGAGTGTTCAGTGTGTTTCGAGCGTTTGTGTGTTTCGAGTGTTTAGTGTTTCGAGTGTTTAGTGTGTTTCGAGTGTTTCGAGTGTTTCGTGTGTTCTGAGTGTTCCTTGCATTTCATGTTTCAAGTGTTCCATGCGTTTCATGTTTCGAGTGTTCCATGCGTTTCGTGTTTCGTGTGTTCTGAGTGTTCCTTGCATTTCATGTTTCGAGTGTTCCATGCGTTTCGTGTTTCGAGTGTTCCATGCGTTTCGTGTTTCGAGTGTTGAGTGTTCCGAGTGTTTCAAGGTTTTTTAAGTGTTTCGCATGTTTTGTGTGTTCCGCGTGTTCTAAGTGTTTACAAGTGTTTCACGTGTTCCGAGTGTTTTAAGAGTTTCAAGTGTTTCAAGTGTTCCATGCGTTTCGTGTTTCGAGTGTTTCGTGTGTGTTCCGATTGCTTCGTGTGTTTCGTGTGTTCCTGTGTTTCGAGTGTTTCGTGTGTTCCGAGTGTTCCTTGCGTTTCATGTTACAAGTGTTTCGAGTGTGTTTCGAGTGTTTCGAGTGTTTCGTGTGTTTCGAGTGTTTCGAGTGTTTCGTGTGTTTCGTGTGTTTCGTGTGTTTCGTGTGTTTCGAGTGTTTCGAGTGTTTCGTGTGTTTCGTGTGTTTCGAGTGTTTCGTGTGTTTCGTGTGTTTCGAGTGTTTCGAGTGTTTCATGTGTTTCGAGTGTTTCGAGTGTTTCGAGTGTTTCGTGTGTTTCGAGTGTTTCGTGTGTTTCGAGTGTTTCGAGTGTTTCGTGTGTTTCGTGTGTTTCGTGTGTTTCGAGTGTTTCGTGTGTTTCGAGTGTTTCGTGTGTTTCGAGTGTTTCGAGTGTTTCGTGTGTTTCGTGTGTTTCGTGTGTTTCGAGTGTTTAGTGTGTTTCGTGTGTTTCGAGTGTTTCGAGTGTTTCGAGTGTTTCGTGTGTTTAGTGTGTTTCGTGTGTTTCGAGTGTTTCGAGTGTTTCGAGTGTTTCGTGTGTTTCGAGTGTTTCGTGTGTTTCGAGTGTTTCGTGTGTTTCGAGTGTTTCGTGTGTTTCGTGTGTTTCGAGTGTTTCGAGTGTTTCATGTGTTTCGAGTGTTTCGTGTGTTTCGAGTGTTTCGTGTGTTTCGTGTGTTTCGAGTGTTTCGTGTGTTTCGAGTGTTTCGTGTGTTTCGAGTGTTTCGTGTGTTTCGTGTGTTTCGAGTGTTTCGAGTGTTTCATGTGTTTCGAGTGTTTCGAGTGTTTCGAGTGTTTCGTGTGTTTCGAGTGTTTCGTGTGTTTCGAGTGTTTCGTGTGTTTCGAGTGTTTCGTGTGTTTCGAGTGTTTCGTGTGTTTCGTGTGTTTCGAGTGTTTCGTGTGTTTCGAGTGTTTCGTGTGTTTCGAGTGTTTCGTGTGTTTCGAGTGTTTCGTGTGTTTCGAGTGTTTCGAGTGTTTCGTGTGTTTCGTGTGTTTCGAGTGTTTAGTGTGTTTCGTGTGTTTCGAGTGTTTCGAGTGTTTCGAGTGTTTCGTGTGTTTCGAGTGTTTCGTGTGTTTCGAGTGTTTCGTGTGTTTCGAGTGTTTCGTGTGTTTCGAGTGTTTCGAGTGTTTCGTGTGTTTCGAGTGTTTCGTGTGTTTCGAGTGTTTCGTGTGTTTCGAGTGTTTCGAGTGTTTCGAGTGTTTCGTGTGTTTCGAGTGTTTCGTGTGTTTCGTGTGTTTCGAGTGTTTAGTGTGTTTCGTGTGTGTTTCGAGCGTTTGTGTGTTCCTTGCGTTTCATGTTTCGAGTGTTCCATGCGTTTCGTGTTTCGAGTGTTTAGTGTGTTTCGAGTGTTTCGAGTGTTTCGTGTGTTCTGAGTGTTCCTTGCATTTCATGTTTCAAGTGTTCCATGCGTTTCATGTTTCGAGTGTTCCATGCGTTTCGTGTTTCGTGTGTTCTGAGTGTTCCTTGCATTTCATGTTTCGAGTGTTCCATGCGTTTCGTGTTTCGAGTGTTCCATGCGTTTCATGTTTCGAGTGTTCCATGCGTTTCGTGTTTCGTGTGTTCTGAGTGTTCCTTGCATTTCATGTTTCGAGTGTTCCATGCATTTCATGTTTCAAGTGTTCCATGCGTTTCATGTTTCGAGTGTTCCATGCGTTTCGTGTTTCGTGTGTTCTGAGTGTTCCTTGCATTTCATGTTTCGAGTGTTCCATGCGTTTCGTGTTTCGAGTGTTGAGTGTTCCGAGTGTTTCAAGGTTTTTTAAGTGTTTCGCATGTTTTGTGTGTTCCGCGTGTTCTAAGTGTTTTCAAGTGTTTCACGTGTTCCGAGTGTTTTAAGAGTTTCAAGTGTTTCAAGTGTTCCATGCGTTTCGTGTTTCGAGTGTTTCGTGTGTGTTCCGATTGTTTCGTGTGTTTCGAGTGTTTCGTGTGTTCCTGTGTTTCGAGTGTTTCGTGTGTTCCTTGCGTTTCATGTTACAAGTGTTTCGAGTGTGTTTCGAGTGTTTCGAGTGTTTTGTGTGTTTCGAGTGTTTCGAGTGTTTCGTGTGTTTCGAGTGTTTCGTGTGTTTCGAGTGTTTCGTGTGTTTCGTGTGTTTCGAGTGTTCCATGCTCTTCGTTTTTCGAGTGTTTCGTGTGTGTTTCGAGTGTTTAGTGTGTTTCGAGCATTTGTGTGTTTCGAGTGTTTAGTGTGTTTCGAGTGTTCGAGTGTTTCGTGTGTGTTTCGAGCGTTTGTGTTTCGAGTGTTTCGAGTGTTCCTTGCGTTTCATGTTTCAAGTGTTCCATGTGTTTCGTGTTTCGAGTGTTTCGTGTGTGTTTCGAGTGTTTTTCGAGTGTTCAGTGTGTTTCGAGCGTTTGTGTGTTTCGAGTGTTTAGTGTTTCGAGTGTTTAGTGTGTTTCGAGTGTTTCGTGTGTGTTTCGAGTGTTTGTGTGTTTCGAGTGTTTAGTGTTTCGAGTGTTTAGTGTGTTTCGAGTGTTTCGTGTGTGTTTCGAATGTTTCGTGTGTTCCTGTGTTTCGAGTGTTTCGTGTGTGTTTCGAGTGTTTGTGTGTTTCGAGTGTTTAGTGTTTCCAGTGTTTAGTGTGTTTCGAGTGTTTCGTGTGTGTTTCGAATGTTTCGTGTGTTCTGAGTGTTCCTTGCATTTCATGTTTCAAGTGTTCCATGCGTTTCATGTTTCGAGTGTTCCTTGCGTTTCGTGTTTCGGGTGTTTCGTGTGTGTTTCGAGTGTTTCGTGTGTGTTTCGAGTGTTCAGTGTGTTTCGAGCGTTTGTGTGTTTCGAGTGTTTAGTGTTTCGAGTGTTTAGTGTGTTTCGAGTGTTTCGAGTGTTTCGTGTGTTCTGAGTGTTCCTTGCATTTCATGTTTCAAGTGTTCCATGCGTTTCATGTTTCGAGTGTTCCATGCGTTTCGTGTTTCGTGTGTTCTGAGTGTTCCTTGCATTTCATGTTTCGAGTGTTCCATGCGTTTCGTGTTTCGAGTGTTCCATGCGTTTCGTGTTTCGAGTGTTGAGTGTTCCGAGTGTTTCAAGGTTTTTTAAGTGTTTCGAGTGTTCCATGCGTTTCGTGTTTCGAGTGTTCCATGCGTTTCGTGTTTCGAGTGTTGAGTGTTCCGAGTGTTTCAAGGTTTTTTAAGTGTTTCGCATGTTTTGTGTGTTCCGCGTGTTCTAAGTGTTTTCAAGTGTTTCACGTGTTCCGAGTGTTTTAAGAGTTTCAAGTGTTTCAAGTGTTCCATGCGTTTCGTGTTTCGAGTGTTTCGTGTGTGTTCCGATTGCTTCGTGTGTTTCGTGTGTTCCTGTGTTTCGAGTGTTTCGTGTGTTCCGAGTGTTCCTTGCGTTTCATGTTACAAGTGTTTCGAGTGTGTTTCGAGTGTTTCGAGTGTTTCGTGTGTTTCGAGTGTTTCGAGTGTTTCGAGTGTTTCGTGTGTTTCGAGTGTTTCGTGTGTTTCGAGTGTTTCGAGTGTTTCGAGTGTTTCGTGTGTTTCGAGTGTTTCGTGTGTTTCGTGTGTTTCGAGTGTTTCGTGTGTTTCGTGTGTTTCGAGTGTTTCGAGTGTTTCATGTGTTTCGAGTGTTTCGAGTGTTTCGAGTGTTTCGAGTGTTTCGTGTGTTTCGAGTGTTTCGTGTGTTTCGAGTGTTTCGAGTGTTTCGAGTGTTTCGTGTGTTTCGAGTGTTTCGTGTGTTTCGTGTGTTTCGTGTGTTTCGTGTGTTTCGAGTGTTTCGTGTGTTTCGTGTGTTTCGAGTGTTTCGTGTGTTTCGTGTGTTTCGTGTGTTTCGAGTGTTTCGTGTGTTTCGAGTGTTTCGAGTGTTTCGTGTGTTTCGTGTGTTTCGAGTGTTTCGTGTGTTTCGAGTGTTTAGTGTGTTTCGAGCGTTTGTGTGTTTCGAGTGTTTAGTGTGTTTCGAGTGTTCGAGTGTTTCGTGTGTGTTTCGAGCGTTTGTGTTTCGAGTGTTTCGAGTGTTTAGTGTGTTTCGAGCGTTTGTGTGTTTCGAGTGTTTAGTGTGTTTCGAGTGTTCGAGTGTTTCGTGTGTGTTTCGAGCGTTTGTGTTTCGAGTGTTTCGAGTGTTCCTTGCGTTTCATGTTTCAAGTGTTCCATGTGTTTCGTGTTTCGAGTGTTTCGTGTGTGTTTCGAGTGTTTCGTGTGTGTTTCGAGTGTTCAGTGTGTTTCGAGCGTTTCGTGTGTGTTTCGAGTGTTTCGTGCGTTCCTGTGTTTCGAGTGTTTCGTGTGTTCTGAGTGTTCCTTGCATTTCATGTTTCAAGTGTTCCTTGCGTTTCATGTTTCGAGTGTTCCTTGCGTTTCATGTTTCGGGTGTTTCGTGTGTGTTTCGAGTGTTTCGTGTGTGTTTCGAGTGTTCAGTGTGTTTCGAGCGTTTGTGTGTTTCGAGTGTTTCGAGTGTTTAGTGTGTTTCGAGTGTTTCGTGTGTGTTTCGAGTGTTTCGTGCGTTCCTGTGTTTCGAGTGTTTCGTGTGTTCTGAGTGTTCCTTGCATTTCATGTTTCAAGTGTTCCTTGCGTTTCATGTTTCGAGTGTTCCTTGCGTTTCATGTTTCGAGTGTTCCTTGCGTTTCATGTTTCGGGTGTTTCGTGTGTGTTTCGAGTGTTTCGTGTGTTTCGAGTGTTTAGTGTGTTTCGAGCGTTTGTGTGTTTCCAGTGTTTCGAGTGTTTCGAGTGTTTCGAGTGTTTCATGTGTTTCGTGTGTTTAGTGTGTTCCTGTGTTTCGAGTGTTTCGTGTGTTTCGAGTGTTTTGTGTGTTTCCAGTGTTTCGAGTGTTTCGAGTGTTTCGTGTGTTTCGAGTGTTTCGTGTGTTTCGTGTGTTTCGAGTGTTTCGAGTGTTCCATGCGTTTCGTGTTTCGAGTGTTTAGTGTGTTTCGAGTGTTTCGAGTGTTTCGTGTGTTCTGAGTGTTCCTTGCATTTCATGTTTCAAGTGTTCCTTGCGTTTCATGTTTCGAGTGTTCCATGCGTTTCGTGTTTCGTGTGTTCTGAGTGTTCCTTGCATTTCATGTTTCAAGTGTTCCATGCGTTTCATGTTTCGAGTGTTCCATGCGTTTCGTGTTTCAAGTGTTCCATGCGTTTCATGTTTCGAGTGTTCCATGCGTTTCGTGTTTCGTGTGTTCTGAGTGTTCCTTGCATTTCATGTTTCAAGTGTTCCATGCGTTTCATGTTTCAAGTGTTCCATGCGTTTCATGTTTCGAGTGTTCCATGCGTTTCGTGTTTCGTGTGTTCTGAGTGTTCCTTGCATTTCATGTTTCAAGTGTTCCATGCGTTTCATGTTTCGAGTGTTCCATGCGTTTCGTGTTTCAAGTGTTCCATGCGTTTCATGTTTCGAGTGTTCCATGCGTTTCGTGTTTCGTGTGTTCTGAGTGTTCCTTGCATTTCATGTTTCAAGTGTTCCATGCGTTTCATGTTTCAAGTGTTCCATGCGTTTCATGTTTCGAGTGTTCCATGCGTTTCGTGTTTCGTGTGTTCTGAGTGTTCCTTGCATTTCATGTTTCAAGTGTTCCATGCGTTTCATGTTTCGAGTGTTCCATGCGTTTCGTGTTTCGTGTGTTCTGAGTGTTCCTTGCATTTCATGTTTCGAGTGTTCCATGCGTTTCGTGTTTCGAGTGTTGAGTGTTCCGAGTGTTTCAAGGTTTTTTAAGTGTTTCGCATGTTTTGTGTGTTCCACGTGTTCTAAGTGTTTTCAAGTGTTTCACGTGTTCCGAGTGTTTTAAGAGTTTCAAGTGTTTTGAGTGTTCCGTGCGTTTCGTGTTTCAAGTGTTTTGTGTGTTTCAAGTGTTCTAAGTGTTTAAGTGTTTTCAAGTGTTTTGCGTTTTTCAAGTGTTTTGCGTGTTCGTGTCTTTTGTGTGTTTCGAGTGTTTCGCGTGTTTTGAGTGTTTTGCATGTTCGTGTGTTTCAAGTGTTTTCAAGTGTTTTGCGTGTGTCGAGTGTTCCGTGCGTTGCGTGTTTTGAGTGTTTCGTGTGTTTAAAAGAAGAGATTTAGAAGAATGTTCATGCTCCACTTTTCAATACAATCACAACATTAGGGACTGTGAGTGTGTGTGAGTGTCTGTGTGCTGCAGTTCAGTTCTTCTGAAGTCATTTGAAAGTTTTGTGTGTTTTGAGTTTTTCGTGTGTTTTGAGTCATGGATGCTGCTTGTCTGTTCCAGGTTAAAGTGTCTGTCTGCCAACTCGGCGCCGATCACCACTTGACTTGAGCTGCAAGTCATCGTATCTGCAACTCAGAACATCTGGGACATTTTGCAATTATTGGCACAGTCTCATGGGTTTGTGACTCAAAAGTAACAAATGCTGTATGTCAAGGCAGCTCCAATGATTTTCTCACTCTTAACACAAATATATATATATATATATATATAGTTCTGGACCTTGGCTGGAGTCAAAACCCTCAGTTTCTGAAAGTCTTCGAAACTAAATTTCCTTTTAATCATCAAACTATTTTGCTGAGCAAATGTGGCAAGGCCTTCTGGGATTGAGAAAGTAGGTTAACTTTCTGGAGGAACGATCTCCATGGCAATATGGTGTTGTTGTCTGAAAATACTGAGAAGAGGATCATGGGATTGAAGCTCCAGTCCTGAGAATCTGATGCATTCTGTGACTCCACAGATCTTCAGTGGGAAACACATTTTAAAGAGACCATTCGGTTCATTTTTTAGACATTTTTATTTGATGAAAAAAAAGAATTGTGTAAAGAAAAGAAGTATATATACGGAAATAATATACATTAAAATAATATACTAAAGTCGAATTAAATGTAATGTGTTCAAACACGTAATTGCATGTTATTGCAGTTAAATGAAACTTAAGTACACATCCAAACAAGGCTAATTAATTAAACAGCTGAACCAAACAAACTCATAATGATGGTAACCATGGAAACAAAGGAAGACAGAAAACTAGTGAATACAAACTAAAAGTCCATGAATACTAACCCTAACCCTCGATGTACGGCAGACTTCTGCCCGACAGCCACCGTTACGAGACTGGGGAAGACCGTGAGGGCCGAAGTGCTCGTCTCTTTCACAAGCGTACAAATGAAACTATAATGTCCTTCAAGCTACAAATGAAAGCAACAGCAGCCAATAATACTGACAATACATTGACCAAATCCTAATAAATCATCATTTGACTTCATCCGATGCTTGAATCCCGTGTGTGGCCGTGCAAGTGAGAGGTTTACTTTAGCTCCGGCTGACTCCTGTCGTGTGCTGAGATTAGAGCAGAGGAACTTGATGAGCTCACAGTCTTTGATCGGGCCACACACAGACACACACACACACACACACACACACACACACACACACACACAGGCTTCACAGGCGTTGTGTTCTCAGCTGCCTCTGATTCAACATTGAGCTTTACATCAGCACTGACAGATCTTCCTCTCAAGGTTTACTGAAGAACTTTATTGATTTACTAATTTAGCTTGAACTATAGAAAGCAAACTTTTGTTTTTGGTACTTAGACAGTATGGAAGAAAAAACAGTAATGTTAAAAACATTATGTGCAAAAAAAGTCACGTCAAGTCACCATTATTTCTAAAGCGCTTTTTACACTACAGATTGTTTCAAAGCAGCTTTACAGTGATAACAGGAAAATAATGCAACAAAGATTGTTTCTGCTGTATAGCAGATCTAGAAGAAAACAGTAGGCGCGTTTCCATTAAAGATTTGCGCAAAACTTTTGCGATTTTTTTCTAAATATCGACCAAAAAATATTGCGAAATGACGGCGTTTCCATTAACCGATGTTATGCGACTAAAACGTCATTTTTTCCTCTCGCGATAAGTCATTCCAAAAATCATGGCAACGTCATGGACGTTGTTAAGTTTATGTATATATCACAGCCACGTACCGCACTAGACGTTATTATTATTATTATTAATAGAAGGAAACGTAGGCGTAGGCAAGGAAAGACCCTTAAACTGTGAGCGGCACATATGAGGAGTTTTTGGGTGTTTCTCCCTCATTGCTGCTTCCAGGTCTTGATTGAGGCATTTCTTTGAGGTCTAGAATCCAGTATTTCTGTCATTCTTTCTTCTCAAGAACTGTCTCGTATTCTGTCCAAACACACCGCGCCTTCTAAGTCAGCTGACCTGTAAATGCGCAAAAACTGTTTCCATTGCCGTTTTGCGAAATATTCCTTTTTTGAATTGCCTGAAAGACCCCCTCATGTGAGCGCAAAAACTTTTTTGCGATAAATGGGAGTTTTTGCGAAATTGACGTGTTTCCATTGAGCGTATTTTCAATTCGCAATTTCAATTTGCGCAATTTGAAGGGTAATGGAAACGCGGCTAGTGTCACAGTGATGGTTCAGTTCCGTTGTAAAGATCATCAATTATTAAATTAGTTAATTTAATCATTAAAGCAATTCTGGAGAAAACAGTGATGTCATTGTCCAACAGTGATGTCATCGTCAGTATACAGTCAGATCAATAATATTGTAGAATATTTACAGATGCTAGACACGTGACTTTCAAATTAAAGATTGGTATCAAAGAGCACACACACACACACACACACACACACACACCCAGGTTCCTAACCGACGACGAAGACTTAACAGAGCAGCCATCAAGTGTTAGACAGTATTCTAGGTTATTACATGAGGAAGTTTTTTGTCCAATAATTAGAATCTCTGTTTTTTCAGAATTTAGAAGTAGGAAATTACGAGTCATACAATTTTTTATATCACCTATACATTCCGTTAATTTTGTGAATTGGTAAGTTTCGTCGGGGCGTGAATAAATCTCAGTACTATGGTACGGTCTAAATCCAGACTGGAAATCCTCGCAGATATCAATTCTTTCTAGAAAGGAAGACAGTTGTGAGGATACCGGCTTTTCCAGTATCTTTGACAGAAAGTGTAGATTCGAGATCGGCCTGTAATTGACTAATTCTGTACGATCAAGTTGCGTTTTTTTCATAGAGGTTTATTCATAGCCAGCTTGAAGGTTTTCGGTACGTACACTAGTGACAAAGATGAATTAATGATATTAAGAAGAGGATCTGTGACCTCTGGGAGCATCTCTTTCAGTAGCTTAGTCGGTATAGGGTCTAACATACATGTTGCCGATTTAAATGATTTAACGAGTTTAGAAAATTCTTCCTCTCCTATAGCAACGAATGAATGTAATTTTTCCTCAGGGAGACTACAATGCACTGCCTGATGCGATACTGTAGAAGGCGGTTGCATAGTTATAATTTTCTCCCTGATATTATCAATCTTGCAAGTAAAATAGTTCATAAAGAAACTTCAGAAGTTGAAGCTTTATTTCTTGTTAATTTAGCCACTGTATCAAATAAATACCATGGGTTGTGTTTGTTTTCTTCTAAGAGAGATGAAAAATAAGCAGATCTAGCAGTTTTTAAGGCCTTTCTCTATGCAATACTGCCGTCTTTCCACGAAATGCGAAAAACCAAAAAACATTTTAGCCAGGTTTCTGTCAAACACAGAACATCTAGGTTATAATCTGTAATCATATCATTAACAATAAGTGCTTTTGAAGAAAGGGATCGAATATTCAGCAACCCGAGCTTTGTCATTTGTTCATCTGTATTATATATATTTTTTAATTGTTGAACATCAATTAAATTTTTACCCATAAAAGACAAACTTTGGTCCAAAAATACATGTATTCACACAGCTAAAAAGGAATATTCTTGCAAGGTTCTCTCAAAATTATGAACAAACATTCTTCCAGTAACATTAATAGAATGTTCATTCAGAGTTATCTGGTGTTCTCAAAACGTTTGAACAAAAACATAATTCATGAATCATTAATGGAAACCTTTTTTTCTGAAATATTTTTTCGGATGTTCATCTACCATTTTTTAAAATGTAACACTTTGTTTCAGAACGTTCAGAGAACATTCAAAAGTAACGTTCCCTTAATGTTTGAAGAATGATACAATGGAATGTTCCCTCTATGTTGGTATAACCAAGATTTTTTTTTAAACATTTAAAAAACATTTTGAACATTCAGAAAACGTTCAGAAATAATGATTTCATAACTTAATGGGAACATTAGCAAAACGTTCTTAGAACATAATTTTGTCAGCTGAGAAGTAATTCCAGTGAAAGTAGTGAACAGCCTTGTTGCCACAGAGACAGATTTGTGTTTGAAGTCAGTTTCTGAATTCTCTTGGCCAATACGTATGAAAGGACTGATTAAACGGCCCAAACAGAGATGATAATAGCTCTTAAGGGTTTTTCCTGAAGAGGTCACAGCAGCAGACGGAGGAGGTGCAACGCTGGAGGTCTGTTGATCCACTCCCTGGGAGAGGACACTTTACGCTTACACACTGCTTTTCACATAGTCACCTCACCTCACACACACACACACACACACACACACACACACACACACACACACACACACACACACACACACACGGCCTAACTGTAATTAGAAACTCTGTTAACTGCTTAATAAATCCCTATTTTCTAAACATTGAAAAGAGAGATATGCACTTTGTCCTTCTGAGGGGGATTTTCACAGTTTTTATGAATTTAACATTTTGCCATATTAAACAGCCTTTTGTAATGTTGCATTAAGTTACTCCACAGAGGAAAGATCCAGCATGTTCTGATCCATGAACAGAGCTGAAAATCATACACTTCTAGACAAACATGTGTATAAACATGGAAACCTTGACTGTTACTGGTTCCATGAAAGCTCAAATAAAGGTCAGATAAGATCTAAGCAAAGAAATAAAAAAATAAATAATAAAAAAAAAAAGGTAGAGAGTGTCCAAGAGTCCGATTTACTGGCACAGGACTGTGATTTCTCATCTCTG
The DNA here is from genome assembly GCA_022829025.1 of Squalius cephalus. NCBI lineage: Eukaryota > Metazoa > Chordata > Actinopteri > Cypriniformes > Leuciscidae > Squalius > Squalius cephalus. The sequence continues at coordinate 556,757 of CM040815.1, read as the reverse complement.
TCAGATCTTATAAGACAGATCCTCTAAAGGCAGCAGTTTATACTGTGTTCTCTGGGCCAAACCCTGCATTTGATACAAGGACATTCACTACCGGTTAAAAGACTTTCAGCTGTTTGCAATGGACAAATCAAACAAAAGTAATTGAAATAGTTCAACATAACAAATGTTTCAATTGGTTTCCCCAAATTCAACTGAAAATGCAACTTTTAATTACTTCTGCAGTTTCATTATTATTCAACCCTGAATAGAATCCCTCACAACAGCACAAATCTGCAACAGGTGTTGTCTCACTAATCAAGGGCCTCATTAGTTGCACCAGGTGTGCTTGAGCTAGAACACATGAAATATCTGAACTGGCTAGGTTTGTTGAGTGTCACGTTTGACTGCAAGTTATAATTAAGTCAAAAGTCAAATGGTCCAAAAAGGTAAGAGAAGATATCATCGCCCTTCACAAACAAGGAACAGGATACAAAAAGATATCGAAGGCACTAAATGTTCCTAGAGACACAGTTGTAAGCATAGTTTGCAAGTTCAAAGTTAAAGGAACAGTGACTACACTCCCTGGATGGGGCAGAAAAAGGCAGCTATCAATGACTGCAACCCTGGAGTGGCTGCAGAAGATCTGCAGCAAGAGTTCACAGGCTCTGAGGTTTCAGCTGCACAGTAAAGCGCATACTAAACGCATGCCAGAACTCCAAGACTACACCACTACTGACCCAAAAGCACAAGAAAAGTGCTCAAAATCATATAAATAAGCCTCAGAAATTGAGATTCTATTTTGTGGAAGGATGAAACAAAACCTTTTCGGCCCTATGGATCAGTCTGGAGGACGAAGAATGAAACATGGTGAAAAGAACACTGTCTACAGTTCAGCGTGTGGAGCTCGTGATGCTCTGCGGCTGATTTATATCCTCTGGCACTGAAAACCTGCAGCGTGTGGAAGGAGAGATGGATTCATTGAAGTATCAGGAAAAAAACGTCATGCCATCTGTCAGGGTTGAGTGAAGGGAGCAAGGACTCATGTGCAGGAAACTATAATGGGCTTTATTATTAATAAAAATAAAACAAAATACTTCTTGACTTGACTTGAGCAAGGGAACATTCAATGACGATCCAGCACAGGACTGAAAACACAAGGAGAATAAAGAGGAAGCGCAAACAAGGCAGGTAACGAGGGAGGACAGGTGGGGCAAATTAACCAATAATCAGGTAACAAGATGGACAGGGCTAGACAATCCACAGGAGAGCACAGGGCACAAGGAAACCACATGACAAGCCATGTGCTCACAACAAACATGACTAAAACACGAGCACATGGCCAGTAAAACATGTGCTCACAAAACAAGACATGAACACACAGCTAATGAGAACACTCTTAAGCCACGTGTTCACAAAACATGATAACATGAAAGAGACAAAACAGGAGTGTCAGGGCTCTGTCACAAAACCAAGAAATAGACTAGACAGAAGTGACAGAACCCTGACAGCCCTCAGTGAGGGAGCTGGAGCTTGGACCTTCCAACATGACAATGATCCCAAGCATTTCTTCAAATTCCACCAAGGCTTGGTTGCAGAAGAAGTCCTGGAAGATTCTACAGTGGCATCACAGTCACATGACTTGAACCCCATAGAGGGAAGGCCAAGAATATTCCTGAACTGGAGGCCATTGCTCATGAGGAACGGGCTCAGATCCCTCAGAAACAGAAGCTGCTGCCTTGTTAAACATCTCATTTACAGCAGGTCAGAACAGCAAACGGTTGTTCTACTGAGTACTAAACTGAGTGCTTGCCATGAAGGGGTTGAATAGTTTTGAGACTGCAGAAGTTATTAAAAGTTGCATTTTCGTTTGAATAAGGGGAAACCACTTGAAACATTTGTTGTGTTGAGCTATTTCAATTACTTTTGTTTGATTTGCTCATTGCAAAGAGCTGAAAGTCTGTCAATTTTGCTAATAAACCCAATTTGCAATATATATATATATATATATATATATATATATATATATATGTGTGTGTGTGTGTGTGTGTGTGTGTGTATCTTGTGTAAGGTTGTGTCAGAGCTAACAGCCCAGCCAACAGGGGAAATGCCAGAACCAACCTGAGTCTGGACCTGAGAGAGTTTTTAAAGACCTGTGGCAGATTACGGCTCATTGACGTAATGGAATCACATGCATGTCATATAAAGGCAGAATGAGTCTGTGTGGAAACATGAGGGAAGAGGGAAAGAGAGGGAAATACCCAACAATGACTAAACTGATTCCTGAACAGAGCAACTCACTGTGTACAGACAAACAAACAAACAACTCACCGCATACAAACAAACAAACAAACAACTCACCGCATACAAACAAACAACTCACCGCATACAGACAAACAATCAAACAAACAACTCACCGCATAGACAAACAACTCACCGCATACAGACAAACAAACAAACAAACAACTCACTGCATACAGACAAACAAACAAACAAACAACTCACCGCATACAGACAGACAAACAAACAAACAACTCACTGCATACAGACAAACAAACAAACAAACAAACAAACAACTCACCGCATACAGACAGACAGACAAACAAACAAACAACTCACTGCATACAAACAAACAAACAAACAAACAACTCACCGCAGACAGACAGACAAACAAACAAACAACTCACCGCATACAGACAAAGAAACAAACAAAGAAACAAACAATTCACCGCATACAGACAAACAAACAAACAAACAAACAACTCACTGCATACAGACAAACAAACAACTCACCGCATACAGACAAACAATCAAACAAACAACTCACCGCATACAAACAATCAAACAAACAACTCACCGCATACAGACAAACAAACAACTCACCGCATACATACAAACAAACAAACAACTCACTGCATACAGACAAACAAACAAACAAACAAACAACTCACCGCATACAGACAGACAGACAGACAGACAAACAAACAAACAACTCACTGCATACAAACAAACAAACAAACAAACAACTCACCGCAGACAGACAGACAAACAAACAAACAACTCACCGCATACAGACAAAGAAACAAACAAAGAAACAAACAACTAACCGCATACAGACAAACAAACAAACAAACAAACAACTCACTGCATACAGACAAACAAACAACTCACCGCATACAGACAAACAAACAATCAAACAAATAACTCACCGCATACAAACAATCAAACAAACAACTCACCGCATACAGACAAACAAACAACTCACCGCATACAAACAAACAAACAACTCACCGCATACAGACAGACAAACAAACAAACAACTCACCGCATACAGACAAACAAACAAACAAAGAAACAAACAACTCACCACATACAGACAAACAAACAAACAAACAAACAACTCACTGCATACAGACAGACAAACAATCAAACAAACAACTCACCGCATACAAACAATCAAACAAACAACTCACCGCATACAGACAAACAAACAACTCACCGCATACAAACAAACAAACAACTCACCGCATACAGACAAACAAACAAACAAACAAACAAACAACTCACCGCATACAAACAATCAAACAAACAACTCACCGCATACAGACAAACAAACAACTCACCGCATACATACAAACAAACAAACAACTCACCGCATACAGACAAACAAACAAACAAACAAACAACTCACTGCATACAGACAAACAAACAACTCACAGCATACAGACAAACAAACAACTCACCGCATACAGACAAACAAACAACTCACCGCATACAGACAGACAAACAAACAAATAACTCACGGCATACAGACAAACAAACAAACAAAGAAACAAACAACTCACCGCATACAGACAAACAAACAAACAAACAAACAACTCACCGCATACAGACAAACAAACAACTCACCGCATACAGACAAACAAACAAACAAACAAACAACTCACTGCATACAGACAAACAAACAACTCACCGCATACAGACAAACAATCAAACAAACAACTCACTGCATACAAACAATCAAACAAACAACTCACCGCATACAGACAAACAAACAACTTACCGCATACAGACAAACAAACAACTCACCGCATACAGACAAACAAACAATCAAACAAACAACTTACCGCATACAGACAGACAAACAACTCACCGCATACAGACAAACAAACAACTCACCGCATACAAACAATCAAACAAACAACTCACCGCATACAAACAATCAAACAAACAACTCACCGCATACAGACAAACAAACAACTCACCGCATACAAACAAACAAACAACTCACCGCATACAGACAAACAAACAAACAAACAAACAACTCACTGCATACAGACAAACAAACAACTCACCGCATACAGACAAACAAACAATCAAACAAACAACTCACCGCATACAAACAATCAAACAAACAACTCACCGCATACAGACAAACAAACAACTCACCGCATACAGACAAACAAACAAACAAACAAACAACTCACTGCATAAAGACAAACAAACAACTCACCGCATACAGACAAACAAACAATCAAACAAACAACTCACCGCATACAGACAGACAAACAACTCACCGCATACAGACAAACAAACAACTCACCGCATACAGACAAACAAACAATCAAACAAACAACTCACCGCATACAAACAATCAAACAAACAACTCACCGCATACAGACAAACAAACAACTCACCGCATACAAACAAACAAACAACTCACCGCATACAGACAAACAAACAAACAAACAAACAACTCACTGCATACAGACAAACAAACAACTCACCGCATACAGACAAACAAACAATCAAACAAACAACTCACCGCATACAAACAATCAAACAAACAACTCACCGCATACAGACAAACAAACAACTCACCGCATACAGACAAACAAACAAACAAACAAACAACTCACTGCATAAAGACAAACAAACAACTCACCGCATACAAACAATCAAACAAACAACTCACCGCATACAGACAAACAAACAACTCACCGCATACAAACAAACAAACAACTCACCGCATACAGACAAACAAACAAACAAACAAACAACTCACTGCATACAGACAAACAAACAACTCACCGCATACAGACAAACAAACAACTCACCACATACAGACAAACAAACAATCAAACAAACAACTCACCGCATACAAACAATCAAACAAACAACTCACCGCATAGACAAACAAACAACTCACCGCATACAAACAAACAAACAACTCACCGCATACAGACAGACAAACAAACAAACAACTCACCGCATACAGACAAACAAACAAACAAAGAAACAAACAACTCACCGCATACAGACAGACAAACAAACAAAAAACTCACCGCATACAGACAAACAAACAAACAAAGAAACAAACAACTCACCGCATACAGACAAACAAACAAACAAACAAACAAACAACTCACTGCATACAGACAAACAAACAACTCACCGCATACAGACAAACAAACAATCAAACAAACAACTAACCGCATACAGACAAACAAACAACTCACCGCATACAGACAAACAAACAACTCACCGCATACAGACAAACAAACAATCAAACAAACAACTCACCGCATACAGACAAACAAACAACTCACCGCATACAGACAAACAAACAACTCACCGCATACAGACAAACAAACAATCAAACAAACAACTCACCGCATACAGACAGACAAACAACTCACCGCATACAGACAAACAAACAACTCACCGCATACAGACAAACAACTCACCGCATACAGACAAACAAACAACTCACCGCATACAGACAAACAAACAACTCACCGCATACAGACAAACAACTCACCGCATACAGACAAACAAACAACTCACCGCATACAGACAAACAAACAACTCATTGCATACAAACAATCAAACAACTCACCGCATACAGACAAACAAACAACTCATTGCATACAAACAATCAAACAAACAACTCACCGCATACAGACAGACAAACAACTCACCGCATACAGACAGACAAACAACTCACCGCATACAGACAAACATACAATCAAACAAACAACTCACCGCATACAGACAAACGAACAACTCACCGCATACAAACAAACGAACAACTCACCGCATACAGACAAACAAACAATCAAACAAACAACTCACCGCATACAAACAATCAAACAACTCACCGCATACAGACAAACAACTCACCGCATACAGACAAACATACAATCAAACAAACAACTCACCGCATACAGACAAACGAACAACTCACCGCATACAAACAAACGAACAACTCACCGCATACAGACAAACATACAATCAAACAAACAACTCACCGCATACAGACAAACAAACAACTCACCGCATACAGACAAACAAACAACTCACCGCATACAGACAAACAAACAACTCACTGCATTCATCATCATATATGTTTTTTCTGAAATGTTTTAGTTAGACGTTTGTCTAACATTTTCAGAACGTTCGTCATTCAGAAAGTAACATTCTCATAATCTTAGCATAAGCAAAAAAAAAATGTTTTTAAACATTCATAAAACAGATGTTTTGAAGGTTCTGAGTGCATTCAGAAATAATATTTCCATAACTTAATGGGAATGTTAGTAAAATGGTCTTATAAACATATTGTTGTCAGCTGGGAACATTTAACTGGAATATTCAGAACTTCAAAGTTCAATTAAAAAATGTAAGGTTACACTTTATTTTAAGGTGACGTAGTTACATTGTACTTACTCAAATAAGTACTGAGGAATATTAATTACATGTACTTACTGTAGAGTTATGATGAGGGTTGGTTTAGGATTAGTAATTATGCATAATTGACTGTTATTAGTAAGTACATGTAGAAATGTGTAACTACGTCAACCTAAAATAAAGTGTTACCAAAATTAAATATAGAAACTTTTCATTAGCAATCTGTTTATGAGAAGGAGATTTTTATGCATACACAATTTGTGAGATTTAACTATAGGGTAGAAAGTTAAAGCTGTTTAAAGAGCAGAATTACAGTAACAATATTCCACAGCAAAAGCAATATGATGATTCAAGGCATTCTGCATATCATTATACAAACACATATTGGGAAAACTTCCCATAATCCATCTAAACAGAGTAAGACTTGTTTGTGATCACGCCCTGTTTTATTTCCCTCTAAATCTTTTCTAAATGCTTTATATTTCCAAGCTTTTGAAATCATTTTAATGTGTTTCATGCAATACTTTGTCATTTTTCCATGTGCATTTAATGGGATTTTTAGGAACTGGTAACAGTTAATGAATTGCATTCCCCAACTTCACATTATACTTTCATTGCAAAGATGAAATAATGGTGCATGACTTCAGTAAAGGCTGTGAAGATCAGGACACAGGAGAAGATCTTCAGCTCGTTCCCTCAGCGTGTGTTGAAGAGCTGCTCATGTCGTTCCTGCAGGATCAGATGAAGAACACCAGGAGAAACACAATGAAGCCATTCCTTCAGCTCACCAACTCAGACATTAGGAAACACTCTGGCGTTCAGGTTTAAAACGTGTTGTGTGACTTTGTGTTGTGGATCCCGAGTCCCTTGCCTTCGGTGTCAGAGAGTTTGAAAACCTGGTTTTCAGTCCAACGCTAGAAGACATTCAGAAAGAAGAATGAAGAACGAGCAGGATCGTCATCGGTGCTCTCTTCTCTCTTTTCTTTCTCTCTATCTCTCTCTTCTCTCTCTCTTCTCTCTCTTCTTTCTCTCTCGTGTTTTTCCTTAGGATTATTATTATTATTATTAGGGCCCAAGACCTGAAAGGGCAAACAGGAAGTGTGTTATAACTTCTCTCTCTGTCTCTCTCTCTCTCTCTCTCTCTCTCTCTCTCTCTCTCTCTCTCTCTCTCTCTCTCTCTCTCTCTCTCTCTCTCTCTCTCTCTCTCTCTCTCTCTCTCTGTAATATGAAGTCCCTGTGCTTGCCAACAGTCTGACAGTTCAGGGAAATGCCTATAAACATGATTTATTGAGTGTATTAACCTGACATCTCCATCCAGCTGCCCAATAGACCAGCGCTTTCATCGTCACGTTCATCGTTACGGCAAACAGGAAGAGGACATGAGCTGCTCCTTCACTGACCACAGGTGTTCATTACACGTGTCCAGATGCACACACACACACACCACACACACACACACACGCACACACGCACGCACGCACATCTGGTTCACTATCTTTGCGGGGATTCTCCATAGACTTAATGGTCTTTGTACTGTACAAACTGTATATTCTATCTCCTTACACTAACCCTGCCCCTAAACCTACCCATCACACACACACACACACACACACACACACACACACACACACACACACACACACACACACACACACACACACACTAACCCTACCCATCACAGAAAACTTTCTGCATTTTTACATTTTCAAAAAAATATAATTTAGTATGTTTATTAACCCATTTATATGTTTATTAACCCAAGAGCGCTGGCTGGTCCCCACAATGGAGGTGATCTCAGGTTTTACTATCCTTGTGGGGACATTTGGTTCCCACAATGTAATATAAACCAAACGCACGCACGCACACACACACACACGCACACACCACACACACACGCACACGCTCACACGCACACACGCACGCGCACACATGCACACACACACACACGTACACGCACACACACACACAGGCCCTGCTGTATGTGTAGATGGAAACCCGTTCGCCCCTGAAAACCTTCATGTTCATCCAGGGATGGACTTTCATAAATTTATACATTAGCCTCATACATATTTCCTGACAGAAATATACAGTTGTCAACATTTGAAGTGGATAAAAACCTTTCCTTAAAGTTATACATGAATTTTGAACAATACCTGTTCTTCTCTTAGAACTACGTAAATTAACTTTTTTGATCCACTTCAAATGTTGACTACTGTATATTTTTCAATAAACAATGTTTTTACTTTTCAAAAATCCTTTAAAAAGCCTAATTGTCCACTAAAGTGTCTTATTCAATTTGTTATTACTTAAAAATATTTCAAGACATAAATAATTGTTTTAAATATATATTGGTAACACTTTACAATAAGGTTCATTAGTTAACATAAAAGTTCATCTATCCATCATAAAAGTGCATCCGTCCGTCTATCCATCATAAAAGTGCATCCGTCCATCTATCCATCATAAAAGTGCATCTGTCCATCATAAAAAAGCATCTGTCCATCATAAAAGTGCATCCATCCATCATAAAAGTGCATCTGTCCATCATAAAAGTGCATCTGTCCATCATAAAAGTTCATCTATCCATCATAAAAGTGCATCTGTCCATCATAAAAGTGCATCTATCCATCATAAAAGTGCATCCATCCATCATAAAAGTGCATCTGTCCATCATAAAAGTGCATCTATCATCATAAAAGTGCATCTATCCATCATAAAAGTGCATCTATCCATCATAAAAGTGCATCTGTCCGTCATAAAAGTGCATCTATCCATCATAAAAGTGCATCTGTCCATCATAAAAGTGCATCTATCCATCATAAAAGTGCATCTATCCATCATAAAAGTGCACCCATCCATCATAAAAGTGCATCTGTCCATCATAAAAGTGCATCTATCCATCATAAAAGTGCATCTATCCATCATAAAAGTGCACCCATCCATCATAAAAGTGCATCTATCCATCATAAAAGTGCATCTATCCATCATAAAAGTGCATCTGTCCATCATAAAAGTGCATCTATCCATCATAAAAGTGCATCTATCCATCATAAAAGTGCATCTGTCCATCATAAAAGTGCATCTGTCCATCATAAAAGTGCATCTATCCATCATAAAAGTGCATCTGTCCATCATAAAAGTGCATCTATCCATCATAAAAGTGCATCCATCCATCATAAAAGTGCATCTATCCATCATAAAAGTGCATCTATCCATCATAAAAGTGCATCTATCATCATAAAAGTGCACCCATCCATCATAAAAGTGCATCTATCCATCATAAAAGTGCATCTATCATAAAAGTGCATCTATCATAAAAGTGCATCTATCCATCATAAAAGTGCACCCATCCATCATAAAAGTGCATCTATCCATCATAAAAGTGCATCTATCATCATAAAAGTGCATCTATCCATCATAAAAGTGCATCTGTCCATCATAAAAGTGCATCTGTCCATCATAAAAGTGCATCTATCCATCATAAAAGTGCACCCATCCATCATAAAAGTGCATCTGTCCATCATAAAAGTGCATCTATCATCATAAAAGTGCATCTATCCATCATAAAAGTGCATCTGTCCATCATAAAAGTGCATCTGTCCATCATAAAAGTGCATCTATCCATCATAAAAGTGCACCCATCCATCATAAAAGTGCATCTATCCATCATAAAAGTGCATCTATCATCATAAAAGTGCATCTATCCATCATAAAAGTGCATCTGTCCATCATAAAAGTGCATCCATCCATCATAAAAGTGCACCCATCCATCATAAAAGTGCATCTATCCATCATAAAAGTGCATCTATCATCATAAAAGTGCATCTATCCATCATAAAAGTGCATCTGTCCATCATAAAAGTGCATCTATCCATCATAAAAGTGCATCTATCCATCATAAAAGTGCATCTGTCCATCATAAAAGTGCACCCATCCATCATAAAAGTGCATCTATCCATCATAAAAGTGCATCTATCCATCATAAAAGTGCATCTATCCATCATAAAAGTGCATCTATCATCATAAAAGTGCATCTATCCATCATAAAAGTGCATCTATCATCATAAAAGTGCATCTATCCATCATAAAAGTGCATCTATCATCATAAAAGTGCACCCATCCATCATAAAAGTGCATCTATCCATCATAAAAGTGCACCCATCCATCATAAAAGTGCATCTATCCATCATAAAAGTGCATCTATCATCATAAAAGTGCATCTATCCATCATAAAAGTGCATCTATCCATCATAAAAGTGCATCTATCATCATAAAAGTGCACCTACCCATCATAAAAGTGCATCTATCATCATAAAAGTGCATCTATCCATCATAAAAGTGCGTCTGTCCATCATAAAAGTGCATCTGTCCATCATAAAAGTGCATCTGTCCATCATAAAAGTGCATCTATCCATCATAAAAGTGCATCCATCCATCATAAAAGTGCACCCATCCATCATAAAAGTGCATCTATCCATCATAAAAGTGCATCTATCATCATAAAAGTGCATCTGTCCATCATAAAAGTGCATCTATCCATCATAAAAGTGCATCTATCCATCATAAAAGTGCATCTATCCATCATAAAAGTGCATCTATCATCATAAAAGTGCATCTGTCATCATAAAAGTGCATCTATCCATCATAAAAGTGCATCTGTCCATCATAAAAGTGCATCTATCCATCATAAAAGTGCATCTATCCATCATAAAAGTGCATCTGTCCATCATAAAAGTGCATCTATCCATCATAAAAGTGCATCTGTCCATCATAAAAGTGCACCCATCCATCATAAATGTGCATCTATCCATCATAAAAGTGCATCTGTCCATCATAAAAGTGCATCTATCCATCATAAAAGTGCATCTGTCCATCATAAAAGTGCATCTATCCATCATAAAAGTGCACCCATCCATCATAAAAGTGCATCTATCCATCATAAAAGTGCATCTATCATCATAAAAGTGCATCTATCCATCATAAAAGTGCATCTATCCATCATAAAAGTGCATCTGTCCATCATAAAAGTGCATCTATCCATCATAAAAGTGCATCTGTCCATCATAAAAGTGCACCCATCCATCATAAATGTGCATCTATCCATCATAAAAGTGCATCTGTCCATCATAAAAGTGCATCTATCCATCATAAAAGTGCATCTGTCCATCATAAAAGTGCATCTATCCATCATAAAAGTGCACCCATCCATCATAAAAGTGCATCTATCCATCATAAAAGTGCATCTATCATCATAAAAGTGCATCTATCCATCATAAAAGTGCATCTGTCCATCATAAAAGTGCATCCATCCATCATAAAAGTGCACCCATCCATCATAAAAGTGCATCTATCCATCATAAAAGTGCATCTATCATCATAAAAGTGCATCTATCCATCATAAAAGTGCATCTGTCCATCATAAAAGTGCATCTGTCCATCATAAAAGTGCATCTGTCCATCATAAAAGTGCATCTATCCATCATAAAAGTGCATCTATCCATCATAAAAGTGCATCTATCATCATAAAAGTGCATCTATCCATCATAAAAGTGCATCTATCATCATAAAAGTGCATCTATCCATCATAAAAGTGCATCTATCATCATAAAAGTGCATCTATCCATCATAAAAGTGCATCTATCATCATAAAAGTGCATCTATCCATCATAAAAGTGCATCTGTCCATCATAAAAGTGCATCTATCCATCATAAAAGTGCATCTATCATCATAAAAGTGCATCTATCCATCATAAAAGTGCATCTATCCATCATAAAAGTGCATCTATCATCATAAAAGTGCATCTATCCATCATAAAAGTGCATCTATCATCATAAAAGTGCATCTATCCATCATAAAAGTGCATCTATCCATCATAAAAGTGCATCTATCATCATAAAAGTGCATCTATCCATCATAAAAGTGCATCTATTCATCATAAAAGTGCATCTATCATCATAAAAGTGCACCTATCCATCATAAAAGTGCATCTATCATCATAAAAGTGCATCTATCCATCATAAAAGTGCATCTGTCCATCATAAAAGTGCATCTGTCCATCATAAAAGTGCATCTATCCATCATAAAAGTGCATCCATCCATCATAAAAGTGCACCCATCCATCATAAAAGTGCATCTATCCATCATAAAAGTGCATCTATCCATCATAAAAGTGCATCTATCCATCATAAAAGTGCATCCATCCATCATAAAAGTGCATCTATCCATCATAAAAGTGCATCTATCATCATAAAAGTGCATCTATCCATCATAAAAGTGCATCTATCATCATAAAAGTGCATCTATCCATCATAAAAGTGCATCTATCCATCATAAAAGTGCATCTGTCCATCATAAAAGTGCATCTATCATCATAAAAGTGCACCCATCCATCATAAAAGTGCATCTATCCATCATAAAAGTGCATCTATCATCATAAAAGTGCATCTATCCATCATAAAAGTGCATCTATCATCATAAAAGTGCACCCATCCATCATAAAAGTGCATCTATCCATCATAAAAGTGCATCTATCATCATAAAAGTGCATCTATCCATCATAAAAGTGCATCTATCCATCATAAAAGTGCATCTATCATCATAAAAGTGCACCTATCCATCATAAAAGTGCATCTATCATCATAAAAGTGCATCTATCCATCATAAAAGTGCATCTGTCCATCATAAAAGTGCATCTGTCCATCATAAAAGTGCATCTATCCATCATAAAAGTGCACCCATCCATCATAAAAGTGCATCTATCCATCATAAAAGTGCATCTATCCATCATAAAAGTGCATCTATCCATCATAAAAGTGCATCCATCCATCATAAAAGTGCACCCATCCATCATAAAAGTGCATCTATCCATCATAAAAGTGCATCTATCCATCATAAAAGTGCATCTATCCATCATAAAAGTGCATCTATCCATCATAAAAGTGCATCTATCCATCATAAAAGTGCATCTGTCCGTCATAAAAAGATGCATATGAGCTTCAATCTGTTGGTTACACACTGCCATTATAAAGCTTGGAAGAGCCAGGACATTTTTTAATATAACTCTGATTGTGTTCGTCTGGCAGAAGAGTGTCATATACACCTAGGATGAGTTGAGGGAGAGTAAATCATGGGCTAATGTTCACTTTAAAGTGAACTACTCCTTTAATAAATTCTGTAGAAGTATTGTTCATTCTTGGTTCATGTTAACTAATTTAGTAAACTAATGTGAACAAATGAACCTTATTGTAAAGTGTTGTTTCTTAAACAATATATAATCATTTATTATTATTAAAAATCATGTATCGTATCTGGGTTTGGGTGTTTTAGCGTTTAAAACTGTTTTATATTTTATCTACTGAAACGTCTTGTAAAGATATTTTTGCAGTGTTTTTTTTTTTTTTTTTAGTTCACAATGTTATCAAACGTCTTTTTATTAAAACATATAATTTAACATACAATTCACTTGTACATTCTGAGATTTTTTCCACAACTAATTAAATAAATAAAAAATAAAATAAAAAATGAATAAATAAATAAACAGTAAACTTAAAGTGGTACAACATTAAAACAAGGCAAAGCAAAACAGGACAAATAGCAACAATACAAGAACGATTAAGGGAAAAACAAGTAATAAAAACTCGGTGAGTGTTTTAGCGCAATTTTCTCACCTCATGGGATCACAACACTAAGAGATAGTAAATCTTTTCCTGGATTTTTTTTGTGCGTTCCCGAGATTAGACCTTCCTTAACATAATGCCGAAAACCCGAAGTCTCTAGGTGGTCTGGTTGAGGAGTAGATAGAAGTGCAAGATTGGTGCGCACAGACCAGAAATCATGAGTTAACAAGCGCAATTTTGTCCGGTGGAAAATTGCTCTAAAAAAATAATAAAAAAATAAAACGGCTGACCACGACCCCCACACTATCCCCTATCTGCCCGTCTAACCCTTTCCCATGTATCACCACCCCACCACCCTTCCTCGTAGAGACCACCACTCAAAAACCGTTACAATTGTCATATATCGTGTGTTAGGATGCGGACTGTTAGGATGCGGACTGTTTGTAGTTTTTAGGTATGATATGAGGGGTTTCCATGTTTTATTGAATAAGTTGAGCCTGTATACCTTATCCTTTCTAAATGAAGTGTGTTAGTTAAATCCTCTAACCACATCTTAGAGGTAGGTACAGTTGTGCTCTTCCATAAAATAAGGATTAATCTCTTTGCTATAATGAAACAATAAGAGAGAAAACACTGCGGCGCCACACTCAAATTCCTGAAGGTCTCCGATATTCCAAGAATGATGAAGAGGGGCTCAGGTTTGATTGAAGTATTTATGACCTCAGACATAATGTTGCATATATCAATCCAGAACAATTGAACCCTTGGGCATAGAGCAAAACTATGGAGAAGTGTTGCAACGGAAGAGTGGCACTTATCACACATAGGTGACACCTCTGGGTATATGTTATGTAGTTTCTCCTTTGAGTAATGAAGCCTATGTATAATTTTAAATTGGACAAGATAATGTCTTGCGTTATCTGCACAATTATGTACATTTTCAAGACTTTCTTTCCATAAATCATCTGGAATAGATTCACCAAGTTCCTCTTCCCACTTACGTTTATAATGTTCAGTCGATGGGGAGCTTATTAATAAGAGATTGTTATAAACGCGGGATATCAGTTTACTTTCATTACGAGACAATTTCAGACAGTCATCTATTTTAGTGTTTAGAAGTGTGTGTCCCTCACAGTCTCATCGTACCCGACACACACCACTGAAGAGAAGTGTGTGTCCCTCACAGCCTCATCGTTCCCGACACACACCACTGAAGAGAAGTGTGTGTCCCTCACAGTCTCATCGTACCCGACACACACCACTGAAGAGAAGTGTGTGTCCCTCACAGCCTCATCGTACCCGACACACACCACTGAAGAGAAGTGTGTGTCCCTCACAGCCTCATCGTTCCCGACACACACCACTGAAGAGAAGTGTGTGTCCCTCACAGTCTCAACGTTCCTCGTCCTCTTCCCTTCCGACACAACAAACACTTCAAAGACACACACTTACACACACTTACACACGTCTAGGCTGATTTGATGCACAAAATGCTTTATGAAGACAATGTTTATGTTTTTCAGAAGACAATGTAAGCTCCATTCGCCTGTGAAGTCACATCATATAGTGTTGCTATGTGGTTGCTAGGGTGTTTCTAGGGTGTTGCTAGGGTGTTTTTGGTTCTACAATGGCCCTAGATTCTACATGACTTCCTTAAATGAAAAGCAATAGGATTTGTTGGCTGTTTTAAATCGTAACGATTGCTTAGAGAAATAGATAAATATTATACATTAAAAGTTGATGTAATAAAGACTCCGCAGACTTTGGGGTGAAGCAACACAGAACGCTGTAATCGTACTGAACACCAGCCTCTGAGAACATCAGGCTGATGAAGTGAGCTCAGGGAAGTGTCCAAACCTCTTCTTGGGTCGTTTGATTCATCCGTACATTTACGAGTCTCAGAGTTATCTTTGGGGACAGCAAACGATGAGGAATGACTGTGGTCCATGTCAGCTCTTCAGATCAGCAGAGGTGTGTGTGTGTGTGTGTGTGTGTGTGTGTGTGAAGCCTCCTGCAGTTCATCACGAGACTCCCTCGCCGCGTTTCTCCGGCAGTAAAAGCAGAAACCGAGGATAGTGTGGACATGACACCATTGACACACCGAGGAGGGACGTTACACGGTTAAAATTGTGCTTTTCTCTGGATTTAAACCTTGTTGGAAACATTTGGGATGAAGTGTGTACTCAACTGCACATCACACAGAACTCTGGTGGTTCTGGGATATTTCAATGCGAAACTCTCACATATCGAGACTCAAGATTCCCACACACAGATCTGGCCATGAGACGCAGAGGCAGATTTACACATCAACCAACAGAAAGTGACTGTGTTTCTGTGCGTCACACACTGAGACGGGATCTACAGCAGAATATGGACATCTGTGTCTGTGAAATTTAATAGAAATTTGGCGAATATGATCTGAATATCTGTGGATGTTTTAGATGTAAACACACACCATCTGAGTCTATAGACCGACCGGCCCACAACACACACACACACACACACACACACACTAGTGATGTCCAGTTTGTGAACGAATCGTTCTTTTGAACCGGTTCTTTTTAGTGAACTGGTAGAACCAGTACACTAAATCGGACTGAATCGTTCGAAACAGTTCGCGTCTGATCCACAAGTTAAGTTACTCACTTTCGGACATGCCTGAGTCCTGACAGTCCCTTCGACTCGAAATTAAACCAATATCCCAGAGTAGGCCTATGTTACTCCAGTAAATCCAACAGTTCACTGAGCTGAGACATGTTGTGCTGAGAGAAGTGATGAGGACGAGCAGTTGACCCTGAGCATGCGCGCACTACCGAACACACAGGTACAGCGGTTCTCGGATCACCGTACAGAACCGAGAACTGTTTCTTTCGGACGCGTTCGATACGGAGAACCGATGAGCTGATGAGCTGAGCATGCGTGCAATTTTTTCAGAGGGACAAAATGCATGTTTCTTAAGTATTTTATTGAACATCAATAAGTGTAACGAAATAAAATATGTCAGAAACATGTTTATCACATGGGCTACTGTCTTTTCACTGTATTATTTTAAAGATTGGAAACAATGAATGAATTGTAAAACTAAACATTTATTATTATACTAAAACATTATTTTCAGGAACAGATCATTTAATTTCTAAGTAAGTTGATATACATTTTGACGTTAACTCTTGCCAAGGAATTATATCGAGGACCGTGACGTCGCCCTGGAGCCAGGCCTGGGGTTGGGGCTCGTATGCGAGCGGGGTCCGGCCGGGCTCAGCCCGAAGGAGCGACGTGGGGCCGCCTTCCCGTGGGCTCACCACCTGCAGGAGGGACCGTAAGGGGCCGGTGCTGAGAGGATTGGGTGGCAGTCGAAGGCAGGGAAGCTCGGTCACTCGGGAGGAGCTCAGAGCAGAGCCGCTGCTCCTCCACATCGAGAGGGGTCAGCTGAGGTGGCTCAGGCATCTGATGCCTCCTGGACGCCTTCCCGGGAAGGTGTTCCGGGCGCGTCCCACTGGGAGGAGACCCCGGGGAAGACCTAGGTCACGCTGGAGAGACTATGTCTCCCGTCTGGCCTGGGAACGCCTCGGTGTCCCCCCGGAAGAGCTGGAGGAAGTGTCCAGGGAGAGGGAAGTCTGGGCATCTCTGCTTAGACTGCTGCCCCCGCGACCCGGCCCCGGATAAGCGGAGGAAGATGGATGGATGGACTCTTGCCAAGGTTTTAAGGGTGCAAAGTAAATGTTTATAATGTGTTAATCAAAACATAACGTATTAAACATACTGGAGACATGCATCAACTCTTTAGTTTTGTCGACTGTAGGCTATAGTAAGGTTTCAGCAGTTCTCAGCTCAGCACACACAGGCCTATGCTACGGTTCTCGAGTCAAGAACTGGTTGTTGCAGCAGTTCTCGGATCACCAGTACAGAACCGAGAACTGTTTCTTTCGGACACGTTCGATACGGAGAACCGATGAGCTGGAGAGACTGCGCGTGCGTGATCGCACCGTCTCTGAACCGAACTTTCTTTTGGCCAGCTGATGCTGTGCTGATACATGAGCACGGGGGAACCCAGGACTTGAATGAGGGCCCAAATTCGGCGAAATGTAAGTTTATTTAATTACAAATAAAATAAAAATGATGAAGACCAGTTTATTCACTTTAGATCTTTAAGACATGTAAAACATCCGCGTTTGCCCATCGCCTTAGGCCTAATACAGGGTTCATTTTCAAAACATAAATGTAATAAACTTATCCAACATGATTATGACGATGCGTACTATTATTTAACTAAAGTTATGATTACAAATGCCTTTATTTGAATGTATATTTATCCGCCGGGATGATAGAATTGACGTCATTACGTGATGACGTAAAAGAACTGGTGAACCGGTTTTTTGAACCAGTTCATTGAAACGAAATGTCCGAATGAACCGGTTCGCGGAAAAGAACCGGACTTCCCATCATTAACACACACACACACACACACACACACACATACAGAGACAGACACACACACATACATACAGAGACAGACAGACACACACACACACACAGAGACAGACAGACAGACAGACAGACACACACACACACAGAGACAGACAGACAGACAGACACACACACAAACACACACCCACACGCACACACAGAGACAGACACACACACACACACACACACACACAGAGACAGACACACACTTGTAGAGCTCAAACATGACAATCTGGGGCTCAGGTCAGGAAGCAGAGACTGGCTTAACCGACCGTCTGCTAGCGGCCTCGCGTCACCAAGGTCAGATAAATCCCATCACATAGAGCCTCTTTCACCTAGCTATCATCATATAGAGACTGTGTCTGTTCCCCGGATTAGGAAATCCAAAAAACGTTTAAACCCATCTAAGGTTAAAAATTTAATTGATGTTCAACAAATAAAAAACAGCTATAATACAGATGAGCAAATGCTAAAGCTTGGGTTGCTGAATATTCGATCGCTTACTCCAAAAGCACTCGTTGTTAATGATATGATTTCAGATAATAACCTAGATGTGCTGTGTTTGACAGAAACCTGGCTAAAACCAAACGATTACATTACTTTAAATGAATCAACCCCGCAAGATTACTGTTATAAACATGAGCCTCGTCCGAAACGCAAAGGGGGTGGTGTTGCTGTAATTTATAGTAATAGTTTCAAAACCACTAAGAAATCAAGTTTTAAATATAATTCTTTTGAAGTGTTGGTGCTTAATGTAAAAATATATAGTATGATAAATCACGTTTGAGATTTGTAATGGCTACTGTATACAGGCCACCAGGGCACCATACAGACTTTATCAAAGAATTTGCGGACTTTCTATCAGAATTAATATTGACTGCAGATAAAGTACTAATTGTTGGTGATTTTAATATACACATCGATAATGAAAAAGGTGCATTGGGTTTGGCATTTAAAGACATTGTAAACTCTATTGGAGTTAGACAACACGTGTCAGGACCTACTCATCGTCGTAATCATACTCTAGATCTAATATTATCACACGGAATAGATGTTGATGCCATTGAAATTCTGCAGCAGAGCGATGACATCTCAGATCATTATCTAGTCTCGTGTAATTTGCATTTAGCCAAGGCTGCAAAGCCGACTCCGTGTTACAAATATGTTAGACCTATCACTTCTGCCACTAAAGATTGCTTTATTAATAATCTTCCTGATCAGTTTCATCATCTCAGCATCTCAGATAGCTTAGAAGAACTCGATATTGCAAAAAAAACTTTTAACTCTCTCTTTTCCAGCACTTTAGACACAGTTGCTCCGTTGCGCTTAAAGAAGATTAAAGAAAATAATCCAACGCCGTGGTACAACGAGCACACTCGGCCCTTAAGAGAGCAGCTAGAGAGATGGAGCGCAACTGGAAGAAAACAAAACTAGAGGTATTTCGCATCTCATGGAGAGAGAGCTCGATTGCATACAGAGAGGCTTTAAAAGCTGCTAGATCTGCTTATTTTTAGGGCTGTCAAAAGATTAATCGCGATTAATCACATCCAAAATAAAAGTTTGTGTTTGCATAATATATGTGTGTGTACTGTGTATAATTATTTTGTATATATAAATACACACACATGCATGTTGTATATATTTAAGAAAAATGTTGATTTTTGTATAATTTATATATATAAAAAATTATATTTATATATAATATAAATTATATATAAATATATACAGTATATGTATGCAAATATTTCTGTGTATTTATATATACAAAATAATTATACACAGTACACACACATATATTATGCAAACACAAACTTTTATTTTGGATGCGATTAATCGCGATTAATCTTTTGACAGCCCTACTTATTTTACAACCCTATTAGAAGAAAATAAACATAATCCTAGGTATTTATTTGAAACGGTGGCTAAACTAATGAAAAATAAAGCTTCAAACACAGAAGTTTCCAAGCAGCACAGCAGTAATGACTTTATGAACTTCTTCACTTATAAGATTGATAATATCAGGGACAAAATTATAACTATGCAACCGTCTACTACAGTATCGCATCAGGCAGTGCATTGTAGTCTCCCTGAGGAAAAATTTGATTCATTCGTTGCTATAGGAGAGGAAGAATTTACTAAACTCATTAAATCATCTAAATCTACAACATGTATGTTAGACCCTATACCGACTAAGCTACTGAAAGAGATGCTTCCAGAGGTCACAGATCCTCTTCTTAATATCATTAATTTGTCTTTGTCTCTAGGATACATACCAAAAACCTTTAAGCTGGCTATGATTAAACCGCTTGTTAAAAAAACGCAACTTGATCCTACAGAATTAGTCAATTACAGGCCGATCTCGAATCTACCTTTTCTGTCAAAGATATTAGAAAAGGCAGTATCCTCACAACTGTGTTCCTTTCTTGAAAGAAATGATATCTGCGAGGATTTCCAGTCAGGATTTAGACCGTACCATAGTACCGAGACAGCTCTCGTTAGAGTCACAAATGATTTGCTCTTATCATCCGATCGTGGTTGTATCTCTCTATTAGTGTTACTCGATCTTAGTGCTGCATTTGACACTATTGACCACAACATTCTTTTAAATAGACTAGAAAACTATGTTGGCATTAGTGGAATTGCACTAGCATGGTTTAAATCATACTTATCTGACCATTATCAGTTTGTAGCAGTAAATGAAGAGATGTCTCATCGATCACAAGTTCAGTATGGCGTACCACAAGGCTCAGTACTAGGACCGCTGCTGTTCACTCTGTACATGCTACCATTAGGAGATATCATTAGGAAACATGGAATTAGCTTTCACTGTTATGCCGACGATACTCAGCTCTATATTTCTTCAAAACCTACCGAAACTTACCAATTCACTAAATTAACGGAATGCATAGCTGATATAAAAAATTGGATGACTCGTAATTTCCTACTTCTAAATTCTGAAAAAACAGAGATTCTAATTATTGGACAAAAAACGTCCTCATGTAATAACCTAGAATACTGTCTAACACTTGATGGCTGCTCTGTTAAGTCTTCGTCGTCGGTTAGGAACCTGGGTGTGTGTGTGTGTGTATGTGTGTGTGAGTGAGTGTGTGTGCTCTTTGATACCAATCTTTCATTTGAAAGTCATGTTTCTAGTATCTGTAAAACCTGTAAAATATATCTAAATCTGTAAAATATATCTAAATTACATCATATGCTCTCATTGACAAATGCGGAACAGTTAGTTCATGCGTTCATGACCTCAAGGCTAGATTATTGGAATGCTCTACTGGGTGGTTGTCCTGCACGCTTAATAAACTACAGCTGGTCCAAAACGCAGCAGCTTGAGTTCTTACCAGAACCAGGAAGTATGACCATATTAGCCCGGTTCTGTCAACACTGCATTGGCTCTCTATTAAACATCGCATCAATTTTAAAATATTGCTGATCACTTACAAAGCACTAAATGGTTTAGCTCCGCAGTGTTTGAGCGAGCTCTTAACGCATTATAGTCCTTCACGTCTATTGCGATCTCAAAACTCCGGCCAGTTGATAATACCTAGAATATCTAAATCAACTGCTGGCGGTAGATCCTTTTCCTATTTAGCACCAAAACTCTGGAACAGTCTTCCTACCATTGTCCGGGAAGCAGACACACTCTGTCAGTTCAAAGCTAGACTAAAGACACATCTCTTTGACCTAGCTTTCACATAATACATTATAGACTTCTATAATTCAATGTTAGGCTGCATAGATTAGGTCAGCCGGAACCGGGAACACTTCCCATAAATCCTGATGTACTCGTTACATCATGAGAAGAATGGCATCTACGCTAATTTTAGTGTCTTTTGTTTATCCCGAGGTTTTCCTGCAGCCTGCCGGATCCGGGCCGTATCCAGATCTGATGAAGGACCTTCGCCTGGACCCGATCCAACGCAGTGCTGAAGTGCCAACTAGTCTCTCCCTATGGAGGATCCCTTTACCACTCTACAGATAAAGCGTCGGCGGGAAACTCAATTCGCGTATCTACCCCGAATTCATAAAATAAAATAAAATTCTGTATCAAAACTATAAGGAAACACCAGTACTTTGTTTAGGCTTGGCTTGTAGGGAATTCCAAACCTGCATATATTCAAAAGCACATAACTATAGAACTCATTCTAAATGCGCATGTGAACGCCATCAGCGTTTCTCACAGGTTCGCGTTTAAAGTCTGTGTAGAGAGAATGGTGTCGTCTTAGCGGCCCCTAATTTAATAACTAATGATCGTTGCGACGGAAGCGAATCAATCAAAACTAACTTTAGCTGGAAAATAACTTTATTAAAGAACCGCTATAAAGCCAAAACAATCTTACCGTAAATTATACGTTTATCTCTGTAAAGCTGCTTTGAAACAATCTACATTGTTAAAAGCGCTATATAAATGAAGATGACTTGACTTGTTGGTTATACTAGTGTTCATGTTCTCACATCTGTTTTCACTCAGTCTTAGTCCTGTTTTTTGTTTAGTCTAGTTTTAGTTGTGATCTAGTTTTAGTCGATGAAAATGTCATTTTTTTCCCATTATATTTTAGTAATCAATTATTTTGCTCAAAATTGTAATCTTGATTTCAGGTCATGATGATTATCATTTGAGAAATTTTTGAGCAGAATTCAACAGAATATTGACTTCTTTATTATACGAGATATATGAATGCTTTATTTTATTCATATAGTTTCCGGTTTTACAATACTGCCAATATTGAAAAATAACACTCTCTATCTTATGAAAACTGGGAAAACAAAAGTTTCTCGCAAAAGCTAAAACAGTGAAATTCCCAATAGTAATTCCAATTTACATTAATGTTTATCTATTAAAATAATAGCAAATAAAAGACTATGTGTTGTCACACAGAGTTGTGTAAGAACATGTATTCAGCATCACCACAATCACTAATAATACAGTGGAAATCATGTTTGGATTATTACAGTTCATCACTGAGGGTTTGATGGCAGATTCAGTCTAACTGACTGTCCGACTCTATTCCAGAAGAATATCTCAGTGGAGATCGCATGACTGTGTTCAGATCCTCAGCTTTATTCCCAGTGTACAGAGAGCACGAGCACACGCTTCCCAGACTGGGAAGATTAGGCAAAACACTGGGAAGAAAATCTGTCCTTTAAAGAGCAAAGCTCTGGTTGGGGAATTTAAACTCTTGAGATCTGGCAACCGCATGAAAGCTGAAGCTTGTTTAAAACACTCATATTTTTTCTGCTGTTTTTTGTTGAAGAAAATATTGAGAGAGTATATATATATATATGAGAAAATATACTTTTTTCCTCAACAATATTGCATTTTGATATAGTCACAGTTAGTGTTTAAACTGGTGATGAGAGTGAAGTTGTGCTGGTCTTCTCTCCTCTATTGTGTCGTATATCGAGTGAAACGCTTTTGGAAGAAGAACAGATGTGGGCGGGGCTTGATTGTGTCTGTGGGGAATTGATTGGCTGGTTGGATGGTTGTGGTTTGCTATTGGCTGATCTCATGTGAGTGACAGGTTGCCCCGCCCTCATCATCAGAGAAGAGAAGAGATGCTGCAAGAGGAACTGATTCTCATTCAATCACAGAACTAATAACAGTTGCAAATGGAAACTATTAAGGGCTTAAGCTTTCTCAGATGGAAAGACTGGAACATGTCTAGACCGTCAAATAGCAACAATTCACTCACATCAATATTCCTCAATTAAATGAATCTGTCTCATATTGTGTGCCTTGTAAACACAATACAACTTTCAAAGCATGCAAAAGCCTTGTGGGCAAATAGAAGTTTTCATCTGGGCTTCAGCGCTGAACCACAGGGATCTCAGAGAAACCGCTTTATTAGTGATGACAGATTTACTTCAGCTCATGTGATGCTCAATACTGAGAGTTATCAGAACTATAACTGAGAAAACTGTTCATTAGAGAATACGCTGATTCTGTGATGAACCTCTCAAACGTGCGTCGGGAGCAGTGGACACGCTGACTTTATGAAGTATGAAAGTTTTTTCTTCTTCAATGGACTGGAAAGTAGTAGAAAATAAATTCTGTTTGATGCCAAAAATTTAAATCAATGTTACTTTATATTTCACCATTGCAGGTTCCATCTCACAGTGTGACTTTATTCCTTGAGAATGTAACATTTCATCTCCGAACGATCTCAAAATGTTACTTTATTTCTTATTCTTAACTTTATCTCATAATGAGCTTTTTTATCTCATAATGAGCTTTTTTATTTGTAAGTCTTTAGGCAGAGACAGGCTTCCGTAGTTTCAGTCCTGAATTATTATTCATTATTCAGAGAGTTACTGACTCTGTGTGATGAAAGTCTTCAGTTCTCCGTGTCTGAAGAAGATGTGAGGAGCTTCAACTACGCCGGCCAAAAGAGAAGAATGGTTTGTGTAATTTAACGGTAACAAGTCACAACTGGGAGTTCAAACTCACAAATCACTGAGCGATTCAGAGCGGAGGAAATGAAAGCAAGTTGTTTGTTCCTGTTCGTTCCGTTGCGTTAGAAGATGGAGGCCATTAAGATGAAAGCGTTTCAGGATCTGCGTGGATGAATGTGATGATATAATACTGGAACATCCGCTCACATTTGAGGCACAGAACGAGCCTTAAAGTGTGTGTTAGCAGAATGAATATGTGCAAAACACAGCAATTACAAACTCACACAGCACACGTCTACAAAAGCTCCTTATTTTCAGGCACTCAAAGGGTTAAAGTGATCATGAGTGCAGATTAACCCCTCGAGCGCCTCATGCCGGGGCAAACGGAGCCTGTGGAGCGGACGCTCTCTGGTCTCCAGTGAAACGCCGGGGCAAACGGAGCCTGTGGAGCGGACGCTCTCTGCTCTCCAGTGAAACGCCGGGGCAAACGGAGCCTGTGGAGCGGATGCTCTCTGGTCTCCAGTGAAACGCCGGGGCAAATGGAGCCTGTGGAGCGGACGCTCTCTGATCTCCAGTGAAACGCCGGGGCAAACGGAGCCTGTGGAGCGGACGCTCTCTGATCTCCAGTGAAACGCCGGGGCAAACGGAGCCTGTGGAGCGGACGCTCTCTGGTCTCCAGTGAAACGCCGGGGCAAACGGAGCCTGTGGAGCGGACGCTCTCTGATCTCCAGTGAAACGCCGGGGCAAACGGAGCCTGTGGAGCGGATGCTCTCTGATCTCCAGTGAAACGCCGGGGCAAACGGAGCCTGTGGAGCGGACGCTCTCGGGTCTCCAGTGAAACGCCGGGGCAAACGGAGCCTGTGGAGCGGACACTCTCTGATCTCCAGTGAAACGCCGGGGCAAACGGAGCCTGTGGAGCGGACGCTCTCTGATCTCCAGTGAAACGCCGGGGCAAACGGAGCCTGTGGAGCGGATGCTCTCTGGTCTCCAGTGAAACGCCGGGGCAAACGGAGCCTGTGGAGCGGATGCTCTCTGGTCTCCAGTGAAACGCCGGGGCAAACGGAGCCTGTGGAGCGGATGCTCTCTGGTCTCCAGTGAAACGCCGGGGCAAACGGAGCCTGTGGAGCGGATGCTCTCTGGTCTCCAGTGAAACGCCGGGGCAAACGGAGCCTGTGGAGCGGACGCTCTCGGGTCTCCAGTGAAACGCCGGGGCAAACGGAGCCTGTGGAGCGGACGCTCTCTGATCTCCAGTGAAACGCCGGGGCAAACGGAGCCTGTGGAGCGGATGCTCTCTGGTCTCCAGTGAAACGCCGGGGCAAACGGAGCCTGTGGAGCGGATGCTCTCTGGTCTCCAGTGAAACGCCGGGGCAAACGGAGCCTGTGGAGCGGACGCTCTCTGATCTCCAGTGAAACGCCGGGGCAAACGGAGCCTGTGGAGCGGATGCTCTCTGGTCTCCAGTGAAACGCCGGGGCAAACGGAGCCTGTGGAGCGGACGCTCTCGGGTCTCCAGTGAAACGCCGGGGCAAACGGAGCCTGTGGAGCGGACGCTCTCTGGTCTCCAGTGAAACGCCGGGGCAAACGGAGCCTGTGGAGCGGACGCTCTCTGGTCTCCAGTGAAACGCCGGGGCAAACGGAGCCTGTGGAGCGGATGCTCTCTGGTCTCCAGTGAAACGCCGGGGCAAACGGAGCCTGTGGAGCGGATGCTCTCTGGTCTCCAGTGAAACGCCGGGGCAAACGGAGCCTGTGGAGCGCGGACGCTCTCGGGTCTCCAGTGAAACGCCGGGGCAAACGGAGCCTGTGGAGCGGACGCTCTCTGATCTCCAGTGAAACGCCAGGGCAAACGGAGCCTGTGGAGCGGACGCTCTCTGGTCTCCAGTGAAACACCAGGGCAAACGGAGCCTGTGGAGCGGATGCTCTCTGGTCTCCAGTGAAACGCCGGGGCAAACGGAGCCTGTGGAGCGGACGCTCTCTGGTCTCCAGTGAAACGCCGGGGGAAACAGAGCCTGTGGAGCGGACACTCTCGGGTCTCCAGTGAAACTCCGGGGGCAAACGGAGCCTGTGGAGCGGACGCTCTCTGGTCTCCAGTGAAACGCCAGGGCAAACGGAGCCTGTGGAGCGGATGCTCTCTGGTCTCCAGTGAAACGCCGGGGCAAACGGAGCCTGTGGAGCGGACGCTCTCTGCTCTCCAGTGAAACGCCAGGGCAAACGGAGCCTGTGGTGTGGACGCTCTCTGGTCTCCAGTGAAACGCCAGGGCAAACGGAGCCTGTGGTGTGGACGCTCTCTGCTCTCTAGTGAAACGCCGTGGCAAACGGAGTCTGTGGTGTGGATGCTCTCTGGTCTCCAGTGAAACGCCGTGGCAAACGGAGTCTGTAGTGTGGACGCTCTCTGGTCTCCAGTGAAACGCCGGGGCAAACGGAGCCTGTGGAGCGGACGCTCTCGGGTCTCCAGTGAAACGCCGGGGCAAACGGAGTCTGTGGTGTGGACGCTCTCTGGTCTCCAGTGAAACGCCAGGGCAAACGGAGCCTGTGGAGCGGACGCTCTCTGCTCTCTAGTGAAACGCCAGGGCAAACAGAGCCTGTGGAGCGGACGCTCTCTGGTCTCCAGTGAAACGCCGGGGCAAACGGAGCCTGTGGAGCGGACGCTCTCTGGTCTCCAGTGAAACGCCAGGGCAAACGGAGCCTGTGGAGCGGGCGCTCTCGGGTCTCCAGTGAAACGCCGGGGCAAACGGAGCCTGTGGAGCGGACACTCTCTGGTCTCCAGTGAAACGCCGGGGCAAACGGAGTCTGTGGTGTGGACGCTCTCTGGTCTCCAGTGAAACGCCGGGGCAAACGGAGTCTGTGGTGTGGACGCTCTCTGGTCTCCAGTGAAACGCCGGGGCAAACGGAGTCTGTGGTGTGGACGCTCTCTGATCTCCAGTGAAACGCCGGGGCAAACGGAGCCTGTGGAGCGGATGCTCTCTGGTCTCCAGTGAAACGCCGGGGCAAACGGAGTCTGTGGTGTGGACGCTCTCTGATCTCCAGTGAAACGCCGGGGCAAACGGAGCCTGTGGAGCGGATGCTCTCTGGTCTCCAGTGAAACGCCGGGGCAAACGGAGTCTGTGGTGTGGACGCTCTCTGATCTCCAGTGAAACGCCGGGGCAAACGGAGTCTGTGGTGTGGACGCTCTCTGATCTCCAGTGAAACGCCGGGGCAAACGGAGCCTGTGGAGCGGACGCTCTCTGATCTCCAGTGAAACGCCGGGGCAAACGGAGCCTGTGGAGCGGACGCTCTCGGGTCTCCAGTGAAACGCCGGGGCAAACGGAGCCTGTGTTGCGGACGCTCTCTGATCTCCAGTGAAACGCTGGGGCAAACGGAGCCTGTGGAGCGGACGCTCTCGGGTCTCCAGTGAAACGTTGGGGCAAACGGAGCCTGTGGAGCGGACGCTCTCGGGTCTCCAGTGAAACGCCGGGGCAAACGGAGCCTGTGGAGCGGACGCTCTCTGATCTCCAGTGAAACGCCGGGGCAAACGGAGCCTGTGGAGCGGACGCTCTCGGGTCTCCAGTGAAACGTTGGGGCAAACGGAGCCTGTGGAGCGGACGCTCTCGGGTCTCCAGTGAAACGCCGGGGCAAACGGAGCCTGTGGAGCGGACGCTCTCTGATCTCCAGTGAAACGCCGGGGCAAACGGAGCCTGTGGAGCGGACGCTCTCTGATCTCCAGTGAAACGCCGGGGCAAACGGAGCCTGTGGAGCGGACGCTCTCTGGTCTCCAGTGAAACGCCGGGGCAAACGGAGCCTGTGGAGCGGACGCTCTCTGGTCTCCAGTGAAACGCCGGGGCAAACGGAGCCTGTGGAGCGGATGCTCTCGGGTCTCCAGTGAAACGCCGGGGCAAACGGAGCCTGTGGAGCGGACGCTCTCTGGTCTCCAGTGAAACGCCGGGGCAAACGGAGCCTGTGGAGCGGACGCTCTCGGGTCTCCAGTGAAACGCCGGGGCAAACGGAGCCTGTGGAGCGGACGCTCTCGGGTCTCCAGTGAAACTCCGGGGCAAACGGAGCCTGTGGAGCGGACGCTCTCGGGTCTCCAGTGAAACGCCGGGGCAAACGGAGCCTGTGGAGCGGACGCTCTCGGGTCTCCAGTGAAACGCCGGGGCAAACGGAGCCTGTGTTGCGGACGCTCTCTGATCTCCAGTGAAACGCCGGGGCAAACGGAGCCTGTGGAGCGGACGCTCTCGGGTCTCCAGTGAAACGTTGGGGCAAACGGAGCCTGTGGAGCGGACGCTCTCTGGTCTCCAGTGAAACGCCGGGGCAAACGGAGCCTGTGGAGCGGACGCTCTCTGATCTCCAGTGAAACGCCGGGGCAAACGGAGCCTGTGGAGCGGATGCTCTCGGGTCTCCAGTGAAACGCCGGGGCAAACGGAGCCTGTGGAGCGGACGCTCTCTGATCTCCAGTGAAACGCCGGGGCAAACGGAGCCTGTGGAGCGGACGCTCTCTGGTCTCCAGTGAAACGCCGGGGCAAACGGAGCCTGTGTTGCGGACGCTCTCTGATCTCCAGTGAAACGCCGGGGCAAACGGAGCCTGTGGAGCGGACGCTCTCTGATCTCCAGTGAAACGCCGGGGCAAACGGAGCCTGTGGAGCGGACGCTCTCTGGTCTCCAGTGAAACGCCGGGGCAAACGGAGCCTGTGGAGCGGACGCTCTCTGGTCTCCAGTGAAACGCCGGGGCAAACGGAGCCTGTGTTGCGGACGCTCTCTGATCTCCAGTGAAACGCCGGGGCAAACGGAGCCTGTGGAGCGGACGCTCTCTGATCTCCAGTGAAACGCCGGGGGAAACGGGGCATTCAGCAGACCGAGGAGAATCGCTCTCAACAGCCGCAAATATGAGTCCTCAAAAGGTCAAAGGTCAACGCCAGATATAGAGATATATGACAGAGGGGCGCACTTCTCTGATTGGAAGAAAACATCCATCAGTCCTGACAGAGATATGCTGTAATTAACGCTGATTAATGAAGAGGTTTATGAACATATGCACTGCAAAAACGCCTTTTAGTCTTGATTTCCAGTAAAACATCTAAATATTCTTTGAACAAAATAAATATAATTTAAACATTTATAAAATAAAAGGATGTTTATAATTAATATTTAATACAATGTTAATTGTTAATGAATAATTATTTCTTGCATTACGCAAAATCCCATTACACAACTTTGTCCATCCACCTATTTTTCTGCGCATTTTGGGATATCCCATAAAAAAACTGGATGGAGACAGCAAGATGAGCATAAATGTAAAAATGCACATAAAAAATTCATGCGCTCAATTGAGGTGGATAATAGTTTTGATCCGATAAAAAGACAAACTACAATGGAAACACATTTACTGAATAAATCCCTCAAACCTCATGTGACTTTGCTCAGCGTCAGCTGTGATTGGATAACTGGAGTTGATAACCAATGGCGTCGCAGCGTCTCAGATGTCGGTTTGGTGTTTCTGAAACGCCGGAGTCGAAGTGTGTGATCAGAATGATTTGGTGTAATCCCTCCAGAAGCGTCTCACACACACGAGTGTGTTCCCGAACACCAGCATCCGAACGCTAGAGAACACGACAGCGTTTACTGTGTTTCGTCTGACGCTCTGAGACACACTCGTTTATGATGGAGGGAAAGAGAAAGATTGCAGAAACTTACAGTTTATTACTGATATTTTGAGCTAATTTCCTTATTTTGTTCTCTTGAACACATGGGATGGAAACACTGTTTCATTCACAAATGTTTTATGCCATATTCCAGTTTTGCACAGTCTACTGAGGCCTAAATGTTAAGATAATGCTTCCCAGCATTCCTCCCCAGGATGGATTAAACTCCACCAATTGCTCAGGGAATTATCGGTTCAAACTGATTACATTTCAAATGAATCATGAAACTATGGTGCAAAATGTTGTATCGTTCACAGTAAAACGTCCTAATTTTCTTGGTCTTTTCCTCCTCAGTTGCTCTGACTCCTCCGAACATCCCGTTTGACCAGAGAGTTCAGCACGTGATCGGCCTCGCCGGCACAGAACACGACCGGGACATTCGGAGACGTTCCCAGATCTTCAGCTGGCACTTCATGAGCTTCACCATCACTAACGCTCAGCCTGACTGTTGAGAAAACACTGGGCCGCAGAGAGCAAACGCAATACTTCTCTCTCATGTGTTTCTGTCTTTCATGCACAGCCCATATTGCACATGAAGGCTAGTTTAGATGCTACTGGGTCAAAGGTCAGGAAACAATCCTCATGTGCACTGAATGCTGGATGGAAAAGAAGAGATTAACTTTAAGAATGATGTTCCGACAAACCGTTCATCTTGAAATTGGCACCATTTCTTCCTCTTATTAAACCAAACTCTGAAACACAGCAAACGGATTGTGCGTCATGTGTGGAACTGACAGATGTGTGGCGCTGAAGATCAGGAGCACACGTCGACGTCGCGGTTTACTCGTTTCTGACAGCGGTAACTGTACAAATGCAAACGGTCTGAGAGGAACGAAAGCCAGTTTCAATCTCAGGCAAAATAAAAAAAAGCTCATTCTGAGATGCATTTTTTTTGCAAGAAACTACACTGCCGTTCAAACGTGTTTTAGTGACATTTCACAATATTACTATCTACTGGAGACTTCTTTCAAAAACATTACAAATTTAATAATTACAAACATTTGAACGCTACAGTGTATGAGATCATATTGCAAGGCATCAATCACACTGTGAGATATAAAGTTTAAAAAAAAAAATTCAGTAACTATGATGAGTCACATGACTGAACCCAACCAATGAGAAGAGGCTGAAAATATTACTGAAATAACTGATGTTTTCTATCAAAGTCGAACATGTGTGATGATGGTAAAACATGGAGTGATTCAGTTCAACAATAAAGGCCCTGTCAGACAGCACTACCGCTAACCGTCTGTCATGAACCTGTTCTCTGAGGAGAAAGATACGAGTCGTCCGATGTTTGAGGTTAGTCAGCATGAGGAATCATGGAGTCTGCGATCAGTGTGTGTGTGTGTCTGCATGAGGAATCATGGAGTCTGCGATCAGTGTGTGTGTGTGTCTGCATGAGGAATCATGAAGTCTGCGATCAGTGTGTGTGTCTGCATGAGGAATCATGGAGTCTGCGATCAGTGTGTGTGTCTGCATGAGGAATCATGGAGTCTGGGATCAGTGTGTGTGTCTGCATGAGGAATCATGGAGTCTGCGATCAGTGTGTGTGTCTGCATGAGGAATCATGGAGTCTGCGATCAGTGTGTGTGTGTGTCTGCATGAGGAATCATGGAGTCTGCGATCAGTGTGTGTGTGTGTCTGCATGAGGAATCATGGAGTCTGCGATCAGTGTGTGTGTTGTGTGTGTCTTCATGAGGAATCATGGAGTCTGCAATCAGTGTGTGTGTTGTGTGTGTCTTCATGAGGAATCATGGAGTCTGCGATCAGTGTGTGTGTTGTGTGTGTCTTCATGAGGAATCATGGAGTCTGCAATCAGTGTGTGTGTTGTGTGTGTCTTCATGAGGAATCATGGAGTCTGCGATCAGTGTGTGTGTCTGCATGAGGAATCATGGAGTCTGCGATCAGTGTGTGTTGTGTGTGTCTTCATGAGGAATCATGGAGTCTGCGATCAGTGTGTGTTGTGTGTGTCTGCATGAGGAATCATGGAGTCTGCGATCAGTGTGTGTGTCTTCATGAGGAATCATGGAGTCTGCAATCAGTGTGTGTGTCTTCATGAGGAATCATGGAGTCTGCAATCAGTGTGTGTGTTGTGTGTGTCTTCATGAGGAATCATGGAGTCTGCGATCAGTGTGTGTGTTGTGTGTGTCTGCGTCAGAGACCAAAGAAATCCCCAATGCAGCTTTTAAAAAGTAATTTCCTTCCTGCAATAGAAGTGTAATATTGGGTCAAAACACCAATTCTCGCCATCATGGCAATTCAGGATAAACACAGTATTTCTATTCTCAAATGTTTACTATCGGGAACAAGCAGAAGCGGCGAGTCTGTGAAGGTTCTGAGTCGAAGGAAGCAGAAGAGGATGGAAGTGAGAAGCTGAAGGTCAGTCAGAAAGAGTGTCAATGGAAGATTTGCTGGAATATCCTGAATCAATTAATCTTTCTTCTTGCTCTCCATTATTTTGCTTTTAACTCATGCACAAATACTGAACATTTTGTCCCTGAATCAGCGAGTTTTATCTGTAAAAATACACTGATGTTTTAATTAATAACGGGGCAGCTCGCAGAATAAACATGCGGATGTGAACTCATGATATTATGGTGAGTGAACGATTTTACAATCTTACCTGCTAAAAATAAAACGGTCCACTAAAACATACACAACATTCGGCCTTTATACAATGTTACAGCAATATTAATGCTTAAGTCTTGAGAGAGAGGTCGTTTTCACTAGAAAACATGACAGAAGCACAAAATGGCGGTTTCAACCATAGACAGTAAAAGAAATGGACACAGCGACCCCACTGGATTCAACGGAGAAAAGTGAAGTCCACTAGAAGCTCTTCTTCCTGATGGCTGAGCGACTGCGCAGACTCACACTGAGCTTGACCACGTAGATGTGACGTGAGCAGCCCGTCTGTCCTCTAGCAGCTGTGCCGAGAGAAATCTGAGTCATTCCCTTCCGAATCTCACAGAGACGGAGAGTGTGAGTAGGAGCTGTCCATGAGCAGGAGCAGGAGAAACTTTTGCTAAGTATTCTGATAAATTATTTTGTCATTTTGCCTCCACGTCTCCTCCTGTCCAATACGGTAATCTCTCTACTGTGCGACAGAGAGTCGCGTGGTTATGACACAATCGTTAGCCTATTTTTACAGAAACTGCTTCTACGGGGGCATAACGTAAGATACAAGGTAATGGAGCCTTTTATACATTGTCGTGTTTCTTTAGAAATAAATAATGGACAAATGGAGTCTTCAAACGCCTCAGATGTAAAGTTATTCACTGTCAGAGTGACGCCAAAATGAATGGGAGTCAATGGAATGCTAACAGCAGGGGATGGTCCGCTAATCAGTGGCGGCGCCCGGGGAAGCTTCAGTGTTTTCCGAAACATTGGCCCCCTGGTTTCAACGTGTGTATGAAGAGAGAGCGAGTCCGCGGAGTGATACCAGAGACATTAAAGTAGCGCCGGTCTGAGTTTCGCGGGCGGAAAACTGTCCATTATCCATTACCATTAGAATAGAGATGTAAGAACAGTGCTGCCGTGGACGACCTCGATTATTAGGAAATATTTGTCCACTAGAGGTCGCCATTGACCAATCAGAATCGAGTATTGCAGAGCGCGATGTAATGAAAACTATATTAAACTTGCGTTGCGGTTTTAAATCGATAAATTCGTCTATGTACTATGCAGTGAATATGGTTTACTGCCAAAGCAAATGTTTCATTGCATTGTGTGTCTAACACCATTTAATGAACAGAAAACAGATCTATTGAATCAGTTCCACTGCCTCGGGAAAGTCTGCTTCCTCAGTAATCTGACTCATTCCCACAGGGAGTGAGCGCTGGATCTCACGCAGATCTGAGCTCTGAATGAGTCAGAATAACAGAGGAATGACAGGGGTCTTCCAGCACCTGCAGAAACTGAAGGGATTGAGTAAAGACAGAATCTGAGCACTTTAATCAAGTCAGAGAAAGACGGATGATGTCAGCAAAATGCTCAGCTGATGAACCACACCAAATTACTTCTGATGCTAATGTAAGACAGCATGAAACGATGCACAATTAAATCAACATTTCTTAGGCATTATAGATGACACGTGGCACTTTGGATTTGTTCTTCTAAATCTCAAAATGATTGCTTGTTATATGAGTAACTTTGGGGGATTCAGGGAATGAATGATCACAAAACCGAAGGAGCTGCAGAGGCTGTAATATGAAGATCTGTCGCCCTCGTGTGGACACGCAGTGTAATGCAGACACAATATAATGCATCAAACATGACCTATGACTCTCTCTGTCCACCTTATTTTAACCTAAGAGTGAATTTTTTAAATTGAATGTGCAAAGCTTCAGTGTCCGCCATTTACATTTAATTAACTGCACATAGGCCGTCGTTATGCTGCAAACTGGTATTCATCATATTTTAATTTATCGTAATTATTATCAGGTTTTGTTCCCTCGCAAAACTAGTGACGGTTTAACGGGGAACAAGAACGAGATAATGCAAAAGATTTGCAAGCGAATGCAAAGCATTACAATAAAAAAATCCATTCTGTCAAATAAGGTGGATAAAGAGACTAGATTTCAAAAATACAACTGCATGAGGAGACAACAATTATTTTAATCTTCTGGTTTGCAGTGAATCTAAGCACTGGACCGGAAAATGAAATGGGCAAATTCTTCATGTTCACAAAACACTGCAAACAAAAAACAGATGTGGATTCCCTTTTATTCTTAAAATTTTATGTACAAGTGCAACTGATTTATTTTTTTATTAATGTACATTCAATATAGAAAGTTTATGTACGCATATTACATTTAACATTTCATAATTGCACTAGTCGTTCACATACATTTGTAATCAAGAGTCAGTACAATTTGTTCTTTGTCCTTTTAGAAGCTGATTTTCAGTTGGTCTTTATCATAGGTATAAATATTCGAGTGCTTTCTGGGGAAGGAGGGAAGAGAGACGGGGAACAGGAGAGACCGCAGACAGTGCGCTTCTCACATCATAATCAGTTTCACAGGATCCTTCTCAATTGCAAGGCTGCATGTTATCAAACAGAATATGCGTAGGATTGGTTGGGATGAGGACAGACTTCAGCTGAGACACGGGCTGAATGCGAGACGCAGGAAGACGAAGACGACACCGTATCAGAGATCTATTCATCGGCTCACTCAGAATGAAGAAAATAAACAAACGCATAAAAATATCTCAATACAAAAGTAAACTATTCTGCTCTCCATGGAAAGAAAAGATTTACGAGACGCAACTGAATATAAAATGAAAGAGGAAGAAGTATTGATGTATTAAAATGAAGGAATCACTAAAGACCATGAGTGCTGTGAGAGAGGAGACGACCAGCCCTCCGTTCCCTCTCTCTGTCCATCAGTCCATCAGTCCATCAGCTGTCCTCGAGGATCAGGAGGATCAGGAGGATCATGAGGATCAGGAGTATCAGGAGCTGCTCCAGACAGATGTCAGTCTCAGTCTCCGGGTCCGGCTTCGTCTGATGCTGTCAGTCTAATTCAGCCCAGGTCTCCGATGTCGTTGTCTACGGGCGGTGGGACGCTGGGGATGACCGTAGAGCCGGTGCCTGCTGTCAGATAGCCTGCCACTCCTGGACCTGAACATCAACACAGTCATCATCAACATCAACCAACACCGCCATCTTCATCGTCATCAACACCGTCATCATCAACACCGCCATCATCAACACCGTCATCGTTGTCAACAGTCATCAACATGTCATCGTCAACACCGTCGCCATCGTCAACACCGTCAGTCAGTCAACACCATCACCTTCGTCAACACCGTCGCCATCGTCAACACCGTCAGTCAGTCAACACCGTCATCAACACCGTCATCAACACCGTCATCGTTGTCAACAGTCATCAACATGTCATCGTCAACACCGTCAGGCAGTCAACACCATTGCCATCGCCAACACCATCGCCGTCGTCAACACCGTCAGTCAGTCAACACCGTCGCCATCATCAACACCATCGCCGTCGTCAACACCGTCAGTCAGTCAACACCGTCCCCAACACCGTCGCCATCATCAACACCGTCAGTCACAGTCAACACAGTCGCCATCGTCAACACCGTCAGTCAGTCAACACCGTCATCAACACCGTCATCAACACCGTCATCAACACCGTCATCAACACCGTCATCAACACCGTCATCAACACCGTCATCAACACCGTCATCAACACCGTCATCGTTGTCAACAGTCATCAACATGTCATCGTCAACACCGTCGCCATCGTCAACACCGTCGCCATCGTCAACACCGTCAGTCAGTCAACACCATTGCCATCGCCAACACCATCGCCGTCGTCAACACCGTCAGTCAGTCAACACCGTCGCCATCATCAACACCGTCGCCGTCGTCAACACCGTCAGTCAGTCAACACCATTGCCATCGCCAACACCATCGCCGTCGTCAACACCGTCAGTCAGTCAACACCGTCCCCAACACCGTCGCCATCATCAACACCGTCAGTCACAGTCAACACAGTCGCCATCGTCAACACCGTCAGTCAGTCAACACCGTCGCCATCGTCAACACCGTCGCCATCGTCAACACCGTCAGTCAGTCAACACCGTCATCAACACCGTCATCAACACCGTCATCGTTGTCAACAGTCATCAACATGTCATCGTCAACACCGTCAGTCAGTCAACACCATTGCCATCGCCGTCGTCAACACCGTCAGTCAGTCAACACCGTCGCCATCATCAACACCATCGCCGTCGTCAACACCGTCAGTCAGTCAACACCGTCCCCAACACCGTCGCCATCATCGACACCGTCAGTCACAGTCAACACAGTCGCCATCGTCAACACCGTCAGTCAGTCAACACCGTCATCAACACCGTCATCAACACAGTCATCAACACCGTCATCAACACCGTCATCGTTGTCAACAGTCATCAACATGTCATCGTCAACACCGTCGCCATCGTCAACACCGTCAGTCAGTCAACACCATTGCCATCGCCAACACCATCGCCGTCGTCAACACCGTCAGTCAGTCAACACCGTCGCCATCATCAACACCGTCGCCGTCGTCAACACCGTCAGTCAGTCAACACCATTGCCATCGCCAACACCATCGCCGTCGTCAACACCGTCAGTCAGTCAACACCGTCCCCAACACCGTCGCCATCATCAACACCGTCAGTCACAGTCAACACAGTCGCCATCGTCAACACCGTCAGTCAGTCAACACCGTTGCCATCGTAAACACCGTCGCCGTTGTCAACACTGTCATCAACACCGTCATCAACACCGTCATCATTGTCAACAGTCATCAACATGTCATCGTCAACACCGTCAATCAGTCAACACCATTGCCATCGCCAACACCATCGCCGTCGTCAACACCGTCAGTCAGTCAACACCGTCGCCATCATCAACACCGTCGCCATCGTCAACACCATCAGTCAGTCAACACCGTCGCCGTTGTCAACACCGTCAGTCAGTCAACACCGTCGCCATCATCAACACCGTCGCCATCGTCAACACCATCAGTCAGTCAACACCGTCGCCGTTGTCAACACCGTCAGTCACAGTCAATACCGTCGTCGTCGTCAACACCGTCGCCAACACCGTCATCGCCAACACCGCCAGTCACACAGTTAAAGTCATCAACATGTCATCGTCAACACCAAAAATTATGACATTTATCATTTTTAGAACATAACAGACATGGATGAAATGTTTTATACTGATCACTCAGTTGAATGGAAAAAACTGGACACAACAAAACACCATCAGTGCTGCATGTGAAGGTGGAGATGCAGATGGAAACGCAGTGGAAAGACAGATGAAGTCATCAGAAAGAGAGTGTACCTGCTTTAAAGTGAAAGAGAGGAGGGTGGGAGACTAAAGGCCAGTGCGCAGCGGACTACTGGCGGCCAGGAGAGAAGGAGTGGACACACCTGAAGAGCCCCAGATATAATACAGCAGAGAGAGAGAGAGAGAGAGAGAGAGAGGGGGAGAGAGAGAGGAGGGGGGGGGGAGAGGGGGGGGGGGGAGAGAGAGGGAGAAAGAGAAAGAGAGAGAGAAAGAGAGAGAGAGAGAGAGAGAGAGAGAGAGGGGGGGAGAGAGGGGGGGGGAGCAAGCAGATGTTATAACCAGCAGGCGCAGAGGAACGACAGAGCAGTTCAGATCAGTATTGATACAAAGACACAGTCTACACTCGTTACATGTCAAAATGAGTTAAATACCACTCAAAAACAAGCACAGACACAGTGTACAGTAATGCAATGAAGACAGAAGTCTGTGGAGCAACTGCATAGATAAACTTTCTGACACACACTTTTAAAAGCACAGACATTACATGTTAACACGGGACAGAAGCTCGTTCACGTCTACATGTCTCGCCCACACACACTTCCACTGTAAGTGCACTGCTGTAAACACCGGCTTCTCAGAGACTGAATGTGCGCTGGACTCACCCGTCAGGTAACCTGCAGTCTGGGAGTCGGAGATGAAGAGGTCGTGTTTCTGGTCTTTGAAGGCACTCCACACAGTGGAACGAGACAGGATTTCATTGACCTGTAGCAGAAACACAGCATGAGTTGTGTTCTGACTGTGGCTCCAGTGTAAAGACCTGCTGAAGGAGGATGATGATGATTATACCTGCTCTCCGAACTGCAGGCTGCGGGTCATGGACTTCAGCGCTTTGACGATCTGAGCTTTGGTTGCTGAAGGGTTTTCAAGAGTCTCCAACCCGATGCCCTCCAACAGCTTGAGAAGATACGGCACCAGCTCCACTCTAAGAGCCTGAACACACACGCACATTAATAACTCTAAATATGCGCTGTGCTATTAAATGAAAGATAAAATATGAGAGAGCAATAGAATGAATAGGGTTGGGAATCGAAAATCGTTTCCAATTCTGGAATTGAATACTTAAGGTCAGCAATCTGTTACTTGTTCTAAAAATTAAATTTCAATTCCTCATATCGATTCCTTTGACTGTACGAGCATATTCAATATGACTAAATCATTCAAGCGAGAGACGATTCTGTTCTCTGTGCTACAGGCGAGTATAACAGTATATTGGATCCGTGCAGCTCTTAAAGTGACAGCAGCCTAATATTCCTGCTGCCGTCTCTATAATAACACTAATCAAACAACAAATGACAGAGAAAGTTCACTCATTCAACTCAAATAACTTTTGTAACTATATTTGTAATGTATATTTTATTTATAAAGTAGTGTTATTTTAAGTCCGCTATGGAGGCTGCAGACAGAGCCTCCAGATGGCTGGGGCTTAGGAGGAGTGATCTGTGGGCCAGTGCTGCTGACCAACCCTGGCTGGGTCACGGGGAACTAAACATCAGAATGGCACCTGCTTGAAAAGGGGATCATAAATGGGTGCGCCATCTCAGTTATTCTCTTTGCCCTTGCCATGAATTTTTGTAGTATCTTTGACTGTAGCATCAGGGAGCTCCAGTTTAGCAGCCCCAATGAGGAGTTTAAGGTCTTTCGCACCAGAGAGACACAACTCTATCGGGACTCTAAGGCCCCGAGGGTGGCATCAGCAGGCATCTCGGTGCGGACAGGTAGGAAGAGGAGAGCACAGGAAGGCCTAGAGATAGCAGAGTCCCGGCTGAGACACAGGGCTTTGGTTGGCAGCAGGGTGGCATGGCGCTGGCGGCATGATCAGGTGCTAAAGGCCGGTGAGATTCAGCTACAATTAAATGTTGTGCAATAAGACTAAATGTGAATAATATTGATTTTTTTTTTTTACCTTATTGGAATCGAAATTAGGAATCGATAAGTATCGGAATCGATAAGCAGAATCGAAATTGGAATCGTTAAATTTCAAACAATACCAAACCCTAAGAATGAACAGAGAAAGTAACAGAAACTTGTTCAATACATTTTAACAGGCTTAATTAAGCATGAAAATAACTGAAGGAAATTTGCTAAACAAATCAACAAATGATTCATATTCTTTTGGTTTCTCTTCCTAATATATTTAAAAATTACAAATGCAGTGAAAATACAGGTATTGTATCGGCC
This sequence comes from Squalius cephalus, assembly GCA_022829025.1. Taxonomy (NCBI): domain Eukaryota; kingdom Metazoa; phylum Chordata; class Actinopteri; order Cypriniformes; family Leuciscidae; genus Squalius; species Squalius cephalus. The sequence goes on along the minus strand of CM040815.1, from coordinate 515,890 downwards.
TCGTTCTGGAAAAAGTGATATCGATGCATCCCTAATTATTATTACTATTAATATTAATATTATATATGCACAGATATAGTGTGTTTTCTGTTCCTGAGCCATCCTGTGTGAGGCTGCTCCGGTCACCTGTGCCACAAGCTTGTTCTCTGTGTGTGTGTGTGTGTGTGTGTGTGTGTGTGTGTGTGTGTGTGTGTGAGAGAGAGAGTGTGAGGGTCACCTGAGCCACGAGCTCGTTCTGCTCTCGCTGGAACATGCGGTTCAGAGCCTCACAGGCCAGTCCTGCCATATCAGCCCTGAGCTTCATCCCCGTCATCAGCGGCCCGATGGCCTCCAGAGCCGCCATGGAGCGCACACACAACTGCAGCAACACACACACACACTTATTATCCGCACACACAACTGCAGCAACACACACACACACACTTATTATCCGCACACACAACTACAGCAACACACACACACTTATTATCCACACACACAGCTGCAGCAACACACACACACTTATTATCCACACACACAGCTGCAGCAACACACACACACTTATTATCCGCACACACAGCTGCAGCAACACACACACACTTATTATCCGCACACACAACTACAGCAACACACACACACTTATTATCCGCACACACAGCTGCAGCAACACACACACACTTATTATCCGCACACACAGCTGCAGCAACACACACACACTTATTATCCGCACACACAACTACAGCAACACACACACACTTATTATCCACACACACAACTGCAGCAACACACACACACACACTTATTATCCGCACACACAACTACAGCAACACACACACACTTATTATCCACACACACAGCTGCAGCAACACACACACACTTATTATCCACACACACAGCTGCAGCAACACACACACACTTATTATCCGCACACACAACTACAGCAACACACACACACTTATTATCCACACACACAGCTGCAGCAACACACACACACACACTTATTATCCACACACACAGCTGCAGCAACACACACACACTTATTATCCACACTAGGGCTGTCACGATGTTAGATTTTTCACACCACGGTTATTGTGGCCAAAAGAATTCACGATATCGATATATCGCGATATCTATAGAATCTATGGGGGGGGGGGGTAGTTATCAGTCAAATTAATTTTTACTTTGTTTATATAGTTTTTCTTTTTTACCCAACAAACATAAGGATACTGATAAACACAAGGCACATGCATTTTTACTTCTTGCGTACTCAATCTATGGCAAATTTTTGTGAAGGAAGACAAGCATGTGAAGTTTATCTGGTTTCAAACTGAAGCCAAACACTGTCTGAAGGTTTCCTGAAGAACTGAAAAGCTCTTAAACCTGTTGTTGCACTGGCGCCAATAAAGTCATGCAGATAGCAGATTTGAATAAAAAAATCAAGTGCAAATACAAATACAAAAATAAGATGAGTAAAGGAAACGGGGTTCTTAATTTTAATAATCACCCTTTATTAAATATATGAACACAGAAAACACCTGTTAACAGTTAATGTCACATTTCCCATTCCATGATGACTAGTAAAATAATAGCCGCGTCGCGTCTATGACAACTCGAGGTATCGCACACCGGACACGCACTTTCTCAGTTTATGGCCAGCAATATCATTATGTTTAAGGACATTATGGAATTGAGATAATGTCTGTACTATGTTATGATTATACTGTACAATTAAATACAATAGTTGCTGAGTCTGTGATCTGAACACTTTTTTTTGCGCTCTGTGTCGCGGCAGGATTTTGAACAAGGTCCTGAGCCGTTGCTGGGCGCCGCGGACAGACGCCGAATAGAACCGCGCTGTGCTTCTCATCCGGTGTGTGTACACTCATACAGAATGTGTTCGAATTTTAAAGACGTGGCGCTGCGCTTCTCGTCCGGTGTGCGACCACCTCTAAGGTGCTGTTTTCTTTGAAGCCGAAGAACTCTGTTGTTAATACTGGCGAGCTCAGCTTACTTTTTTCGGGTGTGGACAGAGTGTTTCACTCTAGCTGCGCGGGCGAGCGCTGCGTCTAGAAAACGGCAATATCGCCAATACCGGTATATTGTATTGCTCTAAATTAACACGATGTCGATATTTCATGCTTTGAATATCACGATTATCGTCAATACCGGTATATTGCGACACCCCTAATCCACACACAGCTGCAGCAACTCACATCACTTATTATTACTATAAACACTTCAGCCACACACAGCTGCAGCAGCAACACACACCACATTACTCAGCACTTATTACTTATTATTTAAAACTACTTGATATAGAAGTAGTATATTAGTGTACTTAGTAGTATATTATGAGAACTATGGAGACTTGTTTCAGTCATCAACTTGCAATTACACTTGCAAGAATTTAGAACTGTGAGATAAAAAGTCTCAATAACCTTTATTTATGTATTGCGTGGCAGAAACAAGCTTCCTTTTCTGACAAACACAGTAAGTGTGTGTGTGTGTGTGTGTGTGTGTTTGTGTGTGTGAGAGAGAGTGTAAGTGTGTGTGTGTGTGTGTGTGTGTGAGAGCTTGTGTGTGAGCAGCACCTCGTTGTCTGACAGCACGTGTATGAGTCTGATGGCACTCTTGGGCACAGCGTTGTTCTTGTGTGCGAGCGCCGTCAGCACCCGCGGGAGATGCCCGAGAGGAGGCACCTGATCCGCCAGCTGAGTGTGTGTGCTGAAGAGACACACTGCTGCGGTGGTGACTGTCTCCAGCGCCTCGCCCTGAGGAGAACACACACCCGTCAGGAGAACACACCCGTACACACACCAGTCAGCAGAACATACCCGTCAGGAGAACACACCCGTACACACACCAGTCAGCAGAACATACCCGTCAGGAGAACACACCCGTACACACACCGTCAGGAGAACACACCCGTACACACACCCGTCAGGAGAACACACCCGTACACACACCAGTCAGCAGAACACACCCGTACACACACCCGTCAGGAGAACACAGCCGTACACACACCCGTCAGGAGAACACACCCGTACACACACCCGTCAGGAGAACACACCCGTCAGCAGAACACAGCCGTACACACACCCGTCAGGAGAACACACCCGTACACACACCCGTCAGGAGAACACACCCGTACACACACCCGTCAGCAGAACACACCCGTACACACACCCGTCAGGAGAACACACCCGTACACACACCCGTCAGGAGAACACACCCGTACACACACCCGTCAGGAGAACACACCCGTCAGGAGAACACACCCGTACACACACCCGTCAGGAGAACACACCCGTACACACACCGTCAGGAGAACACACCCGTACACACACCCGTCAGGAGAACACACCCATACACACACCCGTCAGGAGAACACACCCGTACACACACCCGTCAGGAGAACACACCCGTACACACACCCGTCAGCAGAACACAGCAGTACACACACCCGTCAGGAGAACAGACCCGTACACACACCCGTCAGCAGAACACACCCGTACACACACCCGTCAGGAGAACACACCCGTCAGGAGAACACACCCGTCAGGAGAACACACCCGTCAGGAGAACACACCCGTACACACACCCGTCAGGAGAACACACCCGTACGCACACCCGTCAGGAGAACACACCCGTACACACACCCGTCAGCAGAACACAGCAGTACACACACCCGTCAGGAGAACAGACCCGTACACACACCCGTCAGCAGAACACACCCGTACACACACCTGTCAGGAGAACACACCCGTACACACACCCGTCAGGAGAACACACTCGTCAGGAAAACACACCCGTCAGGAGAACACACCCGTACACACACCCGTCAGGAGAACACACCCGTCAGCAGAACACACCCGTACACACACCCGTCAGGAGAACACACCCGTACACACACCCGTCAGGAGAACACACCCGTACACACACCCGTCAGGAGAACACACCCGTCAGGAGAACACACCCGTACACACACCCATCAGGAGAACACACCCGTCAGGAGAACACACCCGTACACACACCCGTCAGGAGAACACACCCGTCAGCAGAAGACACCCGTACACACACCCGTCAGGAGAACACACCCGTACACACACCCGTCAGGAGAACACACCCGTACACACACCCGTCAGGAGAACACACCCGTCAGGAGAACACACCCGTACACACACCCGTCAGGAGAACACACCCGTACACACACCCGTCAGGAGAACACACCCGTACACACACCCGTCAGCAGAACACACCCGTACACACACCCGTCAGGAGAACACACCCGTACACACACCCGTCAGGAGAACACACCCGTACACACACCCGTCAGCAGAACACACCCGTACACACACCCGTCAGGAGAACACACCCGTACACACACCCGTCAGGAGAACACACCCGTACACACACCCGTCAGCAGAACACACCCGTACACACACCCATCAGGTCAGGAGAACACACCTGTACGCACATCCGTCAGGAGAACACAGCAGAACACACACCCGTCAGCAGAACACACCCGTACACACACCCGTCAGGAGAACACACCCGTACACACACCCGTCAGGAGAACACACCCGTACACACACCCGTCAGCAGAACACAGCAGTACACACACCCATCAGGTCAGGAGAACACACCCGTACACACACCCGTCAGGAGAACACAGCAGCACACGCACCCATCAGGAGAAAACACGCATACACACACCCGTCAGCAGAACACACCTAGACAAACACCCGTCAGGAGAACACACCAGTACACACACCAGTCAAGAGAACACAGCAGAACACACACCCGTCAGGTCAGGAGAACACACCCGTCAAGAGAACACAGCAGTACACACACCCGTCAGGTCAGGACAACACACCCGTACACACACCCGACAGGAGAACAGACTCGTACACACACCCATCAGGTCAGGAGAACACACCTGTACGCACATACATCCATCAGGAGAACACAGCAGAACACACACCCGTCAGGAGAACACAGCAGAACACACACCCGTCAGGTCAGGAGAACACAGCAGAACACACACCCGTCAGGAAAACACACCCGTACACACACACCCGTCAGGAGAACACAGCAGCACACACACCCGTCAGCAGAACACACCTGGACACACACCCGTCAGGTCAGGAGAACACACCCGTACACACACCCGTCAGGAGAACACAGCAGCACACACACCCGTCAGGTCAGAAGAACACACCCGTACACACACCCGTCAAGAGAACACAGCAGTACACACACCAGTCAGGTCAGAAGAACACACCCGTACACACACCCGTCAAGAGAACACAGCAGTACACACACCCATCAGGTCAGTACAACACACCCGTCAGGAAAACAAACCCGTACGCGCACCCGTCAGGAGAACACAGCAGAACACACAACAGAACACACAACCGTCAGGAGAACACAGCAGAACACACACCCGTCAGGAGAACACACCCGTCAGGAGAACACACCCGTCAGGAGAACACACCCGTACACACACCCGTCAGGAGAACACACCCGTACACTCACCCGTCAGGAGAACACACCCGTGCACCCACCCGTCAGGAGAACACACCCGTACACACAACCGTCAGGAGAACACAGCAGTACACACACCCATCAGGAAAACACAGCCGTACACACACCCGTCAGGTGAACACACCCGTACACACACCCGTCTCTGTAGTCACACTCACACTGGGGTTGTTCTTCTCCAGCAGCGCCGTCAGAGTGTCCATCAACGACACCAGGAACTCTCGGGGCTTCCGCAGAACCCATCCGGGCTGAGCGATGAAGATGCGCAGAAACACTCCTCCGACCTCCAGCTCTCCCTGTCCCGATCCGTACGCCACGGAGAACTCCTCCGGCAGCTGAGACACACACAAATTTAATTATCAAAAATAATGATAATTCACAACTGTAAAACTAAATTCTGACACAAAAAAACTCACCTTCCAGTTGACATCAGGATTGTCTTTCTGCTGCTTAAAATGCCTGAGGAAAAGAAGAAGAGTAAATGAGTAGGAATGAGGATAGTGTGATGTAGGACAGCTCACTCCAGCAGGAGGAGTGATCAGGGAATGAGGATAGTGTGATGTAGGACAGCTCACTCCAGCAGGAGGAGTGATCAGGGAATGAGGATAGTGTGATGTAGGACAGCTCACTCCAGCAGGAGGAGTGATCAGGGAATGAGGATAGTGTGATGTAGGACAGCTCACTCCAGCAGGAGGAGTGATCAGGGAATGAGGATAGTGTGATGTAGGACAGCTCACTCCAGCAGGAGGAGTGATCAGGGAATGAGGATAGTGTGTTGTAGGACAGCTCACTCCAGCAGGAGGAGTGATCAGGGAATGAGGATAGTGTGATGTAGGACAGCTCACTCCAGCAGGAGGAGTGATCAGGGAATGAGGATAGTGTGATGTAGGACAGCTCACTCCAGCAGGAGGAGTGATCAGGGAATGAGGATAGTGTGATGTAGGATAGCTCACTCCAGCAGGAGGAGTGATCAGGGAATGAGGATAGTGTGATGTAGGACAGCTCACTCCAGCAGGAGGAGTGATCAGGGAATGAGGATAGTGTGTTGTAGGACAGCTCACTCCAGCAGGAGGAGTGATCAGGGAATGAGGATAGTGTGATGTAGGACAGCTCACTCCAGCAGGAGGAGTGATCAGGGAATGAGGATAGTGTGATGTAGGACAGCTCACTCCAGCAGGAGGAGTGATCAGGGAATGAGGATAGTGTGATGTAGGACAGCTCACTCCAGCAGGAGGAGTGATCAGGGAATGAGGATAGTGTGATGTAGGACAGCTCACTCCAGCAGGAGGAGTGATCAGGGAATGAGGATAGTGTGATGTAGGACAGCTCACTCCAGCAGGAGGAGTGATCAGGGAATGAGGATAGTGTGTTGTAGGATAGCTCACTCCAGCAGGAGGAGTGATCAGGGAATGAGGATAGTGTGATGTAGGACAGCTCACTCCAGCAGGAGGAGTGATCAGGGAATGAGGATAGTGTGATGTAGGACAGCTCACTCCAGCAGGAGGAGTGATCAGGGAATGAGGATAGTGTGATGTAGGACAGCTCACTCCAGCAGGAGGAGTGATCAGGGAATGAGGATAGTGTGTTGTAGGATAGCTCACTCCAGCAGGAGGAGTGATCAGGGAATGAGGATAGTGTGATGTAGGATAGCTCACTCCAGAAGGAGGAGTGATCAGGGAATGAGGATAGTGTGTTGTAGGATAGCTCACTCCAGAAGGAGGAGTGATCAGGGAATGAGGATAGTGTGATGTAGGACAGCTCACTCCAGAAGGAGGAGTGATCAGGGAATGAGGATAGTGTGTTGTAGGACAGCTCACTCCAGCAGGAGGAGTGATCAGGGAATGAGGATAGTGTGATGTAGGACAGCTCACTCCAGCAGGAGGAGTGATCAGGGAATGAGGATAGTGTGATGTAGGACAGCTCACTCCAGAAGGAGGAGTGATCAGGGAATGAGGATAGTGTGATGTAGGACAGCTCACTCCAGCAGGAGGAGTGATCAGGGAATGAGGATAGTGTGATGTAGGACAGCTCACTCCAGCAGGAGGAGTGATCAGGGAATGAGGATAGTGTGTTGTAGGATAGCTCACTCCAGCAGGAGGAGTGATCAGGGAATGAGGATAGTGTGATGTAGGACAGCTCACTCCAGCAGGAGGAGTGATCAGGGAATGAGGATAGTGTGATGTAGGACAGCTCACTCCAGCAGGAGGAGTGATCAGGGAATGAGGATAGTGTGATGTAGGACAGCTCACTCCAGCAGGAGGAGTGATCAGGGAATGAGGATAGTGTGTTGTAGGATAGCTCACTCCAGCAGGAGGAGTGATCAGGGAATGAGGATAGTGTGATGTAGGATAGCTCACTCCAGAAGGAGGAGTGATCAGGGAATGAGGATAGTGTGTTGTAGGATAGCTCACTCCAGAAGGAGGAGTGATCAGGGAATGAGGATAGTGTGATGTAGGACAGCTCACTCCAGCAGGAGGAGTGATCAGGGAATGAGGATAGTGTGATGTAGGACAGCTCACTCCAGCAGGAGGAGTGATCAGGGAATGAGGATAGTGTGATGTAGGACAGCTCACTCCAGCAGGAGGAGTGATCAGGGAATGAGGATAGTGTGATGTAGGACAGCTCACTCCAGCAGGAGGAGTGATCAGGGAATGAGGATAGTGTGATGTAGGACAGCTCACTCCAGCAGGAGGAGTGATCAGGGAATGAGGATAGTGTGATGTAGGACAGCTCACTCCAGCAGGAGGAGTGATCAGGGAATGAGGATAGTGTGATGTAGGACAGCTCACTCCAGCAGGAGGAGTGATCAGGGAATGAGGATAGTGTGATGTAGGACAGCTCACTCCAGCAGGAGGAGTGATCAGGGAATGAGGATAGTGTGATGTAGGATAGCTCACTCCAGCAGGAGGAGTGATCAGGGAATGAGGATAGTGTGATGTAGGACAGCTCACTCCAGCAGGAGGAGTGATCAGGGAATGAGGATAGTGTGATGTAGGACAGCTCACTCCAGAAGGAGGAGTGATCAGGGAATGAGGATAGTGTGATGTAGGACAGCTCACTCCAGCAGGAGGAGTGATCAGGGAATGAGGATAGTGTGTTGTAGGACAGCTCACTCCAGAAGGAGGAGTGATCAGGGAATGAGGATAGTGTGTTGTAGGACAGCTCACTCCAGCAGGAGGAGTGATCAGGGAATGAGGATAGTGTGATGTAGGACAGCTCACTCCAGCAGGAGGAGTGATCAGGGAATGAGGATAGTGTGATGTAGGACAGCTCACTCCAGAAGGAGGAGTGATCAGGGAATGAGGATAGTGTGATGTAGGACAGCTCACTCCAGCAGGAGGAGTGATCAGGGAATGAGGATAGTGTGATGTAGGACAGCTCACTCCAGAAGGAGGAGTGATCAGGGAATGAGGATAGTGTGATGTAGGATAGCTCACTCCAGAAGGAGGAGTGATCAGGGAATGAGGATAGTGTGATGTAGGACAGCTCACTCCAGAAGGAGGAGTGATCAGGGAATGAGGATAGTGTGATGTAGGACAGCTCACTCCAGAAGGAGGAGTGATCAGGGAATGAGGATAGTGTGATGTAGGATAGCTCACTCCAGCAGGAGGAGTGATCAGGGAATGAGGATAGTGTGATGTAGGATAGCTCACTCCAGAAGGAGGAGTGATCAGGGAATGAGGATAGTGTGATGTAGGATAGCTCACTCCAGCAGGAGGAGTGATCAGGGAATGAGGATAGTGTGATGTAGGATATCTCACTCCAGCAGGAGGAGTGATCAGGGAATGAGGATAGTGTGATGTAGGATAGCTCACTCCAGCAGGAGGAGTGATCAGGGAATGAGGATAGTGTGATGTAGGATAACTCACTCCAGCAGGAGGAGTGATCAGGGAATGAGGATAGTGTGATGTAGGATAGCTCACTCCAGCAGGAGGAGTGATCAGGGAATGAGGATAGTGTGATGTAGGATAGCTCACTCCAGCAGGAGGAGTGATCAGGGAATGAGGATAGTGTGATGTAGGATAGCTCACTCCAGCAGGAGGAGTGATCAGGGAATGAGGATAGTGTGATGTAGGATAGCTCACTCCAGCAGGAGGAGTGATCAGGGAATGAGGATAGTGTGATGTAGGACAGCTCACTCCAGCAGGAGGAGTGATCAGGGAATGAGGATAGTGTGATGTAGGACAGCTCACTCCAGCAGGAGGAGTGATCAGGGAATGAGGATAGTGTGATGTAGGACAGCTCACTCCAGCAGGAGGAGTGATCAGGGAATGAGGATAGTGTGATGTAGGACAGCTCACTCCAGAAGGAGGAGGGATCAGGGAATGAGGATAGTGTGATGTAGGACAGCTCACTCCAGAAGGAGGAGTGATCAGGGAATGACGATAGTGTGATGTAGGACAGCTCACTCCAGCAGGAGGAGTGATCAGGGAATGAGGATAGTGTGATGTAGGACAGCTCACTCCAGCAGGAGGAGTGATCAGGGAATGAGGATAGTGTGATGTAGGACAGCTCACTCCAGCAGGAGGAGTGATCAGGGAATGAGGATAGTGGGATGTAGGACAGCTCACTCCAGCAGGAGGAGTGATCAGGGAATGAGGATAGTGTGATGTAGGATAACTCACTCCAGCAGGAGGAGTGATCAGGGAATGAGGATAGTGTGATGTAGGACAGCTCACTCCAGCAGGAGGAGTGATCAGGGAATGAGGATAGTGTGATGTAGGACAGCTCACTCCAGCAGGAGGAGTGATCAGGGAATGAGGATAGTGTGATGTAGGACAGCTCACTCCAGCAGGAGGAGTGATCAGGGAATGAGGATAGTGTGATGTAGGACAGCTCACTCCAGCAGGAGGAGTGATCAGGGAATGAGGATAGTGTGATGTAGGACAGCTCACTCCAGAAGGAGGAGTGATCAGGGAATGAGGATAGTGTGATGTAGGACAGCTCACTCCAGCAGGAGGAGTGATCAGGGAATGAGGATAGTGTGATGTAGGATAGCTCACTCCAGCAGGAGGAGTGATCAGGGAATGAGGATAGTGTGATGTAGGATAGCTCACTCCAGAAGGAGGAGTGATCAGGGAATGAGGATAGTGTGATGTAGGACAGCTCACTCCAGAAGGAGGAGTGATCAGGGAATGAGGATAGTGTGATGTAGGACAGCTCACTCCAGAAGGAGGAGTGATCAGGGAATGAGGATAGTGTGATGTAGGACAGCTCACTCCAGCAGGAGGAGTGATCAGGGAATGAGGATAGTGTGATGTAGGATAACTCACTCCAGCAGGAGGAGTGATCAGGGAATGAGGATAGTGTGATGTAGGACAGCTCACTCCAGCAGGAGGAGTGATCAGGGAATGAGGATAGTGTGATGTAGGACAGCTCACTCCAGCAGGAGGAGTGATCAGGGAATGAGGATAGTGTGATGTAGGACAGCTCACTCCAGAAGGAGGAGTGATCAGGGAATGAGGATAGTGTGATGTAGGACAGCTCACTCCAGCAGGAGGAGTGATCAGGGAATGAGGATAGTGTGATGTAGGATAGCTCACTCCAGCAGGAGGAGTGATCAGGGAATGAGGATAGTGTGATGTAGGATAGCTCACTCCAGCAGGAGGAGTGATCAGGGAATGAGGATAGTGTGATGTAGGACAGCTCACTCCAGCAGGAGGAGTGATCAGGGAATGAGGATAGTGTGATGTAGGACAGCTCACTCCAGAAGGAGGAGTGATCAGGGAATGAGGATAGTGTGATGTAGGACAGCTCACTCCAGCAGGAGGAGTGATCAGGGAATGAGGATAGTGTGATGTAGGATAGCTCACTCCAGCAGGAGGAGTGATCAGGGAATGAGGATAGTGTGATGTAGGACAGCTCACTCCAGAAGGAGGAGTGATCAGGGAATGAGGATAGTGTGATGTAGGATAGCTCACTCCAGAAGGAGGAGTGATCAGGGAATGAGGATAGTGTGATGTAGGATAGCTCACTCCAGAAGGAGGAGTGATCAGGGAATGAGGATAGTGTGATGTAGGATAGCTCACTCCAGAAGGAGGAGTGATCAGGGAATGAGGATAGTGTGATGTAGGATAGCTCACTCCAGCAGGAGGAGTGATCAGGGAATGAGGATAGAGGAGGAGTGATCAGGGAATGAGGATAGTGTGATGTAGGATAACTCACTCCAGCATCATCTCTCTGACGGTGGTAGAGACCGTCTCTCTCGAGCTGTCGTTCCAGATCAGCTCAGGGTTCTCGTGCGTTCCCTCGAATATGTGCACAGCCGCCTCGGGATTGTCCCGCATGGCGTCCATGAACACGGCCGGCAAGAAGCGCACCAGGGTCAGACGCACCTGTGGGAAACACTCGACACTCAGCGCAGGCACAGAGTTATGGGTAATAATCACATCTATGATCAGAAACACAGGAGAAGGAAGCAGTGCTGCTCCTACGCTAAAGTCTCCACACAGCCACAGTCTCACACACGCACAGTCTCACCTTGGGTCCCACCAGCTTGTCTGAGGTCATCTTGGAGAAGAGCTCTGCGGTCTGTGTGCGCACCTGAGGGTGGGTGGAGTTACAGAACAGATCTAACAGGTAGATCAGCGCACCTGAGAGGAGAAAGGTCAGAGGTCACACACAGCTGCAGTGACTAAACCATCTAAGGGATTCACAGAGGAAATCTGCTATTGACGTATTCCTACAGGAAATGATGTCATGCTGACCTTTGTTCATGGCCTCTGTGATGATCTTAGTGTTGGAGGTCAGAGCGTAAAGCGTCTCCAGCACCAGCTGTCGGCCTGCAGAGAGAAGAAACACAGCAATCAGTCGGACAGGAGCACGAGTCAGGGCTTTCATGAAGAAATCAATTTTATCAATATTATAATATATATAAAAACTGCTATAAAAACTATTTATTGTGGATTTTATGCTCAATTGAACTATTAACAATCATAATTCAAAGTGCTTTATATAGCCAAATTAAATAAAAATAGTGTAAATAGTTTAAATATAGACTTTTATGAAAGAATATGTATAAGGAGGTATATAGAAATATAATAATGTCATTGTATAAGACACTGTATATACAGGTGTGTGTCTGTGTTTGTTCTTCAGCGTCCAGCAGATAGAGATGAAGCCAGAAGTCTACGTCGAGTCTGTCGTGTCTATATCGAGTATATATCGAGTATGTCTAGTCCATGTTGAGTCCATGTCGTGTCTATGTCAAGTTCATGTTGATTTCATGTCGAGACTGTCAAGTCTATGTCAAGTTTATGTTGAGACTATGTCATGTCGGGTCTATGTCCAGTCCATGTCAAGTCTTTGGATGTTTCAGCAGTCTTACTGGAAGGTAAGGAGTGTAGCAGCACCAGCAGATTGGGAAGAACTAGTGATTCTGCGATGTTAATGACACAGTCCTGGTTTGATGTGACGGTGTTCACCACCTACAGTTAAAGCACAAGCAGATGAGAACAGAGACAGTGGCTAATCACAGCAGTGTGGGAGATGTGTGTGTTGCAGGACATGCGCACCTCCAGAGCGAGCTGTTGGACCTTCCCGGCGCCGTGAACCCTCAGCAGAGAGAAGAGCAGCTTGAAGTGTCCGATGCACTCACTCTCAGAGCCTGCAGAGCCACACACACACACACACACACACAGCACAGGTTAAACACACTGATCCTACAGGAACCGTCACAGAGATCCTCCTCGCTCGAGCACCTGTGTTGTTCTTGATGACGTTACGGAGCGCTTCGAGAGCCATCTCGGCCCAGCGCAGTCTCTGAGCGTGATGCTGCGACTCCACTTTACTGGCCTGGGTCATGGCCAGGAGTGTGTGCAAGTACTGCGCCTGAGAGCCCACGTAATCCAGCAGACTCGACGCCAGCGCCTTCGGATACTAACGGGAGAGAGAGTACAGCGCTCAACAGACACACACACGGCTTTAAATTCAGACTTTGGAAATGAACACTTCCATTCATCAAGGACGCATTAAATTGATCAGAAGTGACAGTAAAGATATTTATAATGTTACAAAAGACTATGTAAAATAAATGCTGTGTTTGTGAGCAGAAGAGACTCAGGAACACTAACGCTCTCTCACCTCCAGGGGAAACGTAGGCTGCTCGTTATATACCCGGATGAAGATCTCTCCCACGATCAGCTCCTTCCCGTGTTCACTGAACAAGAACTCTGATCCGAAGCTCTTATCACACTCGCCCTACACACACACACACAGAGATAGAGAGGAGAAACTGAGCGCTGTGTGAGATGAGGAGTGTGAGAGGAGGAGTGTGTGAGGAGGAGTGTGTAAGATGAGGAGTGTGAGAGATGAGGAGTGTGAGAGATGAGGAGTGTGAGAGGAGAAGTGTGTGAGAGGAGAAGTGTGTGAGAGGAGAAGTGTGTGAGAGGAGAAGTGTGTGTGAGGAGGAGTGTGTGAGGAGGAGTGTGAGAGGAGAAGTGTGTGAGGAGGAGTGTGTGTGAGGAGGAGTGTGTGAGATGAGGAGTGTGAGAGAGGAGGAGTGTGTAAGATGAGGAGTGTGAGAGGAGAAGTGTGTGTGAGGAGGAGTGTGAGAGGAGAAGTGTGTGAGGAGGAGTGTGAGATGAGGAGTGTGAGAGGAGAAGTGTGTGAGAGGAGAAGAGTGTGTGAGAGGAGAAGTGTGTGTGAGGAGGAGTGTGTGAGGAGGAGTGTGAGAGGAGGAGTGTGAGAGGAGAAGTGTGTGTGAGGAGTGTGAGAGGAGAAGTGTGTGAGGAGGAGTGTGAGAGGAGAAGTGTGTGTGAGGAGAAGAGTGTGTGAGAGGAGAAGTGTGTGTGAGGAGTGTGAGAGGAGAAGTGTGTGAGGAGGAGTGTGAGAGGAGAAGTGTGTGAGGAGGAGTGTGAGAGGAGAAGTGTGTGAGAGGAGAAGAGTGTGTGAGAGGAGAAGTGTGTGAGGAGGAGTGTGAGGAGAAGTGTGTGAGGAGGAGTGTGAGAGGAGAAGTGTGTGAGAGGAGAAGTGTGTGTGAGGAGGAGTGTGAGAGGAGAAGTGTGTGAGGAGGAGTGTGAGAGGAGAAGTGTGTGTGAGGAGTGTGAGAGGAGAAGTGTGTGAGGAGGAGTGTGAGAGGAGAAGTGTGTGAGAGGAGAAGAGTGTGTGAGAGGAGAAGTGTGTGTGAGGAGTGTGAGAGGAGAAGTGTGTGAGGAGGAGTGTGTAAGATGAGGAGTGTGAGAGATGAGGAGTGTGAGAGATGAGGAGTGTGAGAGGAGAAGTGTGTGAGAGGAGAAGTGTGTGAGAGGAGAAGTGTGTGAGAGGAGAAGTGTGTGTGAGGAGGAGTGTGTGAGGAGGAGTGTGAGAGGAGAAGTGTGTGAGGAGGAGTGTGTGTGAGGAGGAGTGTGTGAGATGAGGAGTGTGAGAGAGGAGGAGTGTGTAAGATGAGGAGTGTGAGAGGAGAAGTGTGTGTGAGGAGGAGTGTGAGAGGAGAAGTGTGTGAGGAGGAGTGTGAGATGAGGAGTGTGAGAGGAGAAGTGTGTGAGAGGAGAAGAGTGTGTGAGAGGAGAAGTGTGTGTGAGGAGGAGTGTGTGAGGAGGAGTGTGTGTGAGGAGTGTGAGAGGAGAAGTGTGTGAGGAGGAGTGTGAGAGGAGAAGTGTGTGTGAGGAGAAGAGTGTGTGAGAGGAGAAGTGTGTGTGAGGAGTGTGAGAGGAGAAGTGTGTGAGGAGGAGTGTGAGAGGAGAAGTGTGTGAGGAGGAGTGTGAGAGGAGGAGTGTGTGAGAGGAGAAGAGTGTGTGAGAGGAGAAGTGTGTGAGGAGGAGTGTGAGGAGAAGTGTGTGAGGAGGAGTGTGAGAGGAGAAGTGTGTGAGAGGAGAAGTGTGTGTGAGGAGGAGTGTGAGAGGAGAAGTGTGTGAGGAGGAGTGTGAGAGGAGAAGTGTGTGAGAGGAGAAGAGTGTGTGAGAGGAGAAGTGTGTGAGGAGGAGTGTGAGGAGAAGTGTGTGAGGAGGAGTGTGAGAGGAGAAGTGTGTGAGAGGAGAAGTGTGTGTGAGGAGGAGTGTGAGAGGAGAAGTGTGTGTGAGGAGTGTGAGAGGAGAAGTGTGTGAGGAGGAGTGTGAGAGGAGAAGTGTGTGAGAGGAGAAGTGTGTGTGAGGAGTGTGAGAGGAGAAGTGTGTGAGATGAGGAGTGTGAGAGGAGAAGTGTGTGAGAGGAGAAGAGTGTGTGAGAGGAGAAGTGTGTGTGAGGAGGAGTGTGAGAGGAGAAGTGTGTGAGGAGGAGTGTGTGAGGAGGAGTGTGTGAGGAGGAGTGTGAGAGGAGGAGTGTGAGAGGAGGAGTGTGTGAGGAGGAGTGTGAGAGGAGGAGTGTGTGAGATGAGGAGTGTGTGAGATGAGGAGTGTGTGAGATGAGGAGTGTGTGAGTGTGTGTGTGTGAGTGTGAGTGTGTGTGTGTGTGTGTGTGTGTGTGTGTGTGTGTGTGTGTCTCACTCTCTTGATGTTGCTCTCCTGCTGCTCCTCCAGGAACTCCATCAGCTCGGCTCGCGTTCCGTTGTTCCAGATCAGATACGGGTTCTCCGAGTTGCTATTCAACAACTTCAGAACCTGATCGAACACACGAACCACATATGAACAAACAAACACATTTGAATGTTTATTTTATAAAACAGACACTTCCAAACCTAAAATATGATGAGCCATGTGTGAAGCCAGCTTCAGTCGTACAGTACTGTGTGTTTGGTTACAGTGTTCATTTCATTTACAAATAATTTGTCATTATTTTCGCTAACATTTTTTCAGAGAGGATAACTTAATAAAAAACAGTTTTGAATGACAAAAACTATGACGAAAATCTACTGACATTTTTGTCAACGAATAAAAATTAGACGAAAATGTTAGGGAGGGGCGATCTGGGCAGAGATCCAGTCAGAATGATGAGAAGCGGGACATGAGCAGGCATGAGCTGAGGCATGTCTCATGTTCAACAGTGTAAACGTCTGGGAGAAAGAGAAGAGCAGACATGGATAGATCTGAACAAGAGTGACGACGCAAAAGAAAGCTGTATTCGGAACACACACACACACACACACACACACACACTCGAAGCGTGCAGTCGTGCACATAGAAAGCTGTACAGCGCGCGAGTCCTGACTGAGCTCTCTTTCACGTCTGAATGGACAAATACACACAACATTGTGTCTAAGTGTCCGTTTTTTGGAGAGTATTCACGTAAACACAGTCGGTTATGTCTTTACAGAACTCTACTTTAGGAGAAGTGGTTTTACTTAATTTTAAGATTTGTTTGATGTCACAGCAGTTAAATCTGTGTCTGTATTGCATGTTCAAACTTTAAAATAATTCATATCAACAGGGAAATAGATGTTTTCTACGGAGTATATAATGGGTTTGGACATTTTAGGGAAATTCTAAATTAATGCATTACAATCTAACTAAACCCATTAGATTTTAGTTGACTATATCTACAGTAGATTTAGTCAATCTTAATGTATTTCGTTGACTAAAACTAGACAAACTAAAACAATTCAGATGTTTTAAATATGACTAAAACTAAATCAAAATTTGCTGTCAAAATGAACACAGTTTGTCTTCATATAAATCCTCTAGTAGAGAGTTTCTCACCTCGGCCGGGGAGCTGCTGCCCAGTTTGCGAGAGATGTATGGCGTGAGCATGGCAGCCAGGCTCTTGCGGATGGCAGGGTTCTCCGGCGGGTGAGCGGCTCCGTTGGGTTCTCCGACAGGCCCGTCCTCTGGTTCTCGAGCAGAGCTGTACCCCGCCAGGCGGCCCAGGGCCAGCAGGCTCAGCTTGGCCAGCTGGTTCGACACCTCCTGCTGGTTGCTCTCCTGGCTGGCCTGGACGCCGCTCTCCTCCAGCGTGAAGTCGTAGCAGAACAGGTTCGCTAGCAGGTGCCAGAGGACACCGGCCTGGTACAGGTGCGTCTGCAGGAAGAAGTCCACGGCGAACGAGCTCACACACTGAACCGCCACCGACGCCAGACGGGGCAGACCCTGAGACAGAGAGAGCAGGCACGTTTATTATATATTATATTGTTATTATAGAGCCATTACAGAAGCCATTATAATCAGTGCTGCTGTCGACACTAAACCGATGCTTGTATTTCTGACGTTCTTCAAGCGCTCGTTCTACTTCTGACACGAGCAAATCGATTTACAACGTTCACATTGTTGCATTCAGTGTAGACACGGTATCAGACTTTCATAAGGGTAACACATTCATTTAAAAAAAAAAAAAGCCCTGTTATTTTACAGTGTCCTTGTTTCATATGTTTCATGTACTTACCATAGTAATAACAGTAAATTATGCATAATTACATGCAACTAACCCTCAACCAAACCCTAATCCTACCCTAACCCTATAGTAAGTACATGTAGTTAATTAATATTACTCGCACATAAATGTATAATTTCACTGTAACAATGACACCTTAAAATAAAGTGTAACCCAATACACAAATCTGAGTAATATTAATGAACAGCATGTACGTACTGTAGGGTTGGTTTAGTTGCTTGTAATTATGTATACTTTGCTGTTTTTACTACAGTAGGTACATGTAACTTGTGACAATCACTTTGTTGTGATTTCGTTATATTAATAAAACAATTTATTTTGGTGCAAGAAATCCAAAGTAACATTTTAAGTGAACTTATTATCTGTAATATACTGTATACCTTGTAACTTACAAAAAACAATAAAAGAATTATGAGTAGACTACAGCCCTTTTAATGTGCCCCATTATGCTTTTTACAAATACAATTTATGTAGTGTGTAATAAAGCTGCTTGTGAATGTAAAAGCTCTGCAAAGTTTCAAAGTGTAGATAAATGGAGTTTTGTCTCCTAAAAGAAAGAAGTGATTCTGACCTGAAACGAGTCGTCAGTAATTCAGTCTCACTTCCTGCTGAATCTAAAGGTTTGTAACTAATTGGCATAATGCCAGCCTATGGTCTTAACTGGCTGAACGTCTCTTAGCCCCGCTCTTAAACACTGTAGTTTATCTGAGACTGGCGCTGCATCCCAATTCGCATACTATCCGTCCTAAATAGTATAAGAAAATGATTCGAATAAGTACATCCCAAATCGTAGTATGTTGAAAATGAGTGTGCCAAAGATACCCGGATGGTCTACTATTTCCTGTCAGAATCCGAAGTGCAGATCGATGTGCACTCTAACGGCTAATATTGCCCACAACCCATCGCGTGCTGGACGAGGATTCGGTAAGAACTACAAACACGAGTGAAAAGTGTTAAAAAACTACAAACATGGAGGACGCGCGAGTCTGGCGGTTATGTAGAAAGGTTTAGATCAAGGGGTTTGAGAGATGAATTATCAGTATCTAACCTGCCGAAAATTTATTTATTCAATGTTTTCTGCATTATATTGCATCTGCAGCATTGCGAACTTTTGTAAAGATACTTTTAGCCATTAACTTTTAAATGCATCAGTATATTCAAATTGCAAACACATGAGAAGAGTCTCCGCATGAAAGACCCACGACTGGCAGATGAACGTGCAACTACATTTCTCTCCGAAACGGTAGGAAATTAAATTAGATTGAATGGAGGATTTTAACTGTGACAAGATGATTCGTGGTTCGTGTTGTTCGTGTCGAGAAGACGCTGTTTTCTGCTGCCAAAGCAAATCCATTTTGATGAGATTGATACGGTAAAACCCACAGCATCGTTACTGTTCGTATCTCTGTGATCAAGAGCTGAAATTCAGATATGATAATGAGTGTTTGGTTTCCGACCAATCAGAGCAGAGCAGCTCTCAGAGAGGCGGGGTTTAGAGAGACTGAATCTTCGAACTAACCGTTTCAGACTCTGAGAAATTAAGGGATGTTCAATGTTTATTATGAGAACATTAAAGTTTTTTTTTTGTTTGTTTTTTTACCTCAGATGCATGTAAACCTGTTGAAGGAAACTACTAAACAAAGTAAAGAGCCTTTAAAATAGCATGATAGGGCACTTTGAGGGCTAGCATCAGTAAAGGTTCATACCTATTCCATAATTCTGTTTCCATATTCTCTATTTCATGGTCTATGACACTGTACAGGACTCATGTTTGTGCAATAAAGCCATGGGTGTTCTTACCTTGCCATAATAGAGTATGTGACAGACATCTCTGATAATGTTGGGAAGTTCAACAATTTTCTCCCTGCACTCCTCGAACTGAGCAGCGACGCTATAGCACCGACAGACGTGCCCGCACACCTGAAGAACACACACACACACACACACACTGTGAGCTCGCTCTTCATGTGCTCATTGATGGTTGACTATGGTTGTGGACGCACCTGTACTGCCATGTCCTCAGGTTTGCTGGAGGCCGTGAGCACAGCCACGCAGCGACACAGAGCCTCCATCAGCATCTGCGCACACACACACACACACACACACACACAGCGTTAGCATCCGATCTCAGGCTGGTAAATGTGCTTCAGCGCGCTTTAACTGTGCTTCACTGTGCATTAACTGTGCTTCAGTGCGCTTTAACTGTGCTTCACTGCATTTTAACTGTGGTTCACTGCATTTTAACTGTGCTTCACTGCATTTTAACTGTGCTTCACCGCGCTTTAACTGTGCTTCAGTGCATTTTAACTGTGCTTCAGTGCATTTTAACTGTGCTTCACTACATTTTAACTGTGCTTCACTGCACTTTATCTGTGCTTCGCTGCACTTTAACTGTGCTTCAGTGAATTTTAACTGTGCTTCACCGTGCTTTAACTGTGCTTCACCGCGCTTCACTGCGCTTTAGCACTCTCTCACCTCGATGCCGTTCTCCCGCCGCAGCTCCTCGGCATTTAACTGTGCTTCACTGCACTTTAACTGTGCTTCACTGTGCTTTAACTGTGCTTCAGTGCGCTTTAACTGTGCTTCACCGCGCTTTAACTGTGCTTCACTGCACTTCACTGCGCTTTAGCACTCTCTCACCTCGATGCCGTTCTCCCGCAGTAGCTCCTCGGCATTTAACTGTGCTTCACTGCGCTTTAACTGTGCTTCACTGTGCTTTAACTGTGCTTCACCGCGCTTTAACTGTGCTTCACCGCGCTTTAACTGTGCTTCACCGCGCTTTAACTGCGCTTTAACTGTGCTTCACCGCGCTTTAACTGTGCTTCACTGCACTTTAACTGTGCTTTAACTGTGCTTCACCGCGCTTTAACTGTGCTTCACCGGCCGCGCTTTAACTGTGCTTCACCGTGCTTTAACGGTGCTTCACCGCGCTTTAACTGTGCTTCACCGCGCTTTAACTGTGCTTCACCGTGCTTTAACTGTGCTTCACCGCACTTTAACTGTGCTTCAATGCGCATTAACCTGTTAAGCTTCACCAGTGCGTCGGCGCACTGAAGCGTTTTTTATTTATTTAATTCAAAATTACTATCAGATTTAATGTTATACCTTGACAAACTATACATCATTAAAAAGATATAAGACTCAAGTTTCAGTATTTGACCACTATTGTATTCTGAGAAACTCATAGTGACAGTTATGTCTTAATTTGTGTCAGGAGTTATGAAATGAAAAAATGAGTCGATACCTTTAATATGAATTATGACCGTCAGCCGCTTTCATTCATAAAAAACTCCCGTGCTGTCGTCATGACAGCGATACACAAAACAACGTCCCTCAGGGCTTTAGCTCAAAAATGTGCAGATTTGGAGAAATATTGATAGATTCTTTTAGATTCACATCATATTTCTATAGACAGGAATAATATTTATTGAATTTATACCCAAATGCGTCAATGTAATCTTTATGAGCGTTTGGTATTCTAATTCACAGTGTTTTCAATTCATACCAATAGCCTGAGGGCGCTATATGCACAGTAATATAGTCCATATATGGCACATGAAGAAGAGCCATGATCATGTGACATTCCAGGAAGCCTCGAACACACACACAGCTAACAGAGATCGGCTGTAATCATGCAGATAAAAGATGTTTTGAAGACAATAAACATGATTGCAATGATATCTGATTTGCCTGTGTTCTTCAAGCCATGCCAGGTATTTTTATAATAATAGATTATATTTATAATGTAATGCTAATCTATATAGACTTCATCATTGTGCATAATACTATCAAATAATATATTTTCTGTCTGATTTTTTTATCTGAAGCTAAATTAGATCACAGAAGATTATTTAAAACATTCGGCATGAGTTATAAAGTACGTTTTGAGCATAAATATGGTTTTAATCTCATATATTGTCGTGTATTGATGGTGTGCTAAGCTAACATGCTAGCTAGCCCTAACTGTTAGTCACATGACATGGTCTTGAAAAACATTTAACTAAATACAGAGTTTTGGGCTTATTATCTTCAGATTTTAAACATAAAATGTTTAGACATGTGGCTTTAGCTGTAGTGCATTTCTAGATTGCTCCAGTGCCAATTTCAATTTTATTTTCATGAGGATGTTTCATAAAAAATAATTTCTAATAACTTTACAAAACTTTGAAGCTATTTATAACAATTTTTGTCATTACGACAATAATTAATTCTACATTTACAATAAACTGCCAGGTGTCAGCTTTCAAACGAGATCATACTTGTGCTTTTAGTACAAAGGGTTCATGAACTGTATCTGTTTTAGTTTGGGTATGTCATTTCTGGGGATTTTTCAAAAGTGGCGTTGCAGCTTAACAGGTTAACTGTGCTTCACTGCGCTTTAACTGTGCTTCACTGCGCTTTAACTGTGCTTCAGTGAATTTTAACTGTGCTTCACCGCGCTTTAACTGTGCTTCACTGCGCTTTAACTGTGCTTCACTGTACTTCAACCGTGCTTTAACTGTGCTTCACCGTGCTTTAACTGTGCTTCACCGTGCTTTAACTGTGCTTCACTGCGCTTTAACTGTGCTTCACTGCGCTTTAACTGTGCTTCACCGCGCTTTAACTGTGCTTCACCGTGCTTTAACTGTGCTTCACTGCACATTAACTGTGCTTCACTGCGCTTTAACTGTGCTTCACCGTGCTTTAACTGTGCTTCACCGCGCTTTAACTGTGCTTCACCATGCTTTAACTGTGCTTCACCGCGCTTTAACTGTGCTTCACTGTGCTTTAACTGTGCTTCACCGCGCTTTAACTGTGCTTCACCGTGCTTTAACCGTGCTTCACTGTGCTTCAACCGCGCTTCACTGTGCTTCAACCGCACTTTAACTGTGCTTCACTGCGCTTTAACTGTGCTTCAGTGAATTTTAACTGCTTCACCGTGCTTTAACTGTGCTTCACCGCGCTTTAACTGTGCTTCAGTGAATTTTAACTGTGCTTCAGTGAATTTTAACTGTGCTTCACTGCACTTTAACTGTGCTTCACTGCGCTTTAACTGTGCTTCACCGTGCTTTAACTGTGCTTCACTGTGCTTCAACCGCACTTTAACTGTGCTTCACTGCGCTTTAACTGTGCTTCACCGCGCTTTAACTGTGCTTCACTGCGCTTTAACTGTGCTTCACCGCGCTTTAACTGTGCTTCACCGTGCTTTAACTGTGCTTCACCGCACTTTAACTGTGCTTCACCGCGCTTTAACTGTGCTTCACCGCGCTTTAACTGTGCTTCACTGCGCTTTAACTGCTTCACCGTGCTTTAACTGTGCTTCACTGTGCTTCAACCGCACTTTAACTGTGCTTCACTGCGCTTTAACTGTGCTTCACTGCGCTTTAACTGTGCTTCACTGTGCTTCACTGCGCTTTAAGTGAATTTTAGCTTTAAGTGTGCTTCAGTGAATTTTAACTGCTTCACCGTGCTTTAACTGTGCTTCACCGCGCTTTAACTGTGCTTCAGTGAATTTTAACTGTGCTTCACTGCGCTTTAACTGTGCTTCACCGTGCTTTAACTGTGCTTCACCGCGCTTTAACTGTGCTTCACTGCGCATTAACTGTGCTTCACTGCGCTTTAACTGTGCTTCACCGAGCTTTAACTGTGCTTCACCGCGCTTTAACTGTGCTTCACTGCGCTTTAACTGTGCTTCACCGCGCTTTAACTGTGCTTCACCGCGCTTTAACTGTGCTTCACCGCGCTTTAACTGTGCTTCACCGCGCTTTAACTGTGCTTCACCGAATTTTAACTGTGCTTCACTGCACTTTAACTGTGCTTCACTGCGCTTTAACTGTGCTTCAGTGTGCTTTAACTGTGCTTCACCGCGCTTTAACTGTGCTTCACCACGCTTTAACTGCGCTTTAACTGTGCTTCACCGCGCTTTAACCGTGCTTCACCGTGCTTTAACCGTGCTTCACTGTGCTTCAACCGCGCTTCACTGTGCTTCAACCGCACTTTAACTGTGCTTCACTGCGCTTTAACTGTGCTTCACTGCGCTTTAACTGTGCTTCACTGCGCTTTAACTGTGCTTCAGTGAATTTTAACTGCTTCACCGCGCTTTAACTGTGCTTCACCGCGCTTTAACTGTGCTTCAGTGAATTTTAACTGTGCTTCACTGCGCTTTAACTGTGCTTCACTGCGCTTTAACTGTGCTTCACTGCGCTTTAACTGTGCTTCACTGCGCTTTAACTGTGCTTCACTGAATTTTAACTGTGCTTCACTGCACTTTACCTGTGCTTCACCGCACTTTAACTGTGCTTCACCGCGCTTTAACTGTGCTTCACCGCGCATTAACTGTGCTTCACCGCGCATTAACTGTGCTTCACCGCGCTTTAACCGTGCTTCACCGCGCTTTAACTGTGCTTTAACCGCGCTTTAACTGTGCTTCACTGCGCTTTAACTGTGCTTCACTGCGCTTTAACTGTGCTTCACTGTACTTCAACCGTGCTTTAACTGTGCTTCACCGCGCTTTAACTGTGCTTCACCGTGCTTTAACTGTGCTTTAACTGCGCTTTAACTGTGCTTCACCGTGCTTTAACCGCACTTTAACTGTGCTTCACTGCGCTTTAACTGTGCTTCACTGCGCTTTAACTGTGCTTCGCTGCGCTTTAACTGTGCTTCACTGCGCTTTAACTGTGCTTCAGTGAATTTTAACTGCTTCACCGTGCTTTAACTGTGCTTCACCGCGCTTTAACTGTGCTTCAGTGAATTTTAACTGTGCTTCACTGCACTTTAACTGTGCTTCACCGCGCTTTAACTGTGCTTCACCGTGCTTTAACTGTGCTTCACTGTGCTTCAACCGCACTTTAACTGTGCTTCACTGCGCTTTAACTGTGCTTCACCGCGCTTTAACTGTGCTTCGCTGCGCTTTAACTGTGCTTCACTGCGCTTTAACTGTGCTTCAGTGAATTTTAACTGCTTCACCGTGCTTTAACTGTGCTTCACCGCGCTTTAACTGTGCTTCAGTGAATTTTAACTGTGCTTCACTGCACTTTAACTGTGCTTCACCGCGCTTTAACTGTGCTTCACCGTGCTTTAACTGTGCTTCACTGTGCTTCAACCGCACTTTAACTGTGCTTCACTGCGCTTTAACTGTGCTTCACCGCGCTTTAACTGTGCTTCACCGCGCTTTAACTGTGCTTCACTGCGCTTTAACTGCTTCACCGTGCTTTAACTGTGCTTCACTGTGCTTCAACCGCACTTTAACTGTGCTTCACTGCGCTTTAACTGTGCTTCACTGCGCTTTAACTGTGCTTCACTGTGCTTCACTGCGCTTTAAGTGAATTTTAGCTTTAAGTGTGCTTCAGTGAATTTTAACTGCTTCACCGTGCTTTAACTGTGCTTCACCGCGCTTTAACTGTGCTTCAGTGAATTTTAACTGTGCTTCACTGCGCTTTAACTGTGCTTCACTGCGCTTTAACTGTGCTTCACTGCGCTTTAACTGTGCTTCACTGCGCTTTAACTGTGCTTCAGTGAATTTTAACTGTGCTTCAGTGTGCTTTAACTGTGCTTCACCGCGCTTTAACTGTGCTTCACCGTGCTTTAACCGTGCTTCAACCGCGCTTCACTGTGCTTCAACCGCACTTTAACTGTGCTTCACTGCGCTTTAACTGTGCTTCAGTGAATTTTAACTGCTTCACCGCGCTTTAACTGTGCTTCACCGCGCTTTAACTGTGCTTCAGTGAATTTTAACTGTGCTTCACTGCGCTTTAACTGTGCTTCACTGCGCTTTAACTGTGCTTCACTGCGCTTTAACTGTGCTTCACTGCGCTTTAACTGTGCTTCAGTGAATTTTAACTGTGCTTCAGTGTGCTTTAACTGTGCTTCACCGCGCTTTAACTGTGCTTCACCGTGCTTTAACCGTGCTTCAACCGCGCTTCACTGTGCTTCAACCGCACTTTAACTGTGCTTCACTGCGCTTTAACTGTGCTTCAGTGAATTTTAACTGCTTCACCGCGCTTTAACTGTGCTTCACCGCGCTTTAACTGTGCTTCAGTGAATTTTAACTGTGCTTCACTGCGCTTTAACTGTGCTTCACTGCGCTTTAACTGTGCTTCACAGCGCTTTAACTGTGCTTCACTGCGCTTTAACTGTGCTTCACTGCGCTTTAACTGTGCTTCAGTGAATTTTAACTGTGCTTCACTGCACTTTAACTGTGCTTCACCGTGCTTTAACTGTGCTTCACTGCGCTTTAACTGTGCTTCAGTGAATTTTAACTGTGCTTCACTGCGCTTTAACTGTGCTTCACTGCGCTTTAACTGTGCTTCACTGCGCTTTAACTGTGCTTCAGTGAATTTTAACTGTGCTTCAGTGTGCTTTAACTGTGCTTCACCGCGCTTTAACTGTGCTTCACCGTGCTTTAACCGTGCTTCACTGTGCTTCAACCGCGCTTCACTGTGCTTCAACCGCACTTTAACTGTGCTTCACTGCGCTTTAACTGTGCTTCAGTGAATTTTAACTGCTTCACCGCGCTTTAACTGTGCTTCACCGCGCTTTAACTGTGCTTCAGTGAATTTTAACTGTGCTTCACTGCGCTTTAACTGTGCTTCACTGCGCTTTAACTGTGCTTCACTGCGCTTTAACTGTGCTTCACTGCGCTTTAACTGTGCTTCAGTGAATTTTAACTGTGCTTCACTGCACTTTAACTGTGCTTCACCGTGCTTTAACTGTGCTTTACTGTGCTTCAACCGCGCTTCACTGTGCTTCAACCGCACTTTAACTGTGCTTCACTGCGCTTTAACTGTGCTTCACTGCGCTTTAACTGTGCTTCACTGCGCTTTA
Source organism: Squalius cephalus (assembly GCA_022829025.1). Lineage (NCBI taxonomy): Eukaryota > Metazoa > Chordata > Actinopteri > Cypriniformes > Leuciscidae > Squalius > Squalius cephalus. The sequence goes on along the minus strand of CM040815.1, from coordinate 489,307 downwards.
ACTGTGCTTCAGTGAATTTTAACTGCTTCACCGCGCTTTAACTGTGCTTCACCGCGCTTTAACTGTGCTTCAGTGAATTTTAACTGTGCTTCACTGCGCTTTAACTGTGCTTCACTGCGCTTTAACTGTGCTTCACTGCGCTTTAACTGTGCTTCACTGCGCTTTAACTGCGCTTTAACTGTGCTTCACCGCGCTTTAACTGTGCTTCACCGCGCTTTAACTGTGCTTCACCGCGCTTTAACTGTGCTTCACCGCGCATTAACTGTGCTTCACCGCGCATTAACTGTGCTTCACCGCGCTTTAACTGTGCTTCAGTGAATTTTAACTGTGCTTCACCGCGCTTTAACTGTGCTTCACCGCGCTTTAACTGTGCTTCACCGCGCATTAACTGTGCTTCACCGCGCATTAACTGTGCTTCACCGCGCTTTAACTGTGCTTCAGTGAATTTTAACTGTGCTTCACCGCGCTTTAACTGTGCTTCACCGCGCTTTAACTGTGCTTCACCACGCTTTAACTGTGCTTTAACTGCGCTTTAACTGTGCTTCACCGCGCTTTAACTGTGCTTCACTGCGCTTTAACTGTGCTTCACTGCGCTTTAACTGTGCTTCACCGCGCTTTAACTGTGCTTCACCGTGCTTTAACCGTGCTTCACTGTGCTTCAACCGCACTTTAACTGTGCTTCACTGCGCTTTAACTGTGCTTCACTGCGCTTTAACTGTGCTTCGCTGCGCTTTAACTGTGCTTCGCCGCGCTTTAACTGTGCTTCACCGCGCATTAACTGTGCTTCACCGCGCTTTAACTGTGCTTCACCGCGCTTTAACTGTGCTTCAGTGAATTTTAACTGTGCTTCACCGCGCTTTAACTGTGCTTCACCACGCTTTAACTGTGCTTTAACTGCGCTTTAACTGTGCTTCACCGCGCTTTAACTGTGCTTCACTGCGCTTTAACTGTGCTTCACTGCGCTTTAACTGTGCTTCACCGCGCTTTAACTGTGCTTCACCGTGCTTTAACCGTGCTTCACTGTGCTTCAACCGCACTTTAACTGTGCTTCACTGCGCTTTAACTGTGCTTCACTGCGCTTTAACTGTGCTTCGCCGCGCTTTAACTGTGCTTCACCGCGCTTTAACTGTGCTTCAGTGAATTTTAACTGTGCTTCACTGCGCTTTAACTGTGCTTCGCTGCGCTTTAACTGTGCTTCACCGTGCTTTAACTGTGCTTCACCGCGCTTTAACTGTGCTTCAATGAATTTTAACTGTGCTTCACTGCACTTTAACTGTGCTTCACTGCACTTTAACTGTGCTTCACTGCGCTTTAACTGTGCTTCACCGCGCTTTAACTGTGCTTCGCCGCGCTTTAACTGTGCTTCGCCGCGCTTTAACTGTGCTTCACCGAATTTTAACTGTGCTTCACTGCACTTTAACTGTGCTTCACTGCGCTTTAACTGTGCTTCAGTGTGCTTTAACTGTGCTTCACCGTGCTTTAACTGTGCTTCACCACGCTTTAACTGTGCTTTAACTGCGCTTTAACGTGCTTTAACCGTGCTTCAACCGCACTTTAACTGTGCTTCACTGCGCTTTAACTGTGCTTCACCGCGCTTTAACTGTGCTTCACTGCGCTTTAACTGTGCTTCACTGCACTTTAACTGTGCTTCACTGCGCTTTAACTGTGCTTCACTGCGCTTTAACTGTGCTTCACTGCGCTTTAACTGTGCTTCAGTGAATTTTAACTGTGCTTCACTGCACTTTAACTGTGCTTCACTGCACTTTAACTGTGCTTCACTGCGCTTTAACTGTGCTTCACTGCACTTTAACTGTGCTTCACTGCGCTTTAACTGTGCTTCAGTGAATTTTAACTGTGCTTCACTGCACTTTAACTGTGCTTCACTGTGCTTCAACCGCACTTTAACTGTGCTTCACTGCGCTTTAACTGTGCTTCACTGCGCTTTAACTGTGCTTCACTGCGCTTTAAGTGAATTTTAGCTTTAAGTGTGCTTCAGTGAATTTTAACTGCTTCACCGTGCTTTAACTGTGCTTCACTGCGCTTTAACTGTGCTTCACTGCGCTTTAACTGTGCTTCAGTGAATTTTAACTGTGCTTCACTGCACTTTAACTGTGCTTCACTGCGCTTTAAGTGAATTTTAGCTTTAAGTGTGCTTCAGTGAATTTTAACTGCTTCACCGTGCTTTAACTGTGCTTCACTGCGCTTTAACTGTGCTTCACTGCGCTTTAACTGTGCTTCAGTGAATTTTAACTGTGCTTCACTGCACTTTAACTGTGCTTCACTGCACTTTAACTGTGCTTCACTGCGCTTTAACTGTGCTTCAGTGAATTTTAACTGCTTCACCGTGCTTTAACTGTGCTTCACTGTGCTTCAACCGCACTTTACCTGTGCTTCACTGCGCTTTAACTGTGCTTCACTGCGCTTTAACTGTGCTTCACTGCGCTTTAAGTGAATTTTAGCTTTAAGTGTGCTTCAGTGAATTTTAACTGCTTCACCGTGCTTTAACTGTGCTTCACTGCGCTTTAACTGTGCTTCACTGCGCTTTAACTGTGCTTCAGTGAATTTTAACTGTGCTTCACTGCACTTTAACTGTGCTTCACCGTGCTTTAACTGTGCTTCACCGCGCTTTAACTGTGCTTCACTGCGCATTAACTGTGCTTCACCGCGCTTTAACTGTGCTTCACCGCGCTTTAACTGTGCTTCACCGCGCTTTAACTGTGCTTCACCGCGCTTTAACTGTGCTTCACCGCGCTTTAACTGTGCTTCACCGAATTTTAACTGTGCTTCACTGCACTTTAACTGTGCTTCACTGCGCTTTAACTGTGCTTCAGTGTGCTTTAACTGTGCTTCACCGTGCTTTAACTGTGCTTCACCACGCTTTAACTGTGCTTTAACTGCGCTTTAACGTGCTTTAACCGTGCTTCAACCGCACTTTAACTGTGCTTCACTGCGCTTTAACTGTGCTTCACCGCACTTTAACTGTGCTTCACCGCGCTTTAACTGTGCTTCACTGCGCTTTAACTGTGCTTCACCGTGCTTTAACTGTGCTTCACTGTGCTTCACCGCGCTTTAACTGTGCTTCACCGCGCTTTAACTGTGCTTCACCGCGCTTTAACTGTGCTTCACCGTGCTTTAACCGTGCTTCACTGTGCTTCAACCGCACTTTAACTGTGCTTCACTGCGCTTTAACTGTGCTTCACTGCGCTTTAACTGTGCTTCAGTGAATTTTAACTGCTTCACCGTGCTTTAACTGTGCTTCACCGCGCTTTAACTGTGCTTCACTGCGCTTTAACTGTGCTTCACTGCGCTTTAACTGTGCTTCACTGCACTTTAACTGTGCTTCACTGCACTTTAACTGTGCTTCACTGCGCTTTAACTGTGCTTCACTGCGCTTTAACTGTGCTTCAGTGAATTTTAACTGTGCTTCACTGCACTTTAACTGTGCTTCACTGCACTTTAACTGTGCTTCACTGCACTTTAACTGTGCTTCACTGCGCTTTAACTGTGCTTCACTGCGCTTTAACTGTGCTTCAGTGAATTTTACCTGTGCTTAACTGCGCTTTAACTGTGCTTCACTGCGCTTTAACTGTGCTTCACTGCACTTTAACTGTGCTTCACTGCGCTTTAACTGTGCTTCACTGCGCTTTAACTGTGCTTCACTGCACTTTAACTGTGCTTCACTGCGCTTTAACTGTGCTTCACTGCGCTTTAACTGTGCTTCAGTGAATTTTAACTGTGCTTCACTGCACTTTAACTGTGCTTCACTGCGCTTTAACTGTGCTTCACTGCACTTTAACTGTGCTTCACTGCGCTTTAACTGTGCTTCAGTGAATTTTAACTGTGCTTCACTGCACTTTAACTGTGCTTCACTGTGCTTCAACCGCACTTTAACTGTGCTTCACTGCGCTTTAACTGTGCTTCACTGCGCTTTAACTGTGCTTCACTGCGCTTTAAGTGAATTTTAGCTTTAAGTGTGCTTCAGTGAATTTTAACTGCTTCACCGTGCTTTAACTGTGCTTCACTGCGCTTTAACTGTGCTTCACTGCGCTTTAACTGTGCTTCAGTGAATTTTAACTGTGCTTCACTGCACTTTAACTGTGCTTCACTGCGCTTTAACTGTGCTTCACTGCGCTTTAACTGTGCTTCAGTGAATTTTAACTGCTTCACCGTGCTTTAACTGTGCTTCACTGTGCTTCAACCGCACTTTACCTGTGCTTCACTGCGCTTTAACTGTGCTTCACTGCGCTTTAACTGTGCTTCACTGCGCTTTAAGTGAATTTTAGCTTTAAGTGTGCTTCAGTGAATTTTAACTGCTTCACCGTGCTTTAACTGTGCTTTAACTGTGCTTCACTGCGCTTTAACTGTGCTTCAGTGAATTTTAACTGTGCTTCACTGCACTTTAACTGTGCTTCACCGTGCTTTAACTGTGCTTCACCGCGCTTTAACTGTGCTTCACTGCGCATTAACTGTGCTTCACCGCGCTTTAACTGTGCTTCACCGCGCTTTAACTGTGCTTCACCGCGCTTTAACTGTGCTTCACCGCGCTTTAACTGTGCTTCACCGAATTTTAACTGTGCTTCACTGCACTTTAACTGTGCTTCACTGCGCTTTAACTGTGCTTCAGTGTGCTTTAACTGTGCTTCACCGTGCTTTAACTGTGCTTCACCACGCTTTAACTGTGCTTTAACCGCGCTTTAACGTGCTTTAACCGTGCTTCAACCGCACTTTAACTGTGCTTCACTGCGCTTTAACTGTGCTTCACCGCACTTTAACTGTGCTTCACCGCGCTTTAACTGTGCTTCACTGCGCTTTAACTGTGCTTCACCGTGCTTTAACTGTGCTTCACTGTGCTTCACCGCGCTTTAACTGTGCTTCACCGCGCTTTAACTGTGCTTCACCGCGCTTTAACTGTGCTTCACCGTGCTTTAACCGTGCTTCACTGTGCTTCAACCGCACTTTAACTGTGCTTCACTGCGCTTTAACTGTGCTTCACTGCGCTTTAACTGTGCTTCAGTGAATTTTAACTGCTTCACCGTGCTTTAACTGTGCTTCACCGCGCTTTAACTGTGCTTCACTGCGCTTTAACTGTGCTTCACTGCGCTTTAACTGTGCTTCACTGCACTTTAACTGTGCTTCACTGCACTTTAACTGTGCTTCACTGCGCTTTAACTGTGCTTCACTGCGCTTTAACTGTGCTTCAGTGAATTTTAACTGTGCTTCACTGCACTTTAACTGTGCTTCACTGCACTTTAACTGTGCTTCACTGCACTTTAACTGTGCTTCACTGCACTTTAACTGTGCTTCACTGCGCTTTAACTGTGCTTCAGTGAATTTTACCTGTGCTTAACTGCGCTTTAACTGTGCTTCACTGCGCTTTAACTGTGCTTCACTGCACTTTAACTGTGCTTCACTGCGCTTTAACTGTGCTTCACTGCGCTTTAACTGTGCTTCACTGCACTTTAACTGTGCTTCACTGCGCTTTAACTGTGCTTCACTGCGCTTTAACTGTGCTTCACTGCGCTTTAACTGTGCTTCAGTGAATTTTAACTGTGCTTCACTGCACTTTAACTGTGCTTCACTGCGCTTTAACTGTGCTTCACTGCACTTTAACTGTGCTTCACTGCGCTTTAACTGTGCTTCAGTGAATTTTAACTGTGCTTCACTGCACTTTAACTGTGCTTCACTGTGCTTCAACCGCACTTTAACTGTGCTTCACTGCGCTTTAACTGTGCTTCACTGCGCTTTAACTGTGCTTCACTGCGCTTTAAGTGAATTTTAGCTTTAAGTGTGCTTCAGTGAATTTTAACTGCTTCACCGTGCTTTAACTGTGCTTCACTGCGCTTTAACTGTGCTTCACTGCGCTTTAACTGTGCTTCAGTGAATTTTAACTGTGCTTCACTGCACTTTAACTGTGCTTCACTGCACTTTAACTGTGCTTCACTGCGCTTTAACTGTGCTTCACTGCGCTTTAACTGCTTCACCGTGCTTTAACTGTGCTTCACTGTGCTTCAACCGCACTTTACCTGTGCTTCACTGCGCTTTAACTGTGCTTCACTGCGCTTTAACTGTGCTTCACTGCGCTTTAAGTGAATTTTAGCTTTAAGTGTGCTTCAGTGAATTTTAACTGCTTCACCGTGCTTTAACTGTGCTTCACTGCGCTTTAACTGTGCTTCACTGCGCTTTAACTGTGCTTCAGTGAATTTTAACTGTGCTTCACTGCACTTTAACTGTGCTTCACCGTGCTTTAACTGTGCTTCACCGCGCTTTAACTGTGCTTCACTGCGCATTAACTGTGCTTCACCGCGCTTTAACTGTGCTTCACCGTGCTTTAACTGTGCTTCACCGCGCTTTAACTGTGCTTCACCGCGCTTTAACTGTGCTTCACCGCGCTTTAACTGTGCTTCACCGCGCTTTAACTGTGCTTCACCGAATTTTAACTGTGCTTCACTGCACTTTAACTGTGCTTCACTGCGCTTTAACTGTGCTTCAGTGTGCTTTAACTGTGCTTCACCGTGCTTTAACTGTGCTTCACCACGCTTTAACTGTGCTTTAACTGCGCTTTAACGTGCTTTAACCGTGCTTCAACCGCACTTTAACTGTGCTTCACTGCGCTTTAACTGTGCTTCACCGCACTTTAACTGTGCTTCACCGCGCTTTAACTGTGCTTCACTGCGCTTTAACTGTGCTTCACCGTGCTTTAACTGTGCTTCAGTGAATTTTAACTGCTTCACCGTGCTTTAACTGTGCTTCACCGCGCTTTAACTGTGCTTCACCGCGCTTTAACTGTGCTTCACTGCGCTTTAACTGTGCTTCACTGCGCTTTAACTGTGCTTCACTGCACTTTAACTGTGCTTCACTGCACTTTAACTGTGCTTCACTGCACTTTAACTGTGCTTCACTGCGCTTTAACTGTGCTTCAGTGAATTTTAACTGTGCTTCACTGCACTTTAACTGTGCTTCACTGCACTTTAACTGTGCTTCACTGCACTTTAACTGTGCTTCACTGCACTTTAACTGTGCTTCACTGCGCTTTAACTGTGCTTCAGTGAATTTTACCTGTGCTTAACTGCGCTTTAACTGTGCTTCACTGCGCTTTAACTGTGCTTCACCGCGCTTTAACTGTGCTTCACCGCGCTTTAACTGTGCTTCACCGTGCTTTAACCGTGCTTCACTGTGCTTCAACCGCACTTTAACTGTGCTTCACTGCGCTTTAACTGTGCTTCACTGCGCTTTAACTGTGCTTCAGTGAATTTTAACTGCTTCACCGTGCTTTAACTGTGCTTCACCGCGCTTTAACTGTGCTTCACTGCGCTTTAACTGTGCTTCACTGCGCTTTAACTGTGCTTCACTGCACTTTAACTGTGCTTCACTGCACTTTAACTGTGCTTCACTGCGCTTTAACTGTGCTTCACTGCGCTTTAACTGTGCTTCAGTGAATTTTAACTGTGCTTCACTGCACTTTAACTGTGCTTCACTGCACTTTAACTGTGCTTCACTGCACTTTAACTGTGCTTCACTGCGCTTTAACTGTGCTTCAGTGAATTTTACCTGTGCTTAACTGCGCTTTAACTGTGCTTCACTGCGCTTTAACTGTGCTTCACTGCACTTTAACTGTGCTTCACTGCGCTTTAACTGTGCTTCACTGCGCTTTAACTGTGCTTCACTGCACTTTAACTGTGCTTCACTGCGCTTTAACTGTGCTTCACTGCGCTTTAACTGTGCTTCACTGCGCTTTAACTGTGCTTCAGTGAATTTTAACTGTGCTTCACTGCACTTTAACTGTGCTTCACTGCGCTTTAACTGTGCTTCACTGCACTTTAACTGTGCTTCACTGCACTTTAACTGTGCTTCACTGCGCTTTAACTGTGCTTCAGTGAATTTTAACTGTGCTTCACTGCACTTTAACTGTGCTTCACTGCGCTTTAACTGTGCTTCACTGCGCTTTAACTGTGCTTCACTGCGCTTTAACTGTGCTTCGCTGCACTTTAACTGTGCTTCAGTGAATTTTAACTGTGCTTCACCGCGCTTCACTGCGCTTTAGCACTCTCTCACCTCGATGCCGTTCTTCCGCCGCAGCTCCTCGGCATTTAACTGTGCTTCACTGCGCTTTAACTGTGCTTCACTGTGCTTTAACTGTGCTTCAGTGTGCTTTAACTGTGCTTCACCATGCTTTAACTGTGTTTTAACTGCGCTTTAACTGTGCTTCACTGCGCTTTAACTGTGCTTCACCGTGCTTTAACTGTGCTTCACCGCGCTTTAACTGTGCTTCAACCGCGCTTTAACTGTGCTTCACCGCGCTTTAACTGTGCTTCACCGTGCTTTAACTGTGCTTTAACTGTGCTTCACCGCGCTTTAACTGCTTCACCGCGCTTTACTGCGCTTTAGCACTCTCTCACCTCGATGCCGTTCTCCCGCCGCAGCTCCTCGGCGTTGAGGGCTGAACAGTTCACCGTATGGAAGGCCAGTTCAGCGGCTGCCGGCAACAGCGGAGCAGTTTTGGAGAAGAGCTGCTCATCACCCGTCTCCATGGTGATGGTCTTAATAAGCATGGGGTATCCGGCATATTTATATGGCTCCAATTCTGAGAGGAGAGAGAGTTCAATCTAAATCACTCGTTTATTGTGTGAACATCAGGAATCTGAACTAGAGATGTGATCTGATTCTGCTTTAAGGCCCCGATATACTTCAAGAGTCATAGAAGAACAAACTGGTGTGACGTAACTTCAAACAACCGGCTGATAAATGCCTCTGAGCTCCCATTGGTCTGTGTGGTGATGCTGTAATAGGTGGGTGTGGCTCTGAGGCTCCGCCTTCTTTGAGGTGTAAATCTGTTCAGTCGGTCTCGAGTAAAAACATGAACACACTGAGAGAAACTGAAGCTGAAAGAGACTCTGACACTGTTGTTCATGTTTAATTCTGTAAAGCTGCTGTTTTTAAAGCATCTATTGTATAAAGTGCTGTACAAAGGACATTAAATCACATTAACGCTGTATAAATAAACATGACTGAAGATCTGAATCTCAGATCTGATCAAACATCCACATCTCTGTGATCTGATGCTTTCTGAACCGCTGTTCTCTCAGTTTTATTGTGTTTGTTTAGCTATTGAGAGGAAAGTGCAGCACATATTCATCTAAACGCCACTCTCAGCAGCATCGGATGTTCACTAATAGTTTATCACAGAATGGGGTTTACCAAACTTATTTTTGAACAAAAGAATGAAAGCAAAGAAGCGGAGAAGGAAAAAGAGCGTGTCTGAGTGCATCAGGGCCTTTAGCATGGAGTTAGCGTGGAGCTAGCGGTTCTGACCCTGTTTGTGTCTGTTGAACAGGATACTCTGGGCCTTCAGGATCAGGATGATGTTTTCTGGGTCGGGGCCGTCCACGATCCGGGCTGATTTAGTGCACAAGAACTCGTAGGCTTTGTTCACCTTCTCAAACATGTCCTGAACACACACACATTGTACAGCCTGGTTATAGACTCTCACATGGCTTTGTTCAGTGATAATCAGACTGAGTGATGAATACTGACCCTGCCCTCTGGGTTTTTGTCTGGATGGTATTTTTGAGCCAATCTGAAGTAAGCTTTCCTTATTTTACTCTCGTCATGCCTTAGAAAAAAACACAAACTCATATCAAATCACAAAGATTACAAACAAAAGCATAGTGTCACATACATAATATTATCATATTTTATTCTAAATGATTTATGGGTGCACATCATTATTATGTTAATGAATCAGAATAAGTTCCTCTTGCAGCATCTCTTCTCTTCTCTGATGATGAGGGCGGGGCAACCTGTCACTCACATGAGATCAGCCAATAGCAAACCACAACCATCCAACAACTCCCCACAGACACAATCAAGCCCCGCCCACATTTGATCTTGTTCAAGCGTTTCACTCGATATACGACACAATAGAGGAGAGAAGACCAGCACAACTTCCCCTTCATTTACAGGTCAGAATGGGAAACTGACTGGTTTTGGAGCTAGAAATAAAATATACAGCAGAAGTGAAAAGTAAAATAATAATAAAAGAGCATGTGACCCACTGTCCCTGTCCGATGGGGAGGTTGAGCACTTCGTAGGCGTCGTCCACAGACATAGAGGGAGGCTTCTTCTCCACCTCTCTCTTCCAGGCGTCCAGCGTGTCCTTCAGCAGCTTCACCTGCAGGGGGCGATAATCACACACATACACACTGAGTGATACAGTGACACAATCACACACACACACAGCGTGATACAGGCGAGGGAAGTGGAGAGCTGATGTGAGCGTACAGGGTCTCGGATGGGCCAGTTGGGGAAGCGTGTGGAGTCGCACAGGTGTCTCAGGTAGTAGATGTTGCAGAAGAGCTCGGAGTCGAGCTGTGGGAAGCTGACCACTGGGATCGGGCAGTACTGGTACAGCGCTCGCGTGTTGCTCTGCAGGCGAGGGGAGAAGTCTGCCAGGTGAGCCGCGATCTTCTCGATCATCAGACGCCTGCACACACACACACACACACACACACACACAGAGAGAGAGAGAGAGAGAGTCCGTAAACTACCAGCAGAGGATGATGGACCATGTCAATGTGCAGATCTACTAAGTTCCCCCCCATTAACTACTAATGTAATTGCATCAAAAGATTTATTTTAAGAATATTGTGTTGATGTATTAAAACACTCGTGCTGCGATTGAGCTGGATACTGGGAAGGTTAGGACAGGTTTGCTGGATACTGGGAAGGTTAGGACAGGTTTGCTGGATACTGGGAAGTTTAAGGGTGGTTTAAAGTGTAAATTATAGATGTAATTACTGGAATTAATTACATGCATTTATTTTTTAAACAAGAACGAGTGCAAAATATGTATGTATGCATTGCATCATGATTAATTAAAATGCTAGTACACAGCAGTTAGAGACACTGATCATGAAGTGTGACCAGTCTTTTTAGGGGTGGGAATCTTTTGGTACCTCACAATTCTTGAGGTCACGAGTCGATTTAAAATTGATTCTCAATTTTGAATCAAATTTCGATTCGATATGTGCATTTTGATTGTAGTTTACTGTGTTGTGTTACTTTTCTTATTTGACTGCGGTAGACAGTTTAATAGGTCTAGAAGAAGAAAACATCCTTCAATTAAATGTGAACCTTGACATTTATTTAGTTTTTCCTTCCCATTTTAGTCATCCCACTGTTATAAAACAAATGACTACAATCATAACACACAGTCTTGGGAATTAAAGCAAGACAGGCAATTTTATTTTATTTTTGATATTAAAAATAAAACATAGCAGCAAATTACAAACAATAGGATAAAAATAATAGAAAAATATACAAATTAAATAAACTTACTTTTTCAGGGTACAGTGGCATAGGTTTATTAAACATGGGTTAGAAAAACTACCGAAATTGAACAATCAGATGTAAAAATAAATGTATAGTCTTCACTGTATGAATTAAATATAAACTGATTCACATTAAAGATAAAAAAAGTGATTCAGTGCGCGTTTTTTTTATTAACATGAATGAAACGGATGGCAACAGTTTCTGAGGCTGCTGTCCCTTTAAGAGTGATTGCACGGATATAGTTACACATCCGATTTTCTCCCATTTGTTTTGGTTTGTGTAGGACATACCAGCCTCTGTTTACACTGAATACTCCACAGTACACACGATGTGAATTGTGACATAACTGTGTGTAGCTTAGGCTTGATCTCGCCCTGCAGCTCAGGCCGGAGACCTGTACATATATCTATCCTGCTTCCGGTACAAATCTGCGGGGACCAATCACAAACTGGCTTATCCACCGCGGGTTCAACACGATGACGTCTTTCGCACGACCGCCAATCCAATTCCTTTTAACCTCTCGACGACGCTCAATGGCTTCTTTAGTTCAGCAAACAAATCGCTCGGCTGGGTGTAAACACTCACTTACTTTGCCATCGCTGCTTCTGCAAACATCTGATCAATGCTACAAACCAACACGTTTGTTGACATGTTTCCTGCCTGGAGTTTTCGCGTCACTCAAAGTACGTCACGGACCGTTGGTCTGATTGGTTGAAGAACTAGAGTCATTTGAACTCTGCCGTTGATCAGGCCTCTGTGCGGTCGCACATACAGAGCAGACTCTCCAGAGTAATGTTCGGTCATAGAGGATTGAGCTTGGTCTGGTGATAGCCAGTCTATGTGTAGCTGTGAAAGAGAATTCGCTCCGTGCACGGCGACCGTTGACGCTCGAAGTTGAGTGTGTGGGCCGGTACTTCCGGTGATCTGACAGCGAGAGACAACAGCGACTCAAGAGAGGCGACTTGCCTTCCAGAGGGTGACCGCCTCAGCACTTCACCGCCGTGTGCCGTTATGTACAATTTCGTCACGTTACAACAGAGAAGTCAGCGTTCATGTGTTCATGTGTTCCCCGCTGGTGCTGCGGTGCGGGCTGAGTGGATGCAGAGGATCCGGAGGGAGGACTTCAACCCCACCACATTTTTAAATGCATATAATTTTCAGTGTATTTCACCTGTGCGCTTCTATGCTTTCCAGCACTGCATTTATTCTGTGCAAGTGAGATGAGTAAAGATCATAAATCATTATCTGTCTGGTGTTTATAAGCAGCACATACAGTATTTTACTACACAAACTTACCTATATTAAATTGTTTGTGGTACCTACAGTTAAACATGTAAATGTAAAATATTTGATGATAATATTGATCGAGCAATTGATGCAAGTAAAAATATATGCGCAGAATTGAGAAAATAGTATTTATGGAGATAAATTGTAGTCTATCACAGGGCAAACGTGTGAATGTTCACGGTGCAATTTATGCAAACAACTGTAATCGTAGTTGTAACTCTATATTTACAGTAGGCATAACGGTGTATGCAGCATGAGTCAAACACAATCTTCTGTTCGTGAATTAATCATTAATCATTCATTAATCTGACTATGCATCCGTGCACTTAACTGCCATTGGCTCGTGTGATAGTAATATGGATCTTAGTAGTATTTTAAGTGATAATTGATTCTATAAACAACTATAAAAGGTAAATGTCGGCTTTCTCCGGCTCCCTGCACCGGCGTAATGCGAAACCGGAAGTGTCTAACCCACACACTCGCTGATCCGAAATCCAAAATGGCGGCAACGTGCAACTAGTCAATTCACAATCGCGTGCATGAGAGAAGCTCATCTGTGTGTGTGTGTGTGTGTGTGTGTGTGTGTGTGTGTGTACTTCATCTGTGTGTGTGTGTGTGTGTGTGTGTGTGTGTGTGTGTGTGTGTGTGTGTGTGTGTGTACTTCATCTGTGTGTGTGTGTGTACTTCATCTGTGTGTGTGTGTGTGTACTTCATCTGTGTGTGTGTGTGTGTGTGTGTGTGTGTGTGTACTTCATCTGTGTGTGTGTGTGTGTGTGTGTGTGTGTGTGTACTTCATCTGTGTGTGTGTATACTTCATCTGTGTGTGTGTGTGTATGTGTGTGTGTTTGTGTGTGTATACTTCATCTGTGTGTGTGTGTGTGTACTTCATCTGTGTGTGTGTGTGTGTGTGTGTGTGTGTGTACTTCATCAGAATAACTGTAAGTTAAAGAAGTCTAACAGGTTTTAGAAAATAGATTTTTGAAATTTGTGAATCGATCTAAATCGGTAGAAGACAGAATCGTAACTCATACATGAACCGCTGTTTCCCGCACCGCTAGTCTTTCTATTGTTATAATGTTTATCAGTCGTAATCATCACAGAGAGGGGTGGGGTCAGAGTGGAGCTTCACCTCATCTCGCTGCTCCAGATGGCCTCCGGCGTGTCGAACTCCCCCAGGAAGATCTCGGAGAACCTCTCGGGCTCGTAGTTCTCCAGGTAACACACCATGGCCTCGGGCAGCATCGGGCCCAACACACTCCTCTGCACCAGCTCCACTCCTTTAGCCTGGCACGGGCACACACACCATCATCACGGGCACACACACCATCATCAGGGTCTGAAGCCTTTCAATAAAGTAAGAATTGACTCCTGAAATAATGAGTGTTCGGAGCAGCATTACCTCCTCTGATTTAAAGGCTTGTTTCAGGTGCGTGTACTTCAGGAAACTGCAGAGAACAGAAGTATGTGAGTCATCATTTCTCTGTCATGTGTGTAATGAGTGTGTGTAGTCTCTGCAGGAGTGTGTGTGTGTGTACCGAGCGACGGGCAGCACGTTGGAGCCGGTGTACATCATGATGAAGAAGAAGACCCCGGTGAGGTAGAGGCGCTGCAGGTTCGGGTTGTCCTGCATCACCACGTACAGCAGGTTGGCCACTTTCTCCACCAGGATGGGGTCAAAGGTCAAGAGCAGCTGCCAATGACAGGACAGGAAGGTTACAGGCGTGCTGCAGTAGGGCTGTCACATACACATTAGAATTTTGAATATTCGTCAAATTTTTTTTTTTTGAACTGCACATTCTGGTGTGTCGAGAGTCGCGAGACATGATGATGACGTCACTGGCGCGGTGTGTTTCTGTTAGCTTATCCAGTACAGCGCAGTGGCTAATGTGAACAGTCTCCCGCTGACGAAACCCTCTCAGTCTGAGGCACAACTCATACAACGACACACACCTGCACATCGGTCAGAGCTGAGTGTGTGTGTGTGTGTGTGTGTGTGTGTGTGTGTGTGTGTGTGAGTGTGTGTGTGTGTGTGTGTGTGTGTGTGTGTACCTGTACGATGTGAGGAAGGCAGGTGTGTGTGTGTGTGTGTGTGTGTGTGTGTGTGTGTGTGTGTGTACCTGTACGATGTGAGGAAGGCAGGTGTGTGTGTGTGTGTGTGTGTGTGTACCTGTACGATGTGAGGAAGGCAGGTGTGTGTGTGTGTGTGTGTGTGTGTGTGTACCTGTACGATGTGAGGAAGGCAGGTGTGTGTGTGTGTGTGTGTGTGTGTGTGTGTGTACCTGTACGATGTGAGGAAGGCAGGTGTGTGTGTGTGTGTGTGTGTGTGTACCTGTACGATGTGAGGAAGGCAGGTGTGTGTGTGTGTGTGTGTGTGTGTGTACCTGTACGATGTGAGGAAGGCAGGTGTGTGTGTGTGTGTGTGTGTGTGTGTGTGTGTGTGTGTGTACCTGTACGATGTGAGGAAGGCAGGTGTGTGTGTGTGTGTACCTGTACGATGTGAGGAAGGCAGGTGTGTGTGAGTGTGTGTGTGTGTGTGTGTGTGTGTACCTGTACGATGTGAGGAAGGCAGGTGTGTGTGAGTGTGTGTGTGTGTGTGTGTGTACCTGTACGATGTGAGGAAGGCAGGTGTGTGTGTGTGTGTGTGTGTGTGTGTGTGTGTGTGTACCTGTACGATGTGAGGAAGGCAGGTGTGTGTGTGTGTGTGTGTGTGTGTACCTGTACGATGTGAGGAAGGCAGGTGTGTGTGTGTGTGTGTGTGTGTGTGTACCTGTACGATGTGAGGAAGGCAGGTGTGTGTGTGTGTGTGTGTGTGTGTGTGTGTGTACCTGTACGATGTGAGGAAGGCAGGTGTGTGTGTGTGTGTGTGTGTGTGTACCTGTACGATGTGAGGAAGGCAGGTGTGTGTGTGTGTGTGTGTGTGTGTGTGTGTACCTGTACGATGCGAGGAAGGCAGGTGTGTGTGTGTGTGTGTGTGTGTGTGTGTGTGTGTGTGTGTGTGTGTGTGTGTGTACCTGTACGATGTGAGGAAGGCAGGTGTGTGTGTGTGTGTACCTGTACGATGTGAGGAAGGCAGGTGTGTGTGTGTGTGTGTGTGTGTGTACCTGTACGATGTGAGGAAGGCAGGTGTGTGTGTGTGTGTGTGTGTGTGTGTACCTGTACGATGTGAGGAAGGCAGGTGTGTGTGTGTGTGTGTGTGTGTGTGTGTGTACCTGTACGATGTGAGGAAGGCAGGTGTTGTCACTGATGAGTCTCTTCACCTTTGGTAACGGCCTGATGATGGCATTATCCTGGTCTCTAAACACACACACACACACACACACACACACACACACACACACACACACCACAGCAGAAGGTCTTATTATAAATCATAAAGTTGTAGTATAATTACAGTAGACATTTATATTACAGTATAAATAAATGAATATTTCAACGCATTTTCTCACGAACACCGTGTCCTAACAGACGTGCCGGGATTAAGTCAAGTATATTTGTATAACGCTTTTCACAATACAGATTGTATCAAAGCAGCTTCACAGTATTAAATTAAAATAATACAACAAGGTTTGTTTCTAGTGCAATTTATTGATTGATAAAATTAGGTGACCTAATGGAGAAAAAAAACCTTGGGAGAACCCGGGCTCAGTCGGGGGCCAGTTCTCCTCTGGCGTTTATGAACTAGAGACCGGATTTAACTGTAAGATTAAAAGTATTATATGAATGCCTGGCTGAAGAGATGCGTCTTTAATCTAGTTTTAAACTGGGAGAGCGAGTCTGAGCAACGAACAGTATCAGGAAGACTATTCCAGAGTTTTGGAGCTAAATGTGAAAATGCTCTCCCTCCTTTGGTGGATCTGGATATCCTAGGTATGACCAAAAGCCTCGAATTTAGTGACCTTAAAGAGCGCAATGGATTATAGGGCGATAGAAGATCCGTTAAATAGACTGGAGCTAAGCCGTTTAGGGCTTTATAAGTCAGTAGCAATACCTTGTAATTAATACAGGACTTTATAGGTAACCAATGTAGTGATGATAAAATCTGTGTTATATGATCATATTTTCTTGATCTAGTAAGAACTCTAGCGGCGGCATTTTGGACTAACTGTAGCTTGTTTATTGAGGATGCAGGACAACCGGCTAATAAAGCATTACAGTAACTTACAGTTTAGAAAGTTTCTATTTCTGCGACGTCACGGCTGGAACAGAGATGATCTCAGTGCTGTATGAGCTTTATTAACCCCTGGTGATCTGCAGTCATTTCTGACCCAAACATTTAACTTTGTTTTTTTTTTTCGTAATGGTATGAAACTTGGTAAAGGTTTTGGCACTTGCTGTGTGAACACAAAATCATGGACAAGATTTGAACAGGTGAAACGGTCCTGGAAGCAACAGCCACACTTGAGCTCCTCGCAGTCAGAACTGACGCAGTGGAAATGAATGAGACGAGTTTCCTCTAGTGGAGGCGTTTGGTACTGCAGCCGAACACACTCACTGAACGCTCATTTACTGAGATATCAGCCTCACATTTTGAACAACTTGTTTAGATTCATGGCTTTGCCTTTCTCACAGTTTTAGAGTAAAACATGTTTTTGAAAATATAAATTTCATATAAAAATTGAGAATAGTATTTTTGCACATTTTTCATAACAATAAACATACAATTCTGTAACTTTTTTTTAAGTTCACTTTTTAAAACTTTTTTCACTTCAGCAATAATCTGCCAAGTGTCGTCTTCAAACAGAGATCAAACTTCAGTCTGTCGCTCTGAAGCGTTCAAGATTTACCAGTTTAAGCTGGAAATTACATTTTCAGGTCTATGCTCAAAAAGTGAATAAATGGATTATAAATACAGTGTAAATATAATGTAGTACCTTAAAACCCCCTAAAAATACAAAAAATGTAATAAAAAGCATTATCAAACTAAAATATAGTACATTCATTTAATTGAAATAATAAAAAAGAGAGGTCTGAAACTGTTTCTCAATAGTCTACATGTAGTATCGTAGACATTTTTGCACCATGGTAATACCATGCGAGATACACCATGGTAAATCTGTTTTAAACGCATTTCCTTCGCATTCCTTATGAAATCATCAAATGATGCTTGACCTTCTTCTTCAGGAGTAACATCAGTTTTCTCAGATATTTTTGCAGTTGCTTTTAACCAGCAGCCAGTATTAATATGTGATCCTCCAAGGCAGTGTGTGTGTGTGTGTGTGTGTACACCGACTAAGCTCCTGAAAGAGATGCTCCCAGAGGTCACAGATCCTCTTCTTACTGTCATTAATTCATCTTTGTCTCTAGGATACATACCGAAAACTTTTAAGCTGGCTATGATTAAACCGCTTGTTAAAAAACCACAACTCTTTTACCTGGCATTCATATAGAACATTATACATTTCTATTATTCAGATCATTTAAATGAGTGTTAGGCCGCATAGATCAGGTCAGCCGGAACCAGGGACACTTCCTGTAACACTCGTTACATCATAAGAAGAACGGCATCTACACTAATGTTAGTCTTTCTGGGGTTTGATGAAGATCCGGGCCGTATTCAGATCTGATAGAGGATCAGCGCCTGCACACACACACACACACACACACACACACACACTCCAGATCTGATAGAGGATCAGCGCCTGCACACACACACACACACACACACACACACACACACACACACTCACACTCACACACACTCACACACACTCACACACACTCACACACACTCACACACACTCACACACACTCACACACACTCACACACACTCACACACACTCCAGATCTGATAGAGGATCAGCGCCTGCACACACACACACACACACACACTCCAGATCTGATGAAGGACCTGCGCCTGCACACACACACACACACTCCAGATCTGATAGAGGACCTGAGCCTGCACACACACACACACACACACTCCAGATCTGATAGAGGACCTGCGCCTGCACACACACACACACACACACACACACACACACACACACACACACACACACACACACACACACACACACACACACACACACACACACACACACACACACACACACACACACTCCAGATCTGATAGAGGATCAGCGCCTGCACACACACACACACACACTCCAGATCTGATGAAGGACCTGCGCCTGCACACACACACACACTCCAGATCTGATGAAGGACCTGCACACACACACACACACACACACACACACACTCCAGATCTGATAGAGGACCTGCGCCTGCACACACACACACACTCCAGATCTGATGAAGGACCTGCACACACACACACACTCCAGATCTGATAGAGGACCTGCGCCTGCACACACACACACTCCAGATCTGATAGAGGACCTGCGCCTGCACACACACACACACACTCCAGATCTGATGAAGGACCTGCACACACACACACACTCCAGATCTGATAGAGGACCTGCGCCTGCACACACACACACACACACTCCAGATCTGATAGAGGACCTGCGCCTGCACACACACACACACACACACACACACACACACACACACACACACTCCAGATCTGATAGAGGACCTGCGCCTGCACACACACACACACACACACACACACACACACACACACACACACACACACACACACACACACACACACACACACACACACACACACACACACACACACACACACACACACACACACACACACACACACACACACACTCCAGATCTGATAGAGGACCTGCGCCTGCACACACACACACACACACTCCAGATCTGATAGAGGACCTGCGCCTGCACACACACACACACACACACACACACACACACACACACACACACACACACACACACACACTCCGGATCTGAGGTTTTCAGGAGGCAGTTCAACATCTCTTGCCAATGACCTGTTCTTTTTACACCAGATTCGAGACTGATAATGGCACTCAAGTGGAAACAATAATCTCTACTCTAAAATCAGGTGACTCTGCCTTCACTATAAGTATAGAGGAGGTGGTGCAAGCTTTTAAAAAGACCAAAGCTAAATCTGCACCTGGGCCAGATAATATCTGTGGCCGAACCTTAACATATTGTGCGGAGCAGTCGGGGGGGGGTGTTTCAGATCTCCATGGCCAGTGGTGTAGTCCCTCACTTATGGAGACATTACAGTTATTCCGATACCTAGAAAGAGTTCCATAAAAGCCCTGAACGATCTGAGGCCTGTTGCTCTCACCTCTCTTGTGATAAAGGCAATGGAGAGGATTATTAAAAACTATATTACTAAAGTAACCGACTCACAGTTGGATCCACTTCAGTTTGCCTATCGCATGGGTAGAGGGGTCGCTGATGCAAAGGTGTTTATCACAGACCTTGTTCATAAGCATCTTGAGTCTCCTAATACCACAGCTGGATTTTTGTTTGCTGATTTTATGGATAATTAATTTTTTGCTCAATAGGTCTCAGAAAGTGCTGGTCAATAACATCTTTTCTGACCTCCTATTTACTTCATCTGTCTCTCCCCAGGGCTGTATCCTTTCACCTCTGCTCTTCATTTTGCATACTGATGATTGCAGATCTAACCTACCTGATTGTCATCTAATTAAGTTTGCTGATGACACCGTTTTACGGTCTGCTCTCAGGCCCTTTACAGCATCATGGCCCAACACTTCAGAAATTTGAGTGGTGTGACATCTCCGGTTTGGAACTTAACGTGAATAAGACCAAAGAGATGGTGGTAACCTTTCCTGATAAGCAGAGGCCGATGGCTATGGCAGCCCCTACTGTTATTCACGGAAAGCCTTTAGAGGTTGTCAAAGAGTACAAGTACCTGGGGACAATTTTTGACAGTCTGTTTAAATTTGCTTCTAATACAGAGGAGATATTGAGGAAATTCCAGCAGCGGCAGTGCCTTTTAAAGAAGCTTAATTCCTTTGGAGTTAGTAAGAACATTCTTATCATGTTCTACTACTCCTACATTGAAAGTGTCACTACATTTTCTATTGTCTGCTGGTTTCATTCCACTAGCCTTCATAATATAAATAGTCTGGAGCGCACGGTTAAAGTCTGTTCAAAAATAATTGGACTCCCTATTAGGGCTCTTTCTACTATAAATGATCAGCAAACATTGAGATTGTCTGGAAGGATTTTACAAGACACTTCACATGTCATGTTCTCTGTTGTTGAGTGGCTTCCTTCAGGGCGACGGCTTGGTTGGCCATGTTGTGGGACTCACAGGAGGAAGGAAACTTTAGGTCCAAAATCAGTGCAGCTTTTAAATTCTCAGCCATCACTGGCCCCCTGGGTTACCAAGTCATGATCTTAGTGAACTATTATTATTTTTATTTTTATTTTATTTATTTGTATGTACTCCGTATATATATAATTACGTATTTATTTATTCTTATATGGTATGGACTAGTTGTGTTTTTAAGGTATCCACTTGTAGTGGACTCTTATTAATATGTACTCTGTGTGCACTGTTATTATTTATTAAATGCTGATGTTTTTATGTATATTGTTTACGTGACTCTACATGGCCTCAATAATTGCCCCTTGGGGACAAATAAAGCGTTATGAAATGAAATGTGTGTGTGTGTGTGTGTGTGTGTCTGTGTCTATGTGAGTGTGAGTGAGTGTGTGTGTGTGTCTGTGTCTATGTGAGTGTGAGTGAGTGAGTGAGTGTGTGTGTGTGTGTGTGTGTGTGTGTGTGTGTGTGTGTGTGTGTGTGTGTGTGTGTGTGTGTGTGTGTGTGTGTGTGTGTACCTGCTGGGGAAGTACGAGCACATGGTGATGAGCATGTTGAGTGTGTGTGAGTGTGAGTGTGTGTGAGTGTGAGTGTGAGTGTGTGTGTGAGTGTGAGTGTGAGTGTGTGTGTGTGTGTGTGTGTGTGTGTGAGTGTGTGTGTGTGTGTGTATGTGTGTGTACCTGCTGGGGAAGTACGAGCACATGGTGATGAGCATGTTGAGTGTGTGTGAGTGTGAGTGTGTGTGTGAGTGTGAGTGTGTGTGTGTGTGAGTGTGTGTGTGAGTGTGTGTGTGTGTGTGTGTGTGTGTACCTGCTGGGGAAGTACGAGCACATGGTGATGAGCATGTTGAGTGTGTGTGAGTGTGAGTGTGTGTGTGAGTGTGTGTGTGTGTGTGAGTGTGTGTGTGAGTGTGTGTGTGAGTGTGTGAGTGTGTGTGTGAGTGTGTGTGTGTGTGTGTGTGTGTGTGTGAGTGTGTGTGTGTGTGTACCTGCTGGGGAAGTACGAGCACATGGTGATGAGCATGTTGAGTGTGTGTGAGTGTGAGTGTGTGTGTGAGTGTGTGTGTGTGTGAGTGTGTGTGTGAGTGTGTGTGTGTGTGTGTGTGTGTGTGTGTGTACCTGCTGGGGAAGTACGAGCACATGGTGATGAGCATGTTGAGTGTGTGTGAGTGTGAGTGTGTGTGTGAGTGTGTGTGTGTGTGTGTGTGAGTGTGTGTGTGAGTGTGTGAGTGTGTGTGTGAGTGTGTGTGTGTGTGTGTGTGTGAGTGTGTGTGTGTGTGTGTACCTGCTGGGGAAGTACGAGCACATGGTGATGAGCATGTTGAGTATGAGAGTGGCCAGGTCGCTCTCGTTCATCACGGGCGTCCCCGAGGCCATCACACTCCACTTCAGCTGCGGGACGGCCTGTAGGGGGCGCCACCCTTCCATGCCCTGCGCCCAGCAGCGGGTCTTAGCCGTCAGCTCGCCGGTGCGCCAGAACGCCTGCATCTGCGGGTCACAGGGCAGAGGTCAGAGGTCAGGGGTCAGCAGATCCTCACACACTCTCCTGAGAGATACAGCACCTCCTCATAGCTGAACGGGCCTCTCCTCTCTTTATCTGCGTTCCCGAAGTACCACTCCTTCTCACTCTCTCGCTTCATATCTGGAGAAGCCTCCAACACGTTACTCTGGAACAGAGCATCAGAAACACAGTAAAAACAGTGAAATATTATTATAAAGTAAATCATCTGTTTTCTATGTGAATATACAGTAAAGTGTAATTTATTCCTGTGATCAAAGCTGAATGTTCAGCATCATTACTCCAGTCTTCAGTGTCACGTGATCCTTCAGAAATCACTCTAATATGATGATTTGATGCTCAAGAAACATTTATGATTATTATCAGTGTTGAACACAGTTGTTCTGCTTCAGATTTTAGTGGAAACCATCATACATTTTATTTTTTGATAAAATTCTTTAAAAAATAAATGTTACTGGCTGCTAGTGTATATTGAGCGTGTTTGAACACACACACACACCTGCAGGGGTACGGTGGCTCTGTTGGTGTGAAGGTGAGCGAGCGTCAGCAGGTCCACTAATATACGCACTCCATTCGAGTCCATGATGTCCTTCACGTTTTTCTGTCAGAACAGGAATGGTTGAAGCATGAGCAAAGAAACATGCACAACAAAAAATATATTCACAGATCATCACATCTCATGATCCCTCTCAAGCTCTTCGCTGATGCTGCCGTCTGGCACACAAGTACACTGGCTTATGATAAAGCTTTATAATAATAATTTGTTATTATTGGTGAAATGACGCCACAACTCTGGGACAGCAGTATTTAATTTCAAAATTAATAAACAGAAACTTTTTTTATTTATAATTATTTCACTCGTTTAGATTAATATAGTTTGCAGTAATGTAATACTTCATGTGTTCATTGTGGATTTTCAATGCTTAAGATTAAAATGTTGGGTCTAAATCAATGTTTAAATGATAAAATCTATATATAAGCATTATATAAGCAAAATAAATAATGTATGCACAAGAAAGACAAGACAAGTTTCCAAGACAAGTTTCCTTCATATAACAAAAGGAAAGAAGTTGAAATCAACCCTTGAGAGACTGAAGAAACACCAATAAACATACATATACAGTACATATATATATATGTGTGTGTGTGTGTGTGGTATGGGTATGTTTGTATGTATGTGTAGCTTTGTGATGATTTGACACCATCAAGGCCTGACATGATCCTCACCTTGTTGAGAATGAGTTTGTTGAGGAACAGGATGAGTCTGTCTCTCTCCAGCTTGTCTGTACACTGGAGATTCACAGAAGAAAGATGACACAAACACACACACTGACACAGTTCACCATCATTCAGAAGAGAACATTACACACTGAACCCTGACCCGGTCCAGCAGAACGTTACACACACTGACCCGGTCCAGCAGAACATTACACACACTGACCCGGTCCAGCAGAATGTTACACACACTGACCCGGTCCAGCAGAACATTACACACACTGACCCGGTCCAGCAGAACATAACACACACTGACCCGGTCCAGCAGAACATTACACACACTGACCCGGTCCAGCAGAACGTTACACACACTGACCCGGTCCAGCAGAACGTTACACACACTGACCCGGTCCAGCAGAACATTACACACACTGACCCGGTCCAGCAGAATGTTACACACACTGACCCGGTCCAGCAGAACATTACACACACTGACCCGGTCCAGCAGAACATAACACACACTGACCCGGTCCAGCAGAACATTACACACACTGACCCGGTCCAGCAGAACGTTACACACACTGACCCGGTCCAGCAGAACATTACACACACTGACCCGGTCCAGCAGAACATTACACACACTGACCCTGTCCAGCAGAACGTTACACACACTGACCCGGTCCAGCAGAACATTACACACACTGACCCGGTCCAGCAGAACATAACACACACTGACCCTGTCCAGCAGAACATTACACACACACACTGAACCCTGAGCACTGACCCGGTCCAGCAGAACATTACACACACTGACCCGGTCCAGCAGAACGTTACACACACTGACCCGGTCCAGCAGAACATTACACACACTGACCCGGTCCAGCAGAACATTACACACACTGACCCGGTCCAGCAGAACGTTACACACACTGACCCGGTCCAGCAGAACATTACACACACTGACCCGGTCCAGCAGAACATTACACACACTGACCCGGTCCAGCAGAACATTACACACACTGACCCTGTCCAGCAGAACATTACACACACTGACCCTGTCCAGCAGAACATTACACACACACACTGAACCCTGAGCACTGACCCGGTCCAGCAGAACATTACACACACTGACCCGGTCCAGCAGAACATTACACACACACACTGAACCCTGAGCACTGACCCGGTCCAGCATGCCCACGATGTACTTGGTGTCGGCGAAGGGCCCGATCTCCTCAGAGCACTTGCTGTAGACGATGGCGAGCGCCTGCAGACACAGACACTTCATGCCCACTTTAGGCGTCAGCAGGAACCGGTGGTACAGCTCGTTAAAAAACTCATACCTGAAGACACAGACATCAGGGTATTAAACATCAGACCACAATCCTTCAGAGTCTTTGTGTAGAACAGAGGTCGACTGATATTGTGTTGATGGCCGATGAGTATATATATGTATATATATATATATATATATGTATATATATATATATATGTGTGTGTGGGTATTTTTATATACAAAATAATTATACACAGTACACACAGATATATTATGTAAACAAACTTTTATTCTGGATTCGATTAATCGTTGCCCAGCACTATGCAGAGTATGTGTTAAATTAGATTAGATTAAATTAATTTGAAAATTAATATGAAAAATTTTAGATGGCAAAATAAAAGTCCTGCTCTCTACACATCGGCCAAACTGAAACACATGCAGGCCAATGGTGATAATTAATATCACCCGATATATCGGTCGACCTCTAATGAAGAACCTCGAGAAGGAGTTCAGATACGTACGATCTCTTGATGGCACCGGACTCTTCGTTCTCATCTTCCTCCAGCAGCAATCGCAGGTAATAATCCCCGATCCTAATCTCATCAGAGAGGCACTCGTACTTCACCTGAACACAGTTCCACAGGGTTTATACATTAGTGTATACATTGAGTGATACAGTGAGACTCTAGTGTGTTCAGTGATACAGTGAGACTCTAGTGTGTTCAGTGATACAGTGAGACTCTAGAGTGTGTCCAGTGATACAGTGAGACTCTAGAGTGTGTTCAGTGATACAGTGAGACTCTAGAGTGTGTTCAGTGAACAGTGAGACTCTAGAGAGTCCAGTGATACAGTGAGACTCTAGAGTGTGTTCAGTGAACAGTGAGACTCTAGAGTGTCCAGTGATACAGTGAGACTCTAGAGTGTCCAGTGATACAGTGAGACTCTAGAGTGTGTTAAGTGATACAGTGAGACTCTAGAGTGTGTTAAGTGAACAGTGAGACTCTAGAGAGTGTCCAGTGATACAGTGAGACTCTAGAGTGTGTCCAGTGATACAGTGAGACTCTAGAGTGTTCAGTGATACAGTGAGACTCTAGAGTGTGTTCAGTGATACAGTGAGACTCTAGAGTGTTCAGTGACACAATGAGACTCTAGAGTGATCAGTGATACAGTGAGACTCTAGAGTGTGTTCAGTGATACAGTGAGACTCTAGAGTGTCCAGTGATACAGTGAGACTCTAGAGTGTCCAGTGATACAGTGAGACTCTAGAGTGTCCAGTGATACAGTGAGACTCTAGAGTGTCCAGTGATACAGTGAGACTCTAGAGTGTCCAGTGATACAGTGAGACTCTAGAGTGTCCAGTGATACAGTGAGACTCTAGAGTGTGTTCAGTGACACAGTGAGACTCTAGAGTGTGTTCAGTGATACAGTGAGACTCTAGAGTGTGTTCAGTGATACAGTGAGACTCTAGAGAGTGTCCAGTGATACAGTGAGACTCTAGAGTGTCCAGTGATACAGTGAGACTCTAGAGTGTCCAGTGATACAGTGAGACTCTAGAGTGTGTTCAGTGAACAGTGAGACTCTAGAGTGATCAGAGATACAGTGAGACTCTAGTGTGTCCAGTGATACAGTGAGACTCTAGAGTGTGTTCAGTGATACAGTGAGACTCTAGAGTGTTCAGTGATACAGTGAGACTCTAGAGTGTCCAGTGATACAGTGAGACTCTAGAGTGTCCAGTGATACAGTGAGACTCTAGAGTGTCCAGTGATACAGTGAGACTCTAGAGTGTGTTCAGTGACACAGTGAGACTCTAGAGTGTGTTCAGTGATACAGTGAGACTCTAGAGAGTGTCCAGTGATACAGTGAGACTCTAGAGTGTCCAGTGATACAGTGAGACTCTAGAGTGTCCAGTGATACAGTGAGACTCTAGAGTGTGTTCAGTGAACAGTGAGACTCTAGAGTGATCAGAGATACAGTGAGACTCTAGTGTGTCCAGTGATACAGTGAGACTCTAGAGTGTGTTCAGTGATACAGTGAGACTCTAGTGTGTCCAGTGATACAGTGAGACTCTAGAGTGTTCAGTGATACAGTGAGACTCTAGAGTGTTCAGTGATACAGTGAGACTCTAGTGTGTTCAGTGATACAGTGAGACTCTAGTGTGTTCAGTGATACAGTGAGACTCTAGAGTGTTCAGTGATACAGTGAGACTCTAGAGTGTGTTCAGTGATACAGTGAGACTCTAGAGTGTGTTCAGTGATACAGTGAGACTCTAGTGTTCAGTGATACAGTGAGACTCTAGTGTGTTCAGTGACACAGTGAGACTCTAGAGTGTGTTCAGTGATACAGTGAGACTCTAGAGTGTGTTCAGTGATACAGTGAGACTCTAGAGTGTGTTCAGTGACACAATGAGACTCTAGAGTGATCAGAGATACAGTGAGACTCTAGAGTGTGTTCAGTGATACAGTGAGACTCTAGAGTGTCCAGTGATACAGTGAAACTCTAGAGTGTGTTCAGTGACACAATGAGACTCTAGAGTGATCAGTGATACAGTGAGACTCTAGAGTGTGTCCAGTGATACAGTGAGACTCTAGTGTGCCCAGTGATACAGTGAGACTCTAGAGTGTGTCCAGTGATACAGTGAGACTCTAGAGTGTGTTCAGTGACACAGTGAGACTCTAGAGTGTTCAGTGATACAGTGAGACTCTAGAGTGTGTTCAGTGATGCATTGAGACTCTAGAGTGTCCAGTGATACAGTGAGACTCAAGAGTGTGTTCAGTGATGCATTGAGACTCTAGAGTGTCCAGTGATACAGTGAGACTCTAGAGTGTCCAGTGATACAGTGAGACTCTAGAGTGTGTTCAGTGATACAGTGAGACTCTAGTGTGTTCAGTGATACAGTGAGACTCTAGAGTGTCCAGTGATACAGTGAGACTCTAGAGTGTGTTCAGTGACACAATGAGACTCTAGAGTGTGTCCAGTGATACAGTGAGACTCTAGAGTGTGTTCAGTGATACAGTGAGACTCTAGAGTGTCCAGTGATACAGTGAGACTCTAGAGTGTGTTCAGTGATACAGTGAGACTCTAGTGTGTTCAGTGATACAGTGAGACTCTAGTGTGTTCAGTGATACAGTGAGACTCTAGAGTGTCCAGTGATACAGTGAGACTCTAGAGTGTTCAGTGACACAATGAGACTCTAGAGTGTGTCCAGTGATACAGTGAGACTCTAGAGTGTGTTCAGTGATACAGTGAGACTCTAGAGTGTGTCCAGTGATACAGTGAGACTCTAGAGTGTGTTCAGTGATACAGTGAGACTCTAGTGTGTCCAGTGATACAGTGAGACTCTAGAGTGTGTCCAGTGATACAGTGAGACTCTAGAGTGTGTTCAGTGATACAGTGAGACTCTAGAGTGTGTTCAGTGATACAGTGAGACTCTAGAGTGTGTCCAGTGATACAGTGAGACTCTAGAGTGTGTTCAGTGATACAGTGAGACTCTAGTGTCCAGTGATACAGTGAGACTCTAGTGTGTTCAGTGATACAGTGAGACTCTAGAGTGTCCAGTTATACAGTGAGACTCTAGAGTGTGTTCAGTGATACAGTGAGACTCTAGAGTGTGTTCAGTGACACAATGAGACTCTAGAGTGATCAGAGATACAGTGAGACTCTAGAGTGTGTTCAGTGATACAGTGAGACTCTAGAGTGTGTCCAGTGATACAGTGAGACTCTAGTGTGTCCAGTGATACAGTGAGACTCTAGAGTGTGTTCAGTGATACAGTGAGACTCTAGAGTGTGTTCAGTGATACAGTGAGACTCTAGAGTGTGTCCAGTGATACAGTGAGACTCTAGAGTGTGTTCAGTGATACAGTGAGACTCTAGAGTGTGTTCAGTGATGCATTGAGACTCTAGAGTGTCCAGTGATACAGTGAGACTCTAGAGTGTGTTCAGTGATGCATTGAGACTCTAGAGTGTCCAGTGATACAGTGAGACTCTAGAGTGTCCAGTGATACAGTGAGACTCTAGAGTGTGTTCAGTGATACAGTGAGACTCTAGTGTCCAGTGATACAGTGAGACTCTAGTGTGTTCAGTGATACAGTGAGACTCTAGAGTGTCCAGTGATACAGTGAGACTCTAGAGTGTGTTCAGTGATACAGTGAGACTCTAGAGTGTGTTAAGTGAACAGTGAGACTCTAGAGTGTTCAGTGATACAGTGAGACTCTAGAGTGTTCAGTGATACAGTGAGACTCTAGAGTGTTCAGTGATACAGTGAGACTCTAGAGTGTTCAGTGATACAGTGAGACTCTAGAGCAGGGCTATTCAATTGGCGGCCCGCGGGCCACATGCGGCCCGCCAATCATCTCCATGCGGCCCGACGGCACCAACCTCCCTCCTCCTCTTTTCGCTTTGATTGACCTGAGAAACGTTTTACGTGTGAATATTTCAGCAGTTATTATATGTGTCCCGAATTTATGTCGACTGAACCAGCGATAGGCTACCAATCATTCGTGAATGAATCATTATTTTGGTTCGATTCTTTCTAAACGCGCTTGCATAACGGTCTAAAACTATTCGGATTCATTCGGACCGCTCCATCACTGAATCATCTGAAGCGGTTTCTCGTTCAGTACAGTTACAACAAATAGCGATGTTTTCAGTTGTTTCACTAGTTGTTTCAACACGGCCCAGCGCGGAGTTGCGTTTACTCCCGGTCCCGGACACACTAATATTAAACAGCGTTGCGATAACCAGTGGGAAGCGTTTCAGTTCGGCAGAAACATTTCTGTTACAAACCACAAATCACTCGATGATTTAATTAGTATTAAATCGGATGAAACAGCCTCAACATTCCCAACAAGACTGATGAGGAAAGCAGGAGAAACATTGTGGCATGAACGAAATTAGAAGACTTTAAATCCCCTAATCACCCTTACAAACATTTACCACATTTACTGTAGTAATGTACCATGGTTGGGCAGAAATGTGCAATATTTATATTGAATACTATGTAGTAATAAATAAATATAGTAAATATATACTATAATATTATATAGTATAATAGTAAATATAGTGATTTATATTGCATTAGATTTATTAGGTGGGTAGAGGAATATATATTTAATGCTTGTTATGAAATTATGTCAGTTTCTTTGTAAAGGTGCGTATAGTTTTTAACTTGTGTTTAGGCATTTTTTATACAGTGGGAGCCTGTGGTTAACAAGTCTCACTGTCAGAATATTTTCATTTAAGCATAATAATTATAAATAAAATAATTATTATTTCTCACCAACAGCTATAAGTTTGTATAAATAATTTATTTGTTCCAAGGAAAATAGTTGTACACAGCTGTAAATTATCAAGTTTTTATTTTTTATGGTTTTATATATTTGCATACTGTTGGGTACCACATTTCCAAGTAAATACCACACTTCTTTAGGGTTACTTTAGCTTATTTATTGAAACTGTTATGTTTCAATAAATAAGATAAACCCCCAAACCAACCCAACGGCCCACCTCAACTTTTCGATTTGATAATGCGGCCCTCGAATGAAACTAATTGAATAGCCCTGCTCTAGAGTGTCCAGTGATACAGTGAGACTCTAGAGTGTTCAGTGATACAGTGAGACTCTAGTGTGTCCAGTGATACAGTGAGACTCTAGAGTGTTCAGTGATACAGTGAGACTCTAGTGTGTTCAGTGACACAGTGAGACTCTAGAGTGTGTTCAGTGATACAGTGAGACTCTAGAGTGTGTTCAGTGATGCATTGTGACTCTAGAGTGTCCAGTGATACAGTGAGACTCTAGAGTGTCCAGTGATACAGTGAGACTCTAGAGTGTGTTCAGTGATGCATTGAGACTCTAGAGTGTCCAGTGATACAGTGAGACTCTAGAGTGTGTTCAGTGATACAGTGAGACTCTAGAGTGTGTTCAGTGATGCATTGAGACTCTAGAGTGTGTCCAGTGATACAGTGAGACTCTAGAGTGTGTTCAGTGATACAGTGAGACTCTAGAGTGTCCAGTGATATAGTGAGACTCTAGAGTGTGTTCAGTGATACAGTGAGACTCTAGAGTGTCCAGTGATACAGTGAGACTCTAGAGTGATCAGAGATACAGTGAGACTCTAGAGTGTTCAGTGATACAGTGAGACTCTAGTGTGTTCAGTGATACAGTGAGACTCTAGAGTGTGTTCAGTGATACAGTGAGACTCTAGAGTGTCCAGTGATACAGTGAGACTCTAGAGTGTGTTCAGTGATACAGTGAGACTCTAGAGTGTGTTCAGTGATGCATTGAGACTCTAGAGTGTCCAGTGATACAGTGAGACTCTAGAGTGTCCAGTGATATAGTGAGACTCTAGAGTGTGTCCAGTGATACAGTGAGACTCTAGAGTGTTCAGTGATACAGTGAGACTCTAGAGTGTCCAGTGATACAGTGAGACTCTAGAGTGTGTTCAGTGATACAGTGAGACTCTAGAGTGTGTTCTGTGATACAGTGAGACTCTAGAGTGTGTTCTGTGATACAGTGAGACTCTAGAGTGTGTTCAGTAACTCGATGGGTCAGACCTCGAACTCCTGGTGGTTCCAGGCGATGACGCTGGCGCTGCCTAGCTCACGGTCCACACTGAAGCCGCGCATCTCTCCCTCCAGAGCGTCCCGCAGCTCCTCTCGCGTCTTCAGGTTCCAGATGAGGTTCGAGCGCGCGTGATCCTGCTGAAACCTGCACACACACACAGGGAAACACACTGAAACCTGCACACACACACAGGGAAACACACTGAAACCTGCACACAGACTCTCATATCTCAACACACCTTCTTATCTCTGACCTTTTGAGTATAAACACTCCAGCTAGAGGTTTAAGGTCATCGAATCAGAAACTCTTAGGGTGTATTCACACCGGTCTTGTTTGGATCGATTAAATCGAACTTAAGTTGGTTTCCCCCATTGGTGCGGATCTTTTGGTCAGGTGTGATACAGCGATCGCACTCGAGTGCGGACCCAAATACTCGTACGAGACCCAGCTGAAGAGGTGCTCTCGGTCCGATTCCAAACCAACTCTGGCACGGTTTGTTTAGGTGTGAACATGACCCGACCCAATCGCAGAAACCACTGCGCCTTTTTTGACAGGGTCAGATTTTTACTATGTAATTTAGGGTGATGAAATGCCTATACATTAGGGGTGCAACGGATCGCATTTGATCCGTACGGACCAGCTGCCCCATTTTAAAAGCAGAAAAGCAGAGAGAGAGAGAGAGAGAGAGAGAGAGAGACCTAACCCAAACTCTTTTCCGTTTCCTTGCCCTTGAACGGACACATGCACACAAACTTATTTTTAAAAATTCATCTAAATACCCATCTCAGCAAGTATTCTCTGGGTTATGTCAAAAGTGAACAGTTGAAAAAGAAACCAGATGTTCGTCAGATTTTTTGGTCTGTGCATTCGGCCTTAAAGTGACAGCAGCCTAATATTCCTGCTGTCGTCTGTGTCATTAATGTTAATAAAACAACAAAATACAGCTTTAACAAAGATGAAACTTTTATTTATACAGTGAACAGATAGTGTTATTTTACTTTTAGGCTTAATTATTAATTTCTGTATACTGAATACTGTTAGACTTTGTAACTGTGTTATTTAGTCTTCATCTCTGCTTGTAATTTGTGTATTTGTTCTTATTTTATTACTGACTGTTCTCTTGTTTTTAATAATGTTTGAACTTCATCAGTGAAGAGCATGTTCTCTCTGCCGGAACCGTCTTGCAGAACACCTTCATCTTCGCAAAATCCTAATTACAACATCATAAAGATGACATTGTATCATATGATGCTCATAAGCTTCTTCATATTGAGTTAGTAGCTGATAACACCAAATCTGTCAAGAATAAAAATTGCACTACGAAAGATCTCCATGATTAGCCTGTTTTTGCACTTCCTGCTTCAGAATTTCTGTCCAATGAATGAATGACCTTAGCACACGTGTGGTTTTGTTTACACATTTTGGTTCTCTTGGAAAAAGGTCAGTGTGAAAGCGAACCACACCAACCAAAAAAAAAAATCAACATTGTATTTGGTCCGGACCGAAGTGTGGTGGCAAACAATTTTCTAATACTGAATAAGAGACAAAAAGGAATCAATTGTCTTTAACAATTATTTATTCCCTTGCATATATATTCATAAGGGTATGTATCGACACTACATTCTTCTAACTACCATCATATTTCTAAGATTCTACAGATATAATTAAATGCAAACATATAAAACATAAAATTTCTTCCACAAAAGTATACACCCGGAGTGGTCCCTAGATCTAGGCTGAGGGAAAGGGTGACTGGGCTTTGGCCATAGCGGCACTATTAGATTAATCACATCAGAATCACTTTTTCAAGCAAAATTAAAAACCAATCTCTTCGAGGCGGCTTATAATCGCTGAGTTTCAAATGTTTTGTTTTTTTTACATTTATTGTGTATTTGTGTCTTATTGTCATATTGTTTTATGTTTCTGTTTTTTATTTTAAATTATATTGTTCAGCACAATGGTCAACCACCATTGTTTTTATTGTGTTTTATAAATAAATTGAGATTCAAGTCATATACTTAATTTCCAACAAAATCAGGCCAAAACGAAGTTTGCTTGAGGTTTGTTTACGGAGTTTGAAACAGCTTGTCTAAGTGTTTGCTCCGATAAACGCCTCTGAGCTCCCATTGGTCCGTGTGGTGATGATGTAATAGGTGGGTGTGGCTCTGAGGCTCCGCCTTCTTTGAGGTGTAAATCTGTTCAGTCGGTCTCGAGTAAAAACATGAACACACTGAGAGAAACTGAAGCTGAAAGAGACTCTGACACTGTTGTTCATGTTTAATTCTGTAAAGCTGCTGTTTTAAAGCATCTATTGTATAAAGTGCTGTACAAATGACACTAAATCACATTAACGCTGTATAAATAAACATGACTGAAGATCTGAATCTCAGATCTGATCAAACATCCACATCTCTGTGATCTGATGCTTTCTGAACCGCTGTTCTCTCAGTTTTATTGTGTTTGTTCAGTTATTGAGAGGAAAGTGCAGCACATATTCATGTAAACGTCGCTGATTAGCATCGTGATGATCTTCGCTAACAGTTCATCACTGAAAGGGGTTTCAAACGTCTTTTTACCTCTGTAAAGTGAAGAACGGTTAAGAACTTCTAGTTTGAGTAAAACGGTGAGTGTACCTGTAGTAAAACAGCTCCCAGTTGGACTCGATCTTGATCCGCTGTCGTCTCTTCCTCAGGATGACCGGCTTCTGGTTTGCGTTCTACAATCAGTGCGACAGATTTACTGCAGTGGCCCAATAATGGTTTAGAAGACAACGACTTCATATAAATAATAGACACAGGGATGTAAGGATAATGCAGACGACACTAGAGCGGTGAAATTAAGCACATATGATATGAAGTCATGATCCTGCTATAAACACACATAAATATGCCGTCCTGAGGAGAGACACGGATGTCAACACACTGATCTAATACAGCGCATGTGTAACAGCAGAATAAACCCACGTGACATGATAAAGTGAGTGACATGAGAAGGGGAGGGTCTAACAGAGGTGGAGGTCTCTGATTGGATAATGCTACTCACCAGGTTATTCCTGTCCTGCTGCATTGATTGACAGCAGAAACCACAATAAGAGCCGGTGGGGGGGCAGAGATAAGAGAGGTTATTGGTCCTGAGGTCAACCAATCACACTGCTGAATACTAGATGTTCATTACGAACATGGTTTCAATTTCAACAAGGCAAATGCATGAAATTGTGTGATTGGAGGCTCCAGAGCGAAGAGATTGTGATGAGGATCAGTTTGTAACTCATGCTAATGATTCCAAAGCTGCAGAAAATGATTCATATCAGCAAAACAAACATCACTGCCCAGAATTATTATTCCCGGGAATAACATTCAGATGTCATTAGATGACATTGTTAAATGCAAGATGGTGCATTTCATTTTGTTCAACACTCAGACCCAGTGTAGGTGGTGTTGTTTTGGTGTCATTTGTTTACAGGATGCACAGTATATTGTTATCATACGGGTTATTGTTAAATAACAGAATTATTAATCTATCAGCATCGGTTAATGCACATTTACCCAGATTACTTCTGCCGGCGTCTAACGCTCACTTAAACTTAGATTTTATAAACACCTATAATGCTAACACTTACATTTAATTATTTATATTTTTATTTAGATTTTATATTGACTTTAGATTTTTGGTATTAGCTATAATTTTAATCAGATTTTTAGATCAGTGCATCTGTAATTAGTTTTTTCCCTGTGAAATTCTGAACTTGAATCAGATACAGAAAGGCACAGTTGACAGATGTTTAGTCGGCCAATCAGAACGTGAGCAATCCATATCAAGAAGTGTGCAAAGGTGTGAGCGTTAATTATTAATAAACCATTCCAGAGCCAGAAGATTACAGAGAGAAAAGCCAACAGAGTTTGTACTCAAGTGCACTACATGCTTTCACAGCATCTCAGAAACATGAAAAACCAGCGAGTCAAAGATGGAAAAGGCCCAGCCTTGTGCAGTGGACATGCCCAGCATTTACAGCAAACCAGCAGCACAGAGCAGAGGTCAGAGGTCACTCACCTCCTTCTGAGCGATGCCCATCTTGTCTCTCCAGTGCACCAGCACGAGGTCGGCCTTCTCCTTGGCGAACTTCTCGACCTCTTTCGCAGCCTTACCTGCCAGACGCTGCCACTCCGGCACTTTATTCCTCCCGAACTGGTCCTGCAGAAACACAGTCATTAAAGCATTTACAGCACTGAAAGAGGATATTTGAGAACAACAGCTGTTCATCTTTATACCGTGGCAATCTTGACATTGTCCCGTATGTGCATCCTATCGACGTCCTTCTCCGGCACGGGGTCAGGGCTGTCCAGGAACGCCAGCAGACCCGTGGGCTGAGCACAGACACAGAGTTAAAGCTTTCTGTGACACTTCACAAGAAACAGTTCATAACTGTGCACACCAGGGCCGTCAACACGGCTGAAAAGCTAAATTTGAATTTCTTTCTCAAATATTAGCAAAATTCTAATTATATTCAAATTCTAAAGGCAATACTTAAAGATGACATATTATGCCCCTTTTCACAAGATGTAATATAAATCTCTGGTGTCTCCAGAGTGTCTGTGAAATTTCAGCTCAAAATTCCCCCCAGATCATTTATTATTGCTGGTCAAATGTGCACCTTTTTTGGATGTGAGCAAAAACACGCCGTTTATGTGTGTGTCCCTTTAAATGCAAATGAGCTTTAGCTCCGCCTCCGTTCAGAAGAGGGCGGAGTCTTTACTCCAGCTTCAGAAACTCCGGCAATAACAGAACAGGCCAATCTCCCTCATCCAGAATCCCAGTATAACCAGTAGCGAGTGCAGCCTTACGGAGAGACTCAGGAAGAGCTTCTGAATGTTAGCGGAGACATTTCTGTAGTTGTTGTGGAGTTACACTGATCATCTCATCATCATGTTGAACTTCTCCACAAGTGTCCACAGTTCCTGAGGTCTTTATAAGACAGCGGTGACATGTTCTGGTCAATAGTGTTCAGTGCTCGTCTGTGCTCAACCACAGAACAGCTTCAGGCTCTGCTGGATCTTCATCAGTGCGTTAGAACTGGTCTCTGTTGTCGCGTGCGAAACCAAATGTCGTGCCGTGTGTGTAAACGTGCAGATTAAGGGCCGCTAATATTATAATAAGATCCTCTTCATACGTCAGAAGGAGAGCAAAATCTGATCGGCTTATTTTTTGACATGCTTGCAGAGAAAGACTCACCAGAACACAGTTACTGGGTTTCACTTTTCACGTTTTCTGTGTTGGTAGAAGCACCGGACCCGATTACAGCACTTACACACGGGAAAAGTCAGATTTGATGATATGTCCCCTTTAATGTTAAAGGATAAAAGTGCTGTATTGTCTCCTATGTCCACAAGAGGGCGTAAGCGAGCGCAATAAGCAAATATAAACCAAATCAAGCATCGCATCTTTTATTGAAATGAAATGACATTCACTTTTTAAAGTGCATTAACTTTTGAAACAATTGTTCTTAAATAAAATATAATTTCCTTAATGTGCATGCAAGGAAAATTAGGTTAAAGGGATAGTTCACTTGAAATAAAATTTTGGTATGTTTTAGCTTACCTCAAGGGCATCCAAGATGTAGGTGTCTTTGTTTCCGCAGTAGTTTCAATTTTGATATTTTTAGGTCAAACCGTGCTTGTCTCTCAGTCAGATAATGCAGGTCTATGGTCACTGTCTCAAAGAGCATGCACAGAGTCCAAATTAAACAATTCCCCATTGTCCAAATTAAACAATTCCCTGCATTTTCCCTGCAAATTGTGTGAGAAAACGAACAGTATTTATATCGTTGTTACCTCTTGAACACAGCCGCGTCCAAATGATCTGAGGGCGCGGGCGGGTATAGATATATACACTAGATGTCGCCCTGGCTGCAGTTCATTAGAACGAAATCAATGTGTACTTACGATGGGGAATTGTTTAATTTGGACTCTGTGCATGCTCTTTGAGACAGTGACCACAGACCTGCATTATTTGACTGACAGACAAGAACGGTTTGACCTAAAAATATCAAAATTGAAACTACTGTGGAAAAAAAGACACCTACATCTTGGATGCCCTTGAGGTAAGCTAAAACATACCAAAATGTTATTTCAAAGTGAACTATCCCTTTAAAATAGTGCATAAAACTGTGTTTGTGTATCAGTGACCTGAGAAAACACACTTCAACACACAGCGTAATGAACTACAGTACAGGTCAAAAGTTTGGAAACATTACGTTTTTTTATAATTTTGAAAGAAGTCTCTAATGCTTATCAAGGTTGCGTTTATTTGATCAAAAATACAGAAAAAAAACAGTAATATTGTGAAATATTATTACAACTTAAAATAATAGTTTTCTATTTGAATGTACTTTAAAAAATAATTTATTTCTTTGATGCAAAGCTGAATTTTCAGCATCATTACTCCAGTCTATCACATGATCCTTCAGAAATCACTCTAATATGAGGATTTATTATGAGTGTTGGAAACAGTTCTGCTGCCGTATATATTTGATGAATAAAAGGTTAAAAAGAACTGCATTTATTCAAAATAAAAAATATTTTCTAATAATATAAATCTTCTTTACTATCACTTTTTATCAATTTAACACATCCTTGCTGAATAAAATTATTGATTTATTTTAAAAAAAGAAAGAAAAAAGATTACTTGTAGTGTGTATTGTTGTTACAAAAGATTTCTATTTTTAAAAAATGTGCTTTTTTTTTTTTTTTTTTTTTTACTTTTTATTCAAAGTATCCTAAAAAAGTATCACAGGTTATGAAAAAATATTAAGCAGCAGAACTGTTTCCAACTTTGTTAATGAATCATCATATTAGAGTGATTTCTAAAGGATCATGTGATAGACTGGAGTAATGATCCTGAAAATTCAGCTTTGCATCACAGAAATAAATGATAATTTAAAGTATAATAATTGAAAACCAATTATTTTAAATTGTAATAATATATCACAATATTACATTTTTTTCTGTATTTTTGATCAAATAAATGCAGGCTTGATGAGCAGAAGAAACTTCTTTCAAAAACATTACAAATAGTAATGTGTCCAAACTTTTGACCTGTACTGTACATGAACACAAAATATCAAACTGACATTCAGAAACACTCACTTCTACTCACTACATATTCATCAAAAACACCAGACACTCTTGATCTGAGCGCTTTCACACTCTCACTCTCACACACACACACACACACACACACACACACACACACACTGAGCACTTTCTGTTGACAGTGTTTCAGCTGATGAAACACACACTCACACACACACACTTAGCTCTGACTGATGGTTTAGTCAAGTGTGTCATTGCACCATTTTTGCCTCCAACTGAGAGGGTTTCGTCAGCAGGAAGAACCTTTTCCCGCCATTTTTCACATTAGTAACGCAGCCGCAGCTGCTGTACTCATAGACAGTATAAGAAGTGGACAGAGCCATCTCATTGGAACTCAATTGAGACAAGTGAAGCCCGTTTTTAGCGATTTTTTAGCACTTCCGTTCCTGACGCGCAGACTCAAACCGACTCAAACTAAGCTTGATGACGTGAGCAACCTGTCTGACAGATGTAAATCTTCTAGTAGCTGTGCGTGCAAACTGCCAACGTTAATCTTGCAGAGACGGCGAGCTTGAGCAAAGAGTACTTTGGCGTGAGTGAGTAGGAGTAAGTATTCTGATTAATTATTTTGACAGTATAATATATCTATGGGCTTCTCCCTTGACGTCCCCCCGATTGCCTGCGAGCTTCTCCTCCTGTCTGTACGGTAATCTCTCTACTGTGTGACAGAGAGTCGAGTGGTTATGACGTAATCATTAGCCTATTTTTACAAAAACTGTTTCTACAGGGCCATAATGTAACATAGAAGGTAATGGAGCCCTTTATACATTGTCGTGTTTCTTTAGAAATAAACAGTGGACAAATGGAGTCTTTAAACACCTCAGATGTAAAGTTATTCGCTGTCAAAGTGACGCCAAAATGAATGGGAGTCAATGGAATGCTAACGCAAGTGAAGTTCTGCTACAAGATGGCGGCACGCGGCCGGCTTCAACTTCCGGTCGATGGATTACCCGCCTGATAAGCTAACAGAAACACACCGCGCCAGTGACGTCGTCATCATCATGTCTCGCGCAGCTCTCGACACACCAACAATTTGAATGCACGGTTTTTGCATTCGAATGTGCAGGTTTTTTTTTAAATCGACGAATAATCGAAATTCGAATTTTTATTTGACAGCCCTAGTAGACCATTCGTCCGGCTCACCAGAATCCTCTTCAGGAGGTTCAAGGCAATGGGGTTTTCTGCCGTCCACAAGCCCACCAGATGTCGACTCAGCTGTCTGTGAGAGAAAGGGGATTATCAGTGTAAGAGGTCAGTGATGTCCTGCAGTGTAACTGTGATGTCCTGCAGTGTAACTGTGATGTCCTGCAGTGTAACTGTGATGTCCTGCAGTGTAACTGTGATGTCCTGCAGTGTAAGAGGTCAGTGATGTCCTGCAGTGTAACTGTGATGTCCTGCAGTGTAACTGTGATGTCCTGCAGTGTAAGAGGTCAGTGATGTCCTGCAGTGTAAGAGGTCAGTGATGTCCTGCAGTGTAACTGTGATGTCCTGCAGTGTAAGAGGTCAGTGATGTCCTGCAGTGTAACTGTGATGTCCTGCAGTGTAAGAGGTCAGTGATGTCCTGCAGTGTAACTGTGATGTCCTGCAGTGTAACTGTGATGTCCTG
The DNA here is from genome assembly GCA_022829025.1 of Squalius cephalus. Taxonomy (NCBI): domain Eukaryota; kingdom Metazoa; phylum Chordata; class Actinopteri; order Cypriniformes; family Leuciscidae; genus Squalius; species Squalius cephalus. The sequence goes on along the minus strand of CM040815.1, from coordinate 449,159 downwards.
CAGTGTAAGAGGTCAGTGATGTCCTGCAGTGTAAGAGGTCAGTGATGTCCTGCAGTGTAACTGTGATGTCCTGCAGTGTAAGAGGTCAGTGATGTCCTGCAGTGTAACTGTGATGTCCTGCAGTGTAACTGTAATGTCCTGCAGTGTAAGAGGTCAGTGATGTCCTGCAGTGTAAGAGGTCAGTGATGTCCTGCAGTGTAACTGTGATGTCCTGCAGTGTAACTGTGATGTCCTGCAGTGTAACTGTGATGTCCTGCAGTGTAAGAGGTCAGTAATGTCCTGCAGTGTAACTGTGATGTCCTGCAGTGTAACTGTGATGTCCTGCAGTGTAACTGTGATGTCCTGCAGTGTAAGAGGTCAGTGATGTCCTGCAGTGTAACTGTGATGTCCTGCAGTGTAAGAGGTCAGTGATGTCCTGCAGTGTAAAGGTCAGTGATGTCCTGCAGTGTAAGAGGTCAGTGATGTCCTGCAGTGTAAGAGGTCAGTAATGTCATGCAGTGTAACTGTGATGTCCTGCAGTGTAAGAGGTCAGTAATGTCATGCAGTGTAACTGTGATGTCCTGCAGTGTAAGAGGTCAGTGATGTCCTGCAGTGTAACTGTGATGTCCTGCAGTGTAAAGGTCAGTGATGTCCTGCAGTGTAAAGGTCAGTGATGTCCTGCAGTGTAAGAGGTCAGTGATGTCCTGCAGTGTAAGAGGTCAGTAATGTCATGCAGTGTAACTGTGATGTCCTGCAGTGTAAGAGGTCAGTAATGTCATGCAGTGTAACTGTGATGTCCTGCAGTGTAACTGTGATGTCCTGCAGTGTAAGAGGTCAGTGATGTCCTGCAGTGTAACTGTGATGTCCTGCAGTGTAAGAGGTCAGTGATGTCCTGCAGTGTAACTGTGATGTCCTGCAGTGTAAGAGGTCAGTAATGTCCTGCAGTGTAACTGTGATGTCCTGCAGTGTAACTGTGATGTCCTGCAGTGTAAGAGGTCAGTGATGTCTTGCAGTGTAAGAGGTCAGTGATGTCCTGCAGTGTAACTGTGATGTCCTGCAGTGTAAGAGGTCAGTGATGTCCTGCAGTGTAACTGTGATGTCCTGCAGTGTAACTGTGATGTCCTGCAGTGTAAGAGGTCAATGATGTCCTGCAGTGTAACTGTGATGTCCTGCAGTGTAAGAGGTCAGTAATGTCCTGCAGTGTAACTGTGATGTCCTGCAGTGTAAAGGTCAGTGATGTCCTGCAGTGTAACTGTGATGTCCTGTAGTGTAACTGTGATGTCCTGCAGTGTAACTGTGATGTCCTGCAGTGTAACTGTGATGTCCTGCAGTATAAGAGGTCAGTGATGTCCTGCAGTGTAAGAGGTCAGTGATGTCCTGCAGTGTAACTGTGATGTCCTGCAGTGTAAGAGGTCAGTGATGTCCTGCAGTGTAACAGTGATGTCCTGCAGTGTAAGAGGTCAGTGATGTCCTGCAGTGTAACTGTGATGTCCTGCAGTGTAACTGTGATGTCCTGCAGTGTAAGAGGTCAGTAATGTCCTGCAGTGTAACTGTGATGTCCTGCAGTGTAAGAGGTCAGTGATGTCCTGCAGTGTAACTGTGATGTCCTGCAGTGTAACTGTGATGTCCTGCAGTGTAAGAGGTCAGTGATGTCCTGCAGTGTAACTGTGATGTCCTGCAGTGTAACTGTGATGTCCTGCAGTGTAACTGTGTAACTGTGATGTCCTGCAGTGTAACTGTGATGTCCTGCAGTGTAAGAGGTCAGTGATGTCCTGCAGTGTAACTGTGATGTCCTGCAGTGTAACTGTGATGTCCTGCAGTGTAACTGTGATGTCCTGCAGTGTAACTGTGATGTCCTGCAGTGTAAGAGGTCAGTGATGTCATGCAGTGTAACTGTGATGTCCTGCAGTGTAACTGTGATGTCCTGCAGTGTAAGAGGTCAGTGATGTCCTGCAGTGTAACTGTGATGTCCTGCAGTGTAACTGTGATGTCCTGCAGTGTAACTGTGATGTCCTGCAGTGTAAGAGGTCAGTGATGTCCTGCAGTGTAACTGTGATGTCCTGCAGTGTAAGAGGTCAGTGATGTCCTGCAGTGTAACTGTGATGTCCTGCAGTGTAAGAGGTCAGTAATGTCCTGCAGTGTAACTGTGATGTCCTGCAGTGTAAAGGTCAGTGATGTCCTGCAGTGTAAGAGGTCAGTAATGTCATGCAGTGTAACTGTGATGTCCTGCAGTGTAAGAGGTCAGTAATGTCATGCAGTGTAACTGTGATGTCCTGCAGAGTAACTGTGATGTCCTGCAGTGTAAGAGGTCAGTGATGTCCTGCAGTGTAACTGTGATGTCCTGCAGTGTAACTGTGATGTCCTGCAGTGTAAAAGGTCAGTGATGTCCTGCAGTGTAACTGTGATGTCCTGCAGTGTAAGAGGTCAGTGATGTCCTGCAGTGTAACTGTGATGTCCTGCAGTGTAAGAGGTCAGTGATGTCCTGCAGTGTAACTGTGATGTCCTGCAGTGTAACTGTGATGTCCTGCAGTGTAAGAGGTCAGTAATGCCCTGCAGTGCAACTGTGATGTCCTGCAGTGTAACTGTGATGTCCTGCAGTGTAAGAGGTCAGTGATGTCCTGCAGTGTAAGAGGTCAGTGATGTCCTGCAGTGTAACTGTGATGTCCTGCAGTGTAAGAGGTCAGTGATGTCCTGCAGTGTAACTGTGATGTCCTGCAGTGTAACTGTGATGTCCTGCAGTGTAAGAGGTCAATGATGTCCTGCAGTGTAACTGTGATGTCCTGCAGTGTAAGAGGTCAGTAATGTCCTGCAGTGTAACTGTGATGTCCTGCAGTGTAAAGGTCAGTGATGTCCTGCAGTGTAACTGTGATGTCCTGTAGTGTAACTGTGATGTCCTGCAGTGTAACTGTGATGTCCTGCAGTGTAAGAGGTCAGTGATGTCCTGCAGTGTAAGAGGTCAGTGATGTCCTGCAGTGTAACTGTGATGTCCTGCAGTGTAAGAGGTCAGTGATGTCCTGCAGTGTAACTGTGATGTCCTGCAGTGTAACTGTGATGTCCTGCAGTGTAACTGTGATGTCCTGCAGTGTAAGAGGTCAGTAATGTCCTGCAGTGTAACTGTGATGTCCTGCAGTGTAACTGTGATGTCCTGTAGTGTAACTGTGATGTCCTGCAGTGTAACTGTGATGTCCTGCAGTGTAAGAGGTCAGTGATGTCCTGCAGTGTAACTGTGATGTCCTGCAGTGTAAGAGGTCAGTAATGTCCTGCAGTGTAACTGTGATGTCCTGCAGTGTAAGAGGTCAGTGATGTCCTGCAGTGTAACTGTGATGTCCTGTAGTGTAACTGTGATGTCCTGCAGTGTAAGAGGTCAGTAATGTCCTGCAGTGTAACTGTGATGTCCTGCAGTGTAACTGTGATGTCTTGTAGTGTAACTGTGATGTCCTGCAGTGTAACTGTGATGTCCTGCAGTGTAACTGTGATGTCCTGCAGTGTAAGAGGTCAGTGATGTCCTGCAGTGTAAGAGGTCAGTGATGTCCTGCAGTGTAAGAGGTCAGTGATGTCCTGCAAGAGGTCAGTGATGTCCTGCAGTGTAAGAGGTCAGTGATGTCCTGCAGTGTAACTGTGATGTCCTGCAGTGTAACTGTGATGTCCTGCAGTGTAAGAGGTCAGTGATGTCCTGCAGTGTAAGAGGTCAGTGATGTCCTGCAGTGTAACTGTGATGTCCTGCAGTGTAAGAGGTCAGTGATGTCCTGCAGTGTAACTGTGATGTCCTGCAGTGTAACTGTGATGTCCTGCAGTGTAAGAGGTCAGTAATGTCCTGCAGTGTAACTGTGATGTCTTGTAGTGTAAGAGGTCAGTGATGTCCTACAGTGTAACTGTGATGTCCTGCAGTGTAACTGTGATGTCCTGCAGTGTAAAAGGTCAGTGATGTCCTGCAGTGTAACTGTGATGTCCTGCAGTGTAACTGTGATGTCCTGCAGAGTAACTGTGATGTCCTGCAGTGTAAAGGTCAGTGATGTCCTGCAGTGTAACTGTGATGTCCTGCAGTGTAACTGTGATGTCCTGCAGTGTAAAGGTCAGTGATGTCCTGCAGTGTAACTGTGATGTCCTGCAGTGTAACTGTGATGTCCTGCAGTGTAAAGGTCAGTGATGTCCTGCAGTGTAACTGTGATGTCCTGCAGTGTAACTGTGATGTCCTGCAGTGTAACTGTGATGTCCTGCAGAGTAACTGTGATGTCCTGCAGTGTAAAGGTCAGTGATGTCCTGTAGTGTAAAGGTCAGTGATGTCCTGCAGTGTAACTGTGATGTCCTGCAGTGTAACTGTGATGTCCTGCAGTGTAAAGGTCAGTGATGTCCTGCAGTGTAACTGTGATGTCCTGCAGTGTAACTGTGATGTCCTGCAGTGTAAAGGTCAGTGATGTCCTGTAGTGTAAAGGTCAGTGATGTCCTGCAGTGTAACTGTGATGTCCTGCAGTGTAACTGTGATGTCCTGCAGTGTAAGAGGTCAGTAATGTCCTGCAGTGTAATTGTGATGTCCTGTAGTGTAAGAGGTCAGTGATGTCCTGCAGTGTAACTGTGATGTCCTGCAGTGTAACTGTGATGTCCTGCAGTGTAAGAGGTCAGTAATGTCCTGCAGTGCAACTGTGATGTCCTGCAGTGTAACTGTGATGTCCTGCAGTGTAACTGTGATGTCCTGCAGTGTAAGAGGTCAGTGATGTCCTGCAGTGTAACTGTGATGTCCTGCAGTGTAAGAGGTCAGTGATGTCCTGCAGTGTAACTGTGATGTCCTGCAGTGTAAGAGGTCAGTGATGTCCTGCAGTGTAACTGTGATGTCCTGCAGTGTAACTGTGATGTCCTGCAGTGTAACTGTGATGTCCTGCAGTGTAACTGTGATGTCCTGCAGTGTAAGAGGTCAGTAATGTCCTGTAGTGGACCGTGATGAGCCTGACCTGTTGGTGAGCATCCGCTGGTCAGCGCTGACGGTGAACAAGGAGGTGTGGAGGTGTCTGGGTAAAGCTCCTTCGCTCAGGGCCAGATCCTGCATCTTAGTGGCAATCTCCTTATCTCCTTCCTGACACACACACAGTTTAATATACTTATAGGGAACACAGACAAACACGTGGCAGGAACTGCAGATCTCACCTCAATGATGGCCTTCATGATCAGACCGGCTCCTTTCACGATGGCCATGGAGGGATGCTGTGGAGAGACGCAAATATACACATCAAGGATGCATTAAATAGACCAAAAATATCAATAAAGACATTTATAATGTTACAAAAAATTATATTTCAAATAAATGCTGTTCTTTTGAACTTTCAATTCATCAAAGAATCCTGAAGAATAAAATGTATCAGTTTCCACAATAATATATAGCAACACAACTATTTTCAACACTGATAATAATCATAAATGTTTCTTGATCATCAAATCATCATATTAGAGTGATTTCTGAAGGATCAAGTGACACTGAAGACTGGAGTAATGATGCTGAACATTCAGCTTTGATCACAGGAATAAATTACACTTTACTATATATATTCACATAGAAAACAGCTGATTTACATTGGAATAATATTTCACTGTTTTTATTGTATTTTTGATCAAAGAAACGCAGCTTTGAGCAGAAGAGACTCTTTCAGACACATCAACACATCTTCTGAACTCCGAACACCATAGAGACAGCAGTGTGTATGAAAGCTGCAGCTCCAGACCTGGAAGAGCTTGAAGAGCGTGCGCCCGTGTGACGCCGCCATCTCCAGCAACATGTCGAACTGCTGGCCCTCTGTGGTCTCGCTGTATGGCGCGCAGAGGGCAAAGGTCAGGAAGTCCAGCAGAGAGCTGATCACTAACGCCCCGGTGCCCTGATCCTGAGGAGACACACACACACACACACACACTGAGTCAAGCGCTCGCTCACTCACTCACCCACTCACTCACTAGGGGTGTAAGAAAAAATCGATACACTTGAGTATCGCGATATTTTATTTTGCAATACTGTATCGATTTTCAAAAACGCAATATCGATTTTTTTTTTTTTTTTTTTTTTTTTTACGTCCAAAAATATTCATGGTAAGACCGTAAGACTGTGGTTCACATTTATGTTGTTTAAATCCCTACCACTAGATAGCTATGCTGAGACGCACCACTAGTGTCCTCGCCAGGCTCGCCTATAACGGTGCGTGTCCACTGGACATTTTAGGATTGACAGCGGACCGGAGAAAGCGTTGAGAGCGACCGAGAGCGTCAAAAAGTTGGGCAGTTCCTTTATACAAATATCAAGCGAAAAACGCAGTCGGCAGCCAATTGCTGTGAGGTTCGGGATGTGACGTCTGTCTTGAGAGTTTAAACATATGCAAATTGTGCCGGAGTTTATGCTGGATTTAGTGCGTAAATCATTTTGTTTACAAATTAGACGTTGTGCAGTTGTTATATAGCCTATATGTTAAATATTTCATTTTGGATGTGTTTATTGTGATTATATTGGCTGGTTTTATAAAAGTTTATACAATTGAAAGGATATCTTTGCTTGGTGCATTTGGAAACAAAGCTTGTCTATTTCTAAATGTAATCGCGTGCATCGTTCACACCAAACTCGAATAGAGCATCTGGCGCGAGTGATTTCAATGTTAAGTCAATGCAAAGACGCGTTTACGCGCGTCTAGAGGTCCTGCGGCACGACGCGTTTAGCGCGGCGCGGTTCGCCTCATTCGCGCGTCCAGTTCTTTTAAAATCTTTTATCACATAAAACTTGATTTCAATATGACACATTCATTTTGTTCACTTTCATCCACTTTCATTCATTTTCGTCCAGTTCACGTTGTTGTTTTGTATTGTGACAGGGGCTATGTACCTATTTTCTTTTATTATGGCCTACTTGAGCATATAACAATTTGCTCACTAAGAACCTGTGAACCACAATCCCAAACTGGCAGTTTGATTTTCTGTGTACTGAATTGTTTACCTAAAGTAAACTTCTTTGACTTTTATGCACATCATGTCTTTTTAAAAATATTTTTAATATATTTTACTTTAAAAAAAATCCCAATATATCGCCTTATGCACAGTATCGAAATATATTGCAATATATTGAATCGTGACCCATGTATCGTGATACGTATCGTATCGCCAGATTCTTGCCAATACACAGCCCTATCACTCACTCTCTGTCTCTCACTCACACACACACACACACACACACACACACACACACACACACTGAGTCAAGCGCTCGCTCACTCACTCACCCACTCACTCACTCTCTGTCTCTCACACACACACACATACTGAGTCAAGCACTCAGAGACACACACACACACACACACACACTGAGTCAAGCACTCACTCACTCAACTCTCTGTCTCACTCTCTGTCTCACTCTCTGTCTCACTCTCTGTCTCACTCTCTGTCTCACTCTCTGTCTCACTCTCTGTCTCACTCTCTGTCTCACTCTCTGTCTCACTCTCTGTCTCACACACACACAACACATTGCTCATGAACTTCTCCAGTAGGTTTTCCAGGAACTTCTTTGAGGAGAGCAGAGGCTTTATTCAGCTCACACACACACCCTCACACACACACACACACACACACATGTGACGCACCACATTACTGATAAACTTCTCCAGTAGGTTTTCCAGGAACTTCTTTGAGGAGAGCAGAGAGGCTTTATTCAGCTGCTCCTGCCGCAGGTCGTAGTCATCATGCATCGGCTGCAGAAACACACACATCACGTCAGGATCTGCGCATTAATGTCAATCTGTCATGCTTTCATCATCATACTGAAGGGTTACAAATTTAAGAATCTATTTCAGATATGCTTCCTTACATAACATCACGGTGAAGAATACTGATTTTAGCTTTTAAGGTTAAGATCTCAGCAAAGTTGCAATTCCTGTTCTCTCCTTATTGTCTTAAATGGCTCTTGAAGCCCCAGTTTCACTCAGACTGATGGAATTAGCACACGAATGATTCACTGAGAATCTCACCTTTTGTTCTGCAAATGGCTTTCGGACCCAAATGGCTCTTGGAGCCTTATGCTGATTGAATTAGGATTGGCCAGACCCTCAGTCTAGGGTGTTACCTAAACCTGTTACATGCTTTGTTTGAATTTGTCTCCACCTTCAAAAGTCCCTCCTCCTAAAATGCCTATAAGATACCATGTAAAGTTCCCTTAGTTAGATTATGTTGGATTCCTGCAGCCAAGTCAACGCGAAGTCCTCAATAAAGAATAACTTTGTTTGAATGTGATCCCCAACGTCTCCTGGTCTGCTTTGAAGAAAGAAAATCTTTACAACAATACTTACACACATCAGAGCACACAGCATGTCTATGGCGGCGTGCGTTACACCGTTGTTGTTCCTCTTCAGCGCTTTTACGGTTTTTACTCCCAATTTCTCTCTAAACCTGCAACACAAACATCAAGCAATTGACAAAAAAGACAAAAAAAGTGTTACTCGCATTTTTATAATATATATATTATATTTATAACATTATATATGGCCCAGAAAAATAAATAAATGAAGATAGATAGGTGGATAGATAGAAACACTATATTGCCAAAAGTTTTCGGACGTCTGCCTTAACATGCACATGAACTTTAATGACATCTCATTCCTGATCTGTAGTGTTTGATAAGGAGTTGCTCCACCCTTTGCAAATATAACAGCTTCAACTCTTCTGGGAAGGCTTTCCACAAGGTTTAGGAGTGTGTTTATGGGAATTTTTGACCATTCTTCTAGAAGCGCATTAGTGAGGTCCGGCACTGATGTTGGACGAGAAGCTCTCAGTCTCACTCTAGTTCATCCCAAAGCTGTTCTATCGGGTTGAGGTCAGGACTCTGTGCAGGAGTCCAGTTCCTCCACACCAAACTCCTCATCCATGTCTTTATGGACCTGCATTGTGCACTGGAGCGCAATAATGCTGGAACAGGAACATCCACAAACTCTTCCCACAAAGTGGAGCATGAAATTGTCCAAAATGTCTTGGAATGCTGAAGCATTAAGAGTTCCTTTCACTGGAACTAAGGGGAAAAGCCCTGAAAAACAACCCCACACCATAATCCCCCATCCACCAAACTTTACACTAGGCAAAATACAGTCAGGCAAGTGGTGTTCTCCTGACAACTGCCAAATCCAGACTCGTCCATCGGATTGGCAGACAGAGAAGCGTGATTTGTCACTCCAGAGAACACGTCTCCACTCCATCCCACGCTTTACTCCACTGCATCCCACGCTTTACCCCACTGCATCCCACGCTTTACACCACTGCACCCCACGCTTTACACCACTGCATCCCACGCTTTACACCACTGCATCCCACGCTTTACACCACTGCATCCCACGCTTTACACCACTGCAACCCACGCTTTACACCACTGCATCCCACGCTTTACCCCACTGCATCCCACGCTTTACACCACTGCATCCCACGCTTTACACCACTGCATCCCACGCTTTACACCACTGCATCCCACGCTTTACACCACTGCATCCCACGCTTTACACCACTGCACCCCACGCTTTACACCACTGCATCCCACGCTTTACACCACTGCATCCCACGCTTTACCCCACTGCATCCCACGCTTTACACCACTGCATCCCACGCTTTACCCCACTGCATCCCACGCTTTACACCACTGCATCCCACGCTTTACACCACTGCATCCCACGCTTTACACCACTGCACCCCACGCTTTACACCACTGCATCCCACGCTTTACACCACTGCATCCCACGCTTTACACCACTGCATCCCACGCTTTACACCACTGCAACCCACGCTTTACACCACTGCATCCCACGCTTTACTCCACTGCATCCCACGCTTTACACCACTGCACCCCACGCTTTACACCACTGCATCCCACGCTTTACACCACTGCATCCCACGCTTTACACCACTGCATCCCACGCTTTACACCACTGCAACCCACGCTTTACACCACTGCATCCCACGCTTTACCCCACTGCATCCCACGCTTTACACCACTGCACCCCACGCTTTACACCACTGCATCCCACGCTTTACACCACTGCAACCCACGCTTTACACCACTGCAACCCACGCTTTACACCACTGCATCCCACGCTTTACACCACTGCAACCCACGCTTTACACCACTGCAACCCACGCTTTACGCCACTGCATCCCACGCTTTACACCACTGCACCCCACGCTTTACACCACTGCATCCCACGCTTTACACCACTGCATCCCACGCTTTACACCACTGCAACCCACGCTTTACACCACTGCATCCCACGCTTTACGCCACTGCATCCCACGCTTTACCCCACTGCATCCCACGCTTTACACCACTGCACCCCACGCTTTACACCACTGCATCCCACGCTTTACCCCACTGCATCCCACGCTTTACACCACTGCAACCCACGCTTTACACCACTGCATCCCACGCTTTACGCCACTGCATCCCACGCTTTACGCCACTGCATCCCACGTTTTACACCACTGCACCCCACGCTTTACACCACTGCACCCCACGCTTTACACCACTGCATCCCACGCTTTACTCCACTGCATTCCACGCACCCACGCTTTACGCCACTGCATCCCACGTTTTACACCACTGCATCCCACGTTTTACTCCACTGCATCCCACGCTTTACCCCACTGCATCCCACGCACCCACGCTTTACTCCACTGCATCCCACGCTTTACCCCACTGCATCCCACGCACCCACGCTTTACGCCACTGCATCCCACGCTTTACACCACTGCATCCCACGCTTTACTCCACTGCATCCCACGCTTTACTCCACTGCATCCCACGCTTTACTCCACTGCATCCCACGCACCCACGCTTTACGCCACTGCATCCCACGCTTTACACCACTGCATCCCACGCTTTACTCCACTGCATCCCACGCTTTACGCCACTGCACCCCACGCTTTACACCACTGCACCCCACGCTTTACTCCACTGCATTCCACGCACCCACGCTTTACGCCACTGCATCCCACGTTTTACACCACTGCATCCCACGTTTTACTCCACTGCATCCCACGCTTTACCCCACTGCATCCCACGCACCCACGCTTTACTCCACTGCATCCCACGCTTTACCCCACTGCATCCCACGCACCCACGCTTTACGCCACTGCATCCCACGCTTTACACCACTGCATCCCACGCTTTACTCCACTGCATCCCACGCTTTACTCCACTGCATCCCACGCTTTACCCCACTGCATCCCACGCACCCACGCTTTACGCCACTGCATCCCACGCTTTACACCACTGCATCCCACGCTTTACTCCACTGCATCCCACGCTTTACGCCACTGCACCCCTCGCTTTACACCACTGCACCCCACGCTTTACTCCACTGCATCCCACGCTTTACTCCACTGCATCCCACGCTTTACTCCACTGCATCCCACGCTTTACTCCACTGCACCCCTCGCTTTACTCCACTGCATCCCACGCTTTACTCCACTGCATCCCACGCTTTACTCCACTGCATCCCACGCTTTGCACCACTGCATCCCACGCTTTACTCCACTGCATCCCACGTTTTACACCACTGCATCCCACGCTTTACTCCACTGCATCCCACGTTTTACACCACTGCATCCCACGTTTTACACCACTGCATCCCATGCTTTACGCCACTGCATCCCACGTTTTACACCACTGCATCCCACGCTTTACTCCACTGCATCCCACGCTTTACTCCACTGCATCCCACGCTTTACACCACTGCATCCCACGCTTTACTCCACTGCATCCCACGTTTTACACCACTGCATCCCACGCTTTACTCCACTGCATCCCACGCTTTACTCCACTGCATCCCACGTTTTACACCACTGCATCCCACGCTTTACTCCACTGCATCCCACGTTTTACACCACTGCATCCCGCGCTTTACTCCACTGCATCCCATGCTTTACCCCACTGCATCCCACGCACCCACGCTTTACCCCACTGCATCCCACGCTTTACTCCACTGCATCCCACGTTTTACACCACTGCATCCCACGCTTTACACCACTGCATCCCACGCTTTACTCCACTGCATCCCACGCTTTACTCCACTGCATCCCACGCTTTACTCCACTGCATCCCACGTTTTACACCACTGCATCCCACGCTTTACACCACTGCATCCCACGCTTTACTCCACTGCATCCCACGTTTTACACCACTGCATCCCACGCTTTACTCCACTGCATCCCACGCTTTACTCCACTGCATCCCACGCACCCACGCTTTACACCACTGCATCCCACGCTTTACACCACTGCATCCCACGCTTTACACCACTGCATCCCACGCTTTACTCCACTGCATCCCACGCTTTACACCACTGCATCCCACGCTTTACTCCACTGCATCCCACGCTTTACTCCACTGCATCCCACGCACCCATGCTTTACGCCACTGCATCCCACGCTTTACACCACTGCATCCCACGTTTTACATCACTGCATCCCGCGCTTTACTCCACTGCATCCCACGCTTTACCCCACTGCATCCCACGCACCCACGCTTTACACCACTGCATCCCACGTTTTACATCACTGCATCCCGCGCTTTACTCCACTGCATCCCACGCTTTACACCACTGCATCCCACGCTTTACACCACTGCATCCCACGCTTTACACCACTGCATCCCACGCACCCACGCTTTACTCCACTGCATCCCACGCTTCACACCACTGCACCCCACGCACCCACGCTTTACGCCACTGCATCCCACGTTTTACACCACTGCATCCCGCGCTTTACTCCACTGCATCCCACGCACCCACGCTTTACGCCACTGCATCCCACGTTTTACACCACTGCATCCCACGCTTCACGCCACTGCATCCCACGCTTCACGCCACTGCACCCCACGCTTTACGCCACTGCATCCCACGCTTTACGCCACTGCATCCCACGCTTTACGCCACTGCATCCCACGCTTTACGCCACTGCATCCCACGCTTTACACCACTGCATCCCACGCTTTACGCCACTGCATCCCACGCTTTACTCCACTGCATCCCACGCTTTACGCCACAGCATCCCACGCTTTACGCCACTGCATCCCACGCTTTACACCACTGCATCCCACGCACCCATGCTTTACACCACTGCATCCCACGCTTTACACCACTGCATCCCACGTTTTACATCACTGCATCCCGCGCTTTACTCCACTGCATCCCACGCTTTACCCCACTGCATCCCACGCACCCACGCTTTACACCACTGCATCCCACGTTTTACATCACTGCATCCCGTGCTTTACTCCACTGCATCCCACGCTTTACACCACTGCATCCCACGCTTTACACCACTGCATCCCACGCTTTACACCACTGCATCCCACGCACCCACGCTTTACTCCACTGCATCCCACGCTTCACACCACTGCACCCCACGCACCCACGCTTTACGCCACTGCATCCCACGTTTTACACCACTGCATCCCGCGCTTTACTCCACTGCATCCCACGCACCCACGCTTTACGCCACTGCATCCCACGTTTTACGCCACTGCATCCCACGCCACTGCACCCCACGCTTTACGCCACTGCATCCCACGCTTTACGCCACTGCACCCCACGCTTTACGCCACTGCATCCCACGCTTTACGCCACTGCATCCCACGCTTTACGCCACTGCATCCCACGCTTTACGCCACTGCACCCCACGCTTTACGCCACTGCACCCCACGCTTTACTCCACTGCATCCCACGCTTTACGCCACTGCACCCCACGCTTTACGCCACTGCATCCCACGCTTTACTCCACTGCATCCCACGCTTTACGCCACTGCATCCCACGCTTTACGCCACTGCATCCCACGCTTTACGCCACTGCATCCCACGCTTTACCCCACTGCATCTCAAACTTTACTCCACTGCATCCCACGCACCCACACTTTACCCCACTGCATCCCACGCTTTACTCCACTGCTTTACACCAATAAAAACCCATTCTATGAAACTCTACGCACTGTTCTTGAGCAAATCTGAAGGCCACAGAAGTTTTTTGGTCTGTAGCTGTTGACTCTGCAGAAAGTTGGAGCCTACCACTGAGTTACTGTTGTTCCCAATTGCTTCCACTTTGTTATAAAACCACTATCAGTTGACCATGGAATATTCAGTGGTGAGGAAATTTCCCGAATGGACTTATATCACAGGTGGCAACCGATCACGGTACCACGCTTGAGTTCACTGAGCTCTTGAGAGCGACCTATTCTTTCACAGATGTGTGTAGAAGCGTCTGCATGCCTAGTGCTATATTTATACAACTGTGGCCATGGAAGTGACTGGAACACCTGAATTCAATGATTTGGAGGGGTGTCCCAATACTTTTGGCAAAATAGTGTAGATAGATAGATAGAGAGAGAGAGAGAGAGAGAGATTTCTGGTAGTCCATTCAATATTTGCATGGTTCTAAACAAATACTGAATGAATTGTAGATGTATAAATAGAGGACAGGTACACAACTAGTCGATTCATACATCTCAGTGACCCAGAGAAACACAATAAAATGATTTATGACAGTTTTATGACAGTTGACAGAAAGAGAGAAAGAAGGTGTAAAGCGTTTAAAAAAGGGGAAATGTAAAACAGCAAGACAAATGAAGATTTCCTTAAAATGGTTTCAGATAGGAAGGCCGATGGAGAGACAGATGGACGGATGAGAGAAAGAAAGGGTACACTGAGATATATGGATAATATTTACATTGCAGGTTCGAGTCCACCCATGGGACCAGACCTTAGGACAACAGAGGGGTTTCATTACAACCCAGACAAACATGTGCAGATACAGAGAAGGGCAACGTGAGTGTGAACCGAGAGGATACGGTGAATAATCGATCCGTCGATCCGACTAAACACGAGTATCACAGTCTAAGCTCAACACTGCATTAATCTCAAGCATTTAAATGCGATATAAACGGATTGATCTGGTGTGTGAATGCAGATAGTTTGTGTTTGTGCATCTCTGCAGCAGAGGTGTGGGACGAGCCGTACTTCGGGAGCTGTGTGAAGGCCTGGAAACCGGCTTTGGATGCCACGAGTCTCCTGATGGCCTGAAACTGGGCCTCCAGCTCCACGTTCGGCCCGGGCAGATCCACGTCCTGAGACAGCAGAGCCAGCACCGCATTGCTGATCAGCTTCTCTTTATTCTCTGAGAAAAGACCCTATAACACACAGAGCAGAAGGACAGGTCACACTGAAACCCAGTTAACACACACACACACAGAGAGAGCCGTGGGAACACACTCACGTCCTGAGTGACGGCGTGCAACACACCACTGTACGAGATGTTGGCGTTGAATCTGAACACGGCATCCGCAAAATTGCCATCTAGAATAAAGAACAAAAAACATTAGTTATTATATACATTTTTAGCTAACTGTGATTTTGTATATATACATTTCTGAAATGCATAGCTAAGACAGTCACCTCTGATTACAGATCTCTCTAAACTGTAATGTTGTGGACTCATGCATTTTCTGTAAAGCTGCTTTGAAACGATGTGTATTGGGAAAAGCGCAATACAAATAAATGTGAATTAAATAAAATTATTCAAAGTGAATGCGTTTCAGATCTAAAATGAAAAAACGATGGCAGTTGGAATTATTATTTTTATTTTATTAATTTGATTATTTTTAAAAAATGTATTTACTTTAGTTTTTAGTGTGTTTTAATTCTCCTTTTTATCATATCTGCCGCTTTTGGTGTCGGTAATGTTTCTGAAAGAGTCTATTCTGTCACAAAGGCTGCGTTTATTTGATAGAAAAATACAGTAACAACAGTGAAATATTTTTCAAATTTAAAATAACAGTTTTTAAAATAACTGTTGTGAATTTATTCCTGTGATCAAAGCTGAATGTTCAGCATCATTACTCCAGTCTTCAGTGTCACATGATCCTTCAGAAATCACTCTAATATGATGATTTGATGCTCAAGAAATATTTATGATTATTATCAGTGTTGAAAATAGTTGTGTTGCTATATATTATTGTGGAAACTGATACATTTTATTCTTCAGGATTCTTTGATGAATTTAAAGTTCAAAAGAACAGCATTTATTTGAAACAGAATCTTTGTGACATTATAAATGTCTTTACTGTCAGGTCCTTGCTGAATTATAGTATTCATTTCTTTATTTAAACAACCCTCTTACTGATACTGACCTCAAACGTTTAAACGACTATGAGTATAAATACACATATTCTGTATACATGCACACACAGCCAATGTTCAGCCCTCCTCCTGCTAACAGCACTAAAGAAGATGACGAGTGAGGTTTGTGCACTAAATCACAAAGCAAAATTCTCTTCAGATCTTGTAAAACACTGTACGATGAGAGTGTGTGCATGTGTGTGTGTGTCGTACTGGGCGGCGCAGCGAGGAATCTGAGGTGAAGACTCTCCACCTCCTCGTCCACAGGAGTGCTGATCAGACCCCAGCGCTGACCCCGACGCGAGCTCGCCATCTTCACACACACATCCCTGTTCCCAGACGCCCGCACGCTGTCCAGCAGACTCGCCAGCAGAGAGTCCCTGCACACACACACACACGTCAAACACACGCTGACATCAGGAGAGCAGAGCAGAGAGTCCCTGCACACACACACACACGGAACCACACACACTCTGACATCAGGAGAGCAGAGCAGAGAGTCCCTGCACACACACACACGCAACCACACACAGACTCACACACACACCTGTCAGTGGAGCAGTACTTCCGGATCTGACCGCGGATAAACTCCATGCTGAAGACCTGAGGATTCTCCGCATCACAGATCAGAGCAAAGACCTGCACACAAACACACAAACAGACACACGAACACAAACAGACAGACACACAGACACACAAACACACTCCACGTCAGCACATTCTGGTTACAATATAAACACACTTCAGAAGTAAGGGTTAGTGCAGTAACTGACAGTAAGTGTGTTGCAGTAAGAGTCCAGCTGTGTCAGCTCAGGTCTGTTCAATAATCTTATCAGATACAACTGCTGGTTTGAATAATGTATTAGTGAATGCTAAAATTTATGAAGTTCCGATTGTGCCAAAATTATGTCCATGTCTGTCTGTCTATGCTGTGTGTCGTCTTCCATGTCTATGTGTCTGTTCACTGTCTATGTCCATGTGATTGCCCACATGACTCAACTTTTGTCTTTGTCAACTCAACTTACTCCTGTCCTCTGTTCTTGTCGTTTGACTGTGTCGTCTTGCTGTGTCATGACTATGAGTTGTGTCACCCTGTCGTTGCTATGCGTCGTTACTATGTGTCGTCTTCTCTCATATTGCATCATATTGTTGCTTTGTGTTGTTGCTATGTGTCAATAGAAGAAAGAGCTCTTGCTAACGACAGAGTAAAACAACAAAGCAACGACAGAGTGACACGGCGCATAGCAACGACACATAGCAACGACACATAGCAACAATATGAAGTCTAGACTCTAGAGTGTGTGTTTATGTGCTTGTGTTCGATCTAGAGTGTGTGTTCAGTCTAGAGTGTGTGTTTATGTGTTTGTGTTTGATCTAGAGTGTGTGTTTGGTCTAGAGTGTGTGTTTGTGTTCGGTCTAGAGTGTGTGCTCAGTCTAGAGTGTGTGTTTGGTCTAGAGTGTGTGTTTATGTGTTTGTGTTTGATCTAGAGTGTGTGTTTGTGTTCGGTCTAGAGTGTGTGCTCAGTCTAGACTCTAGAGTGTGTGTTTATGTGTTTGTGTTCGGTCTAGAGTGTGTGCTCAGTCTAGAGTGTGTGTTTGGTCTAGAGTGTGTGTTTATGTGTTTGTGTTCGATCTAGAGTGTGTGTTTGTGTTCGGTCTAGAGTGTGTGCTCAGTCTAGAGTGTGTGTTTATGTGTTTGTGTTCGATCTAGAGTGTGTGTTCGGTCTAGAGTGTGTGTTTGTGTTCGGTCTAGAGTGTGTGCTCAGTCTAGAGTGTGTGTTTGTGTTCGGTCTAGAGTGTGTGCTCAGTCTAGAGTGTGTGTTTATGTGTTTGTGTTCGATCTAGAGTGTGTGTTCAGTCTAGAGTGTGTGTTTGTGTTCGGTCTAGAGTGTGTGCTCAGTCTAGAGTGTGTGTTTGGTCTAGAGTGTGTGTTTATGTGTTTGTGTTCGATCTAGAGTGTGTGTTTGTGTTCGGTCTAGAGTGTGTGCTCAGTCTAGAGTGTGTGTTTATGTGTTTGTGTTCGATCTAGAGTGTGTGTTCGGTCTAGAGTGTGTGTTTGTGTTCAGTCTAGAGTGTGTGTTCGGTCTAGAGTGTGTGCTCAGTGTGTGCTCGGTCTAGAGTGTGTGTTCGGTCTAGAGTGTGTGTTCGGTCTAGAGTGTGTGCTCGGTCTAGAGTGTGTGCTCGGTCTAGAGGGTGTGTTCAGTCTAGAGGGTGTGTTCAGTCTAGAGGGTGTGTTTATGTGTTTGTGTTCGATCTAGAGTGTGTGTTCGGTCTAGAGTGTGTGTTTGTGTTCAGTCTAGAGTGTGTGCTCGGTCTAGAGTGTGTGTTCGGTCTAGAGTGTGTGCTCAGTGTGTGCTCGGTCTAGAGTGTGTGTTCGGTATGTGCTCGGTCTAGAGTGTGTGTTCGGTCTACAGTGTGTGTTTATGTGTTTGTGTTCGATCTAGAGTGTGTGTTCGGTCTAGAGTGTGTGTTTGTGTTCAGTCTAGAGTGTGTGTTTGGTCTAGAGTGTGTGTTTATGTGTTTGTGTTCGATCTAGAGTGTGTGCTCGGTCTAGAGTGTGTGTTTGTGTTCAGTCTAGAGTGTGTGTTCGGTCTAGAGTGTGTGTTCGGTCTAGAGTGTGTGCTCAGTGTGTGTTCGGTCTAGAGTGTGTGCTCGGTCTAGAGTGTGTGTTCGGTCTAGAGTGTGTGCTCGGTCTAGAGTGTGTGCTCGGTCTAGAGTGTGTGTTCGGTCTAGAGTGTGTGCTCGGTCTAGAGTGTGTGTTCGGTCTAGAGTGTGTGTTTGTGTGCTTGTGCTCGATCTAGAGTGTGTGTTCTTGTGTTTGGTCTAGAGTGTGTGTTCGGTCTAGAGTGTGTGTTCTTGTGTTTGGTCTAGAGTGTGTGTTCGGTCTAGAGTGTGTGTTCGGTCTAGAGTGTGTGCTCGGTCTAGAGTGTGTGTTCGGTCTAGAGTGTGTGCTCGGTCTAGAGTGTGTGTTCGGTCTAGAGTGTGTGCTCGGTCTAGAGTGTGTGTTCGGTCTAGAGTGTGTGCTCGGTCTAGAGTGTGTGTTCGGTCTAGAGTGTGTGTTTGTGTGCTTGTGCTCGATCTAGAGTGTGTGTTCTTGTGTTTGGTCTAGAGTGTGTGCTCGGTCTAGAGTGTGTGTTCTTGTGTTTGGTCTAGAGTGTGTGTTCTTGTGTTTGGTCTAGAGTGTGTGCTCGGTCTAGAGTGTGTGTTCGGTCTAGAGTGTGTGTTTGTGTGCTTGTGCTCGGTCTAGGGTGTGTGCTCGGTCTAGAGTGTGTGCTCGGTCTAGAGTGTGTGCTCGGTCTAGAGTGTGTGCTCGGTCTAGAGTGTGTGCGGTCTAGAGTGTGTGTTCGGTCTAGAGTGTGTGCTCGGTCTAGAGTGTGTGCTCAGTGTGTGCTCGGTCTAGAGTGTGTGCTCAGTGTGTGCTCGGTCTAGAGTGTGTGTTCGGTCTAGAGTGTGTGCTCAGTGTGTGCTCGGTCTAGAGTGTGTGCTCAGTGTGTGCTCGGTCTAGAGTGTGTGTTCGGTCTAGAGTGTGTGCTCAGTGTGTGCTCGGTCTAGAGTGTGTGTTCGGTCTAGAGTGTGTGCTCAGTGTGTGCTCGGTCTAGAGTGTGTGCTCGGTCTAGAGTGTGTGCTCAGTGTGTGCTCGGTCTAGAGTGTGTGCTCAGTGTGTGCTCGGTCTAGAGTGTGTGTTCGGTCTAGAGTGTGTGTTCGGTCTAGAGTGTGTGCTCAGTGTGTGCTCGGTCTAGAGTGTGTGTTCGGTCTAGAGTGTGTGCTCAGTGTGTGCTCGGTCTAGAGTGTGTGCTCGGTCTAGAGTGTGTGCTCAGTGTGTGTTCGGTCTAGAGTGTGTGCTCAGTGTGTGCTCGGTCTAGAGTGTGTGCTCAGTGTGTGCTCGGTCTAGAGTGTGTGCTCGGTCTAGAGTGTGTGTTCGGTCTAGAGTGTGTGCTCAGTGTGTGCTCGGTCTAGAGTGTGTGTTCGGTCTAGAGTGTGTGCTCAGTGTGTGCTCGGTCTAGAGTGTGTGCTCGGTCTAGAGTGTGTGTTCGGTCTAGAGTGTGTGTTTGGTCTAGAGTGTGTGTTTATGTGTTTGTGTTCGATCTAGAGTGTGTGTTCGGTCTAGAGTGTGTGTTTGTGTTCAGTCTAGAGTGTGTGTTCGGTCTAGAGAGTGTGTTTATGTGTTTGTGTTCGATCTAGAGTGTGTGCTCGATCTAGAGTGTGTGTTTGTGTTCAGTCTAGAGTGTGTGTTCAGTCTAGAGCGTGTGTTCGGTCTAGAGTGTGTGTTTGTGTTCAGTCTAGAGTGTGTGTTCGGTCTAGAGTGTGTGTTCGGTCTAGAGTGTGTGTTCGGTCTAGAGTGTGTGCTCAGTGTGTGCTCGGTCTAGAGTGTGTGTTTGGTCTAGAGTGTGTGTTTGTGTTCGGTCTAGAGTGTGTGTTCGGTCTAGAGTGTGTGTTTATGTGTTTGTGTTCGGTCTAGAGTGTGTGTTCGGTCTAGAGTGTGTGTTCGGTCTAGAGTGTGTGTTTGGTCTAGAGTGTGTGTTTGTGTTCGGTCTAGAGTGTGTGTTCGGTCTAGAGTGTGTGTTCGGTCTAGAGTGTGTGTTTGTGTTCAGTCTAGAGTGTGTGCTCGGTCTAGAGTGTGTGTTCGGTCTAGAGTGTGTGTTCGGTCTAGAGTGTGTGCTCAGTGTGTGCTCGGTCTAGAGTGTGTGTTTGGTCTAGAGTGTGTGTTTGTGTTCGGTCTAGAGTGTGTGTTCGGTCTAGAGTGTGTGTTTATGTGTTTGTGTTCGGTCTAGAGTGTGTGTTCGGTCTAGAGTGTGTGTTCGGTCTAGAGTGTGTGTTTGTGTTCGGTCTAGAGTGTGTGTTCGGTCTAGAGTGTGTGTTCGGTCTAGAGTGTGTGTTCGGTCTAGAGTGTGTGTTTGTGTTCGGTCTAGAGTGTGTGTTCGGTCTAGAGTGTGTGTTCGGTCTAGAGTGTGTGTTCGGTCTAGAGTGTGTGTTCGGTCTAGAGTGTGTGCTCAGTGTGTGCTCGGTCTAGAGTGTGTGTTTGGTCTAGAGTGTGTGTTTGTGTTCGGTCTAGAGTGTGTGTTCGGTCTAGAGTGTGTGTTTATGTGTTTGTGTTCGGTCTAGAGTGTGTGTTCGGTCTAGAGTGTGTGTTCGGTCTAGAGTGTGTGTTTGGTCTAGAGTGTGTGTTTGTGTTCGGTCTAGAGTGTGTGTTCGGTCTAGAGTGTGTGCTCAGTCTAGAGTGTGTGTTCGGTCTAGAGTGTGTGTTCGGTCTAGAGTGTGTGTTCGGTCTAGAGTGTGTGTTCGGTCTAGAGTGTGTGTTCGGTCTAGAGTGTGTGTTTGTGTTCGGTCTAGAGTGTGTGTTTGTGTTCGGTCTAGAGTGTGTGTTCGGTCTAGAGTGTGTGTTCGGTCTAGAGTTTGTGTTCAGTCTAGAGTGTGTGCTCGGTCTAGAGTGTGTGTTCGGTCTAGAGTGTGTGTTCGGTCTAGAGTGTGTGTTCGGTCTAGAGTGTGTGTTCGGTCTAGAGTGTGTGCTCAGTGTGTGCTCGGTCTAGAGTGTGTGTTTGGTCTAGAGTGTGTGTTTGTGTTCGGTCTAGAGTGTGTGTTCGGTCTAGAGTGTGTGTTTATGTGTTTGTGTTCGGTCTAGAGTGTGTGTTCGGTCTAGAGTGTGTGTTCGGTCTAGAGTGTGTGTTCGGTCTAGAGTGTGTGTTTGGTCTAGAGTGTGTGTTTGTGTTCGGTCTAGAGTGTGTGTTCGGTCTAGAGTGTGTGTTCGGTCTAGAGTGTGTGTTTGTGTTCAGTCTAGAGTGTGTGCTCAGTCTAGAGTGTGTGCTCAGTCTAGAGTGTGTGTTCGGTCTAGAGTGTGTGTTTGTGTTCGGTCTAGAGTGTGTGTTCGATCTAGAGTGTGTGTTCGGTCTAGAGTGTGTGTTTGTGTTCAGTCTAGAGTGTGTGCTCAGTCTAGAGTGTGTGTTCGGTCTAGAGTGTGTGCTCAGTGTGTGCTCGGTCTAGAGTGTGTGTTCGGTCTAGAGTGTGTGCTCGGTCTAGAGTGTGTGTTCGGTCTAGAGTGTGTGCTCGGTCTAGAGTGTGTGTTCGGTCTAGAGTGTGTGCTCAGTGTGTGCTCGGTCTAGAGTGTGTGCTCAGTGTGCTCGGTCTAGAGTGTGTGTTTGGTCTAGAGTGTGTGTTTATGTGTTTGTGTTCGATCTAGAGTGTGTGTTTGTGTTCAGTCTAGAGTGTGTGTTTGGTCTAGAGTGTGTGTTTGTGTTCAGTCTAGAGTGTGTGCTCGGTCTAGAGTGTGTGTTTGTGTTCAGTCTAGAGTGTGTGTTCGGTCTAGAGTGTGTGTTTATGTGTTTGTGTTCGATCTAGAGTGTGTGCTCGGTCTAGAGTGTGTGTTTGTGTTCAGTCTAGAGTGTGTGTTCGGTCTAGAGTGTGTGTTCAGTCTAGAGTGTGTGCTCAGTCTAGAGTGTGTGTTCGGTCTAGAGTGTGTGCTCAGTCTAGAGTGTGTGTTCGGTCTAGAGTGTGTGTTTGTGTGCTTGTGCTCGGTCTAGAGTGTGTGTTCTTGTGTTTGGTCTAGAGTGTGTGTTCGGTCTAGAGTGTGTGTTCTTGTGTTTGGTCTAGAGTGTGTGTTCGGTCTAGAGCAGGGGTCGGCAATTAACTTTGGCCGCGGGCCAATTTTTCTTTTAGCCAGTAGATGGCGGGCCAGCTACACGGAGTAGCCCTATGGGTACAAATTAAATACTCTTATAAGAGTATTTAATTTGTACCCATAGGGCTACTCCGTGTAGCTGGCCCGCCATTATAATTAATTATAATTAATAATTAATAGTTATAACTATTAATTATTAATTATTATACTCTTAACGTCTACATTGCATATCAATGAAATCATTTTAAACAGATCAAGTACTATTGTGTTAACATATTACAGCTATTTTAATAAAGGTGTGAATAGCAATGCCTAATTTGCTTACAGTCCGACTTTTGAACTTTATTCCTTTTTTATTATTATTATTTATTCGGGACACACACATACACACCTATGGTTTAAGGAGGTCTGCGCGGGACTGTTTTTTTTTCTCTTCTTTTCGTCCCGCTCCCACAAGGTTCAATTCAGCAATTAAAATACACTCTGTGTTCACCCGCATTATTTCCCGACCTGACGAGTCCGCAAAATTTAGATCTAGTTTCCAGAATCTCACATTCAAATGTCTCTAACGGAAATTTGAGAGATTAAGTAGCAGCCTATAACAATTATAAATGCTTTGTGTTCGTGTCAACATAAAATATTATTTTAACATTGTAGGCTACTGTCAGCAGAGAAAAAAATGTCACAGAAAAAAATAATGAAATATAAATAGGCTAACATAAATTAAATAGGACAAAGCCTATCACTCAAATTGTTAAGCAACATAAACGAAAACCATATTGCCCTACTGACAAATGAAGCATGCTATTTTCTGCCAACTATTTCAAACATTCTTGCAAAAAAATAATGTTGTTTATTATTTATTAACAATGGTTTCAGTACCAAACAGCCTGGTGGTCAGAATGAAGTGTGCGGATACGCTGTCAAAAGATGTCGGAGTGGGCTATTGTCAGTCAGACCGCCCGCTCCGTCCAAAGTATAGGTAGGCTACAGAGTTCCGACCGCTACCGTCTTTATATTTTAAAATAGAATCCCGCGCCGCATGATTCATGCGCGTTTTACACAGTATGCGGCGGTGAAATCGCCGCGCGGCTACGGCTTTTCTCAAGTAGCCTAGTGGAAGAGTTTTGTGCAGCATTTAGTGCAAATATTTTTTATCAGGTATGCTAATACATATTATTTATCAGTGTGTTATAGGCTACCCGAGTAAATAATAAGTAACGAATGATACACGGGGCCTATTTGTAAACCGTTATTGTAAAATAAAAATAAGCTGGAAAAAAAAAAAAAAAAAAAAAAAAACGGACTTCCAAAATAATCCGGCGGGCCAGAAAATATTGCTGGCGGGCCAGTTTTGGCCCGCGGGCCGCCTATTGCCGACCCCTGGTCTAGAGTGTGTGTGTTTGAGTGCTTGTGCTCGGTCTAGAGTGTGTGTTCTTGTGTTTGGTCTAGAGTGTGTGCTCGGTCTAGAGTGTGTGTTTGTGTTCAGTCTAGAGTGTGTGTTCGGTCTAGAGTGTGTAACCCTAACCCTAACCCCTAACCCGTCTGCGTGTGCTCGGTCTAGAGTGTGTGTTTGTGTGCTTGTGTTCGGTCTAGAGTGTGTGTTTGTGTGCTTGTGTTCAGTCTAGAGTGTGTGTTTGTGTGCTTGTGTTCAGTCTAGAGTGTGTGTTTATGTGCTTGTGCTCGGTCTAGAGTGTGTGTTTGTGTGCGTGTGCTCGGTCTAGAGTGTGTGTTTGTGTGCGTGTGCTCGGTCTAGAGTGTGTGTTTGTGTGCGTGTGTTCGGTCACCTCTCCGAAGGGTTTGACGGTGACGATGTTGTAGGATGCGGGGTCTCTCTCCACCAGACACGTCTCAGTGAGGGCCAAGATCCTCTTCACCGGCTCCTGAACACACACAACCACCAGTCAGATCATCAGGACGCAGGTGACATCATGAGCATGAGTGTGTTCGGCGGCTCATCTTACCCCGTGCCGTGGCGTGAGCTTCTGCACGATGAACTCTGTGAGCGAGGTGATGCACTCGTCTGAGCTGTACTTCCCCAGGCGCTCACAGACGAAGCTCTCGAACACCAGCGGGTCCTTGCGCAGGCGCAGCGTGAGGCCGATGAAGCTGCCGGCGTGCTCGATCGCACTGCGGATGATCTCGTCTCGGTGCTCCGACGCAAACAGGTGCTGAGAGAGAGAGAGAGAGAGTGTCAGTGTGTGTGTGTGTAGGATCTCATCTCGGTGCTCAGACGCAAACAAGTGCTCTGAGAGAGAGAGAGAGATCGTCAGTGTGTGTGTGTGTGTGTGTGTGTGTGTGTGTAGGATCTCATCTCGGTGCTCCGACGCAAACAAGTGCTGAGAGAGAGAGAGAGCGTCAGTGTGTGTGTGTGTGTGTGTGTGTGTGTGTGTGTAGGATCTCATCTCGGTGCTCCGACGCAAACAAGTGCTGAGAGAGAGAGAGAGCGTCAGTGTGTGTGTGTGTGTGTGTGTGTGTGTGTAGGATCTCATCTCGGTGCTCCGACGCAAACAAGTGCTGAGAGAGAGAGAGAGATCGTCAGTGTGTGTGTGTGTGTGTGTGTGTGTGTGTAGGATCTCATCTCGGTGCTCCGACGCAAACAAGTGCTGAGAGAGAGAGAGAGCGTCAGTGTGTGTGTGTGTGTGTGTGTGTGTGTGTGTGTGTAGGATCTCATCTCGGTGCTCCGACGCAAACAAGTGCTGAGAGAGAGAGAGAGCGTCAGTGTGTGTGTGTGTGTGTGTGTGTGTGTGTAGGATCTCATCTCGGTGCTCCGACGCAAACAAGTGCTGAGAGAGAGAGAGAGCGTCAGTGTGTGTGTGTGTGTGTGTGTGTGTGTGTAGGATCTCATCTCGGTGCTCTGACGCCAACAAGTGCTGAGAGATGCAAGTCACCTTCTATATAGTGCTTTTATCAATATACAGTGAGAAAATAATTATTTGATCCTCTGATGACTTTGTAAGTTTCCCACTGACAGAGAAATGAAGGGTCAATAATTTGTATGGTAGGTTTATTTTAACATACAGAGACAAAATATCAACCAAATAATCCAGAAAAAAACACATTATATATAGGCCTACGTTATAAATTGATTTGCATTTCAGTGAGTGAAATAAGTATCTGATCCCCTAGCAAAACATAATTGAGTACTTGGTGGAGAACCCTTTGTTGGCAAGCACAGAGGAAAGACGTTTCTTGTAGTTGGTCACCAGGTTTGCACACATCTCGGATTCTGGTCCACTCCTCTTCACAGATCCTCTCTAAATCCTTAAGGTTTCTTGGCTGTTGCTTTGCAGCTCGAAGTCTCAGCTCCACAGATCAGACACTGGCTAGGCCACCACTCCAAGACCTTAATGTGCTTCTTCTTGAGCCTCTCCTTTGTTGGCTTGGTGGTGTGTTTTGGGTCAGTGTCATGCTGGAAGACCCATCCACGACCCGTCTCCAGTGTTCCGGAAGACCCATCCACAACCCGTCTCCAGTGTTCTGGTAGACCCATCCACGACCCGTCTCCAGTGTTCTGGAAGACCCATCCACGACCCGTCTCCAGTGTTCTGGAAGACCCATCCACGACCCGTCTCCAGTGTTCTGGAAGACCCATCCACGACCCGTCTCCAGTGTTCTGGAAGAACCATCCACGACCCATCTCCAGTGTTCTGAAAGACCCATCTACGACCCATCTCCAGTGTTCTGGAAGAACCATCCACGACCCATCTCCAGTGTTCTGAAAGACCCATCCACGACCCGTCTCCAGTGTTCTGGAAGAACCATCCACGACCCATCTCCAGTGTTCTGGAAGAACCATCCACGACCCATCTCCAGTGTTCTGAAAGACCCATCCACGACCCGTCTCCAGTGTTCTGGAAGAACCATCCACGACCCATCTCCAGTGTTCTGAAAGACCCATCCACCCATCCACGACCCGTCTCCAGTGTTCTGGTAGACCCATCCACGACCCGTCTCCAGTGTTCTGGAAGACCCATCCACGACCCGTCTCCAGTGTTCTGGAAGACCCATCCACGACCCGTCTCCAGTGTTCTGGAAGACCCATCCACGACCCGTCTCCAGTGTTCCGGAAGACCCATCCACGACCCGTCTCCAGTGTTCTGGAAGACCCATCCACGACCCGTCTCCAGTGTTCTGGAAGACCCATCCACGACCCGTCTCCAGTGTTCTGGAAGACCCATCCACCCATCCACCCGTCCACGACCCGTCTCCAGTGTTCTGGAAGACCCATCCACCCATCCACCCGTCCACGACCCGTCTCCAGTGTTCTGGAAGACCCGCCACGACCCGTCTCCAGTGTTCTGGAAGACCCGTCCACGACCCGTCTCCAGTGTTCTACAAGACCCGTCAACGACCCGTCTCCAGTGTTCTGGACGACCCATCCAC
This sequence comes from Squalius cephalus, assembly GCA_022829025.1. Lineage (NCBI taxonomy): Eukaryota > Metazoa > Chordata > Actinopteri > Cypriniformes > Leuciscidae > Squalius > Squalius cephalus. Next base: position 422,021 of record CM040815.1, on the reverse strand, counting down.
GACCCGTCTCCAGTGTTCTGGAAGACCCGTCCACGACCCGTCTCCAGTGTTCTACAAGACCCGTCAACGACCCGTCTCCAGTGTTCTGGACGACCCATCCACGACCCGTCTCCAGTGTTCTGGACGACCCATCCACGACCCGTCTCCAGTGTCCTGGAAGACCCATCCACGACCCGTCTCCAGTGTCCTGGAAGACCCATCCACGACCCGTCTCCAGTGTTCCGGAAGACCCATCCACGACCCATCTCCAGTGTCCTGGAAGACCCATCCACGACCCGTCTCCAGTGTTCCGGAAGACCCATCCACGACCCGTCTCCAGTGTTCCGGAAGACCCATCCACGACCCATCTCCAGTGTCCTGGAAGACCCATCCACGACCCGTCTCCAGTGTTCCGGAAGACCCATCCACGACCCATCTCCAGTGTCCTGGAAGACCCATCCACGACCCATCTCCAGTGTCCTGGAAGACCCATCCACGACCCATCTCCAGTGTTCCGGAAGACCCATCCACGACCCGTCTCCAGTGTTCCGGAAGACCCATCCACGACCCATCTCCAGTGTCCTGGAAGACCCATCCACGACCCGTCTCCAGTGTTCCGGAAGACCCATCCACGACCCGTCTCCAGTGTCCTGGAAGACCCATCCACGACCCGTCTCCAGTGTTCCGGAAGACCCATCCACGACCCGTCTCCAGTGTCCTGGAAGACCCATCCACGACCCGTCTCCAGTGTCCTGGAAGACCCATCCAAGACCCGTCTCCAGTGTCCTGGAAGACCCATCCACGACCCGTCTCCAGTGTTCTGGAAGACCCATCCACCCATCCACCCATCCACGACCCGTCTCCAGTGTTCTGGAAGACCCATCACGACCCGTCTCCAGTGTTCTGGAAGACCCATCACGACCCGTCTCCAGTGTTCTGGAAGACCCATCACGACCCGTCTCCAGTGTTCTGGAAGACCCATCCACGACCCGTCTCCAGTGTTCTGGAAGACCCATCACGACCCGTCTCCAGTGTTCTGGAAGACCCATCACGACCCGTCTCCAGTGTTCTGGAAGACCCATCACGACCCGTCTCCAGTGTTCTGGCTGAGGGACGGAGGTTCTCATCCAAGATTTTATGGTAGAGAAACAGCCCCATGATGTTTGCAGCTCGTGCTTGAGTGTAGGGATGGTGTTCTTGGGGTCATAGGTCTACAGTCTTGTCCCTGATGTCCTTCGAAAGCTCTCTGGTATTGCCCATGGTGGTGGAGAGGATGGAATGGAAGATGCAATGGAAGTATTTTATACATATAATTAGCTGACATTAGGAATACTTTCTTAAAGTGACAGGACTAATCTGTGTGTCACATGGGCACATAAGCAATCTGTGGGAGGCAGAACTCTTGCTGGTTGGTTGGGGATAAAATACTTATTTCCCTCGATCAAATGCTAATCAATTTATAACCTTTATATAATGTGTTTTTTTCTGGATTTTTTGGTTGATATTCTGTCTCAATCCGTTAAAATAAACCTACCATAAAAATTATAGACCCTTCATTTCTCTGTAAGTGGGCAAACTTACAAAATCATCAGGGGATCAATTAATTATTTTCTCCACTGTAGAGTGTTTCACAGCAGCTTCACAGTGATAATCGGAGATTACAGCCACAGATCGTTCAGGCTTTACAGCAGCTCTAGGATAAAGTTATTGTCCAGCTAAAGCTAGTTTTGATTGATTGACTTCCGTTGCAGAGATCATTAGTTATTATCCTAGGGGCCGCTAACACACACCGTTATAACTGAAAACAGAAACTTTAATATGTTCCGGCCGCTCATTCACACGACAGCAGAGTTTGTGCTCGAGAACGCAAACCTTCAAACAGGATCCAAGGTGCAATTTAGAAACATTCTGAAAAACGTTATCTCCACATAAACTTCAGAAACGTGAATCTGTGAGAATGCTGACGGCGTGCACATGCGTATTACGTGTTTAGTCTATAGGTATGAGCGTTTGAATATATATGTGCGTATCTGCGTATCGTCCGCGTATCCATGCGAACTGGAACCATTCTGATAACGTTTATCTGTCCAGAGGTGAAGGGAAGGAGGCCTTCACAGGGGAGAGACTAGTGTTTTGAGAATCAGTGTGTGTGTGTGCGTGTGTGTGTGTGTGTGTGAGAGAGAGAGTGTGTGTGTGTGTGTGTGTGTGAGACACACACCAGCCTGCCGAAGCCCCCGTACACCACACAGAATCCGCCCTGGTAGTCGGACACCTCGACGAATCCCTCCACACACCGGTAGTCGTACGAGCACAACACACGGTTCGTCTGAGGGTCGATCTGATCGATGCCGCCCGGAGTCACTTCCAGACACACACTCTTCCTCGCGTCGCTCCAGTGGTGCTTGAAGCAGTTGTAGCGCTGAGGACACACACACACACACTGACAGCATGAACACTGCACAGAAGGGGAAGGACATCAGAGGTAAAGCTCTGGTGGACGGCGATGGTTTCTCATGTGTGAGTCTGTACAGTTTTTTGTTACTTTATATTTTAATACCTTTAAATTACTAGATTTGATCAATAAATAATAAATAGTCATTTAAGCACATTACTTACATTCGTTCAACTTAAATTGAAAATAACTCATAATTGTCTGCATAACCCTTTAAATTCAGCTCTAAATATCTTACATTGTGTGTCTTTGTCGACCTCTTGTGGAAAAAAACGAATATAAGATGATATTTCATGACTCTAGATGGCCTTATAGCTCTATATGGAGCAAACGAGCTGTTCCTCTGGGTCATAGAGTCAGTTCTCTTCAGTGTGCATTCAGATACACATGTAGACATTATAAAACAAACTTTTGGTAAAGTTTTAGCATTTTTAGTCTGAATTTTGAGCATTCTTATATTTTTCAATGTGTACTGAAGCATTCCTCACATTCCATTCCAATGGGGGTCAAATTGACCCGAGAGGGAAGGATGTGTTACTTTTTTCAACTTCAACCACAAAACTCCATTTAACTCCTCAATCCCTCAATTAAATTTTTTTTTTTTTTTAAAAAGAGTTTCGGGTCAAAACGCCCCGAGGGAAGGATGAGTACAGCTCAGTGATTAACTCATGCATTCGGATGGAGGAGCGATGTTATGCTGTCAATCACCTGACTGTGAACTGAGCCGTAAACAAAGGTCATGTGCTTGGAATCAATCATTACATAGTTATAATTTATATAACTCTATAACTGTAGTTTAAATGGTTTTGCATTTGATCTTTCAAAGTGATGGATGTCATTTTAGCAGAAATAAGTTAGTGCAAACTTACAAATATGCACATATCAAATATTTTAAAAACACCATAATAATTACCCATTAAAAAAAAAAATCTTCCTTTTCCTTTCTCACCAGCTGGCGCCCGCTGTAGTGGAGCGGTGACGTAATGTTACTCATCTAAACAGTTTCCAGCATTACAGTAATAAAAGTGTTCAGATTTAAAATGTGTTAACTACCTTGAAGTGCAGCAGTTACCGTACGGTGCCTGGCAGGGGTCAAAAAGCACTTAGAAAATGACTTTTGGATTCATCCCCTCTTATAAACTTGGATAGCAATTGCACAACCTTGGTGTGTGTCAAAAAACCTGTGTGTGATCGGCTGGGATTGTGACGCAGGTGAGGGAGAAAACACTGTTTACATGTAAAGATGAATTTCTGCGTGAAACGGCGTCATTTCACACCGCGTTTGCCGACAGGATCAGAAGGGATTATACTCACTCTCCCGGTGATCTTTCCCTCGGAGAAGTCCGTTCTGAATCTCTGAGGAGCAGACAGAGACAACATCAGCATTACAGGTCAGTGTGAAGAAGAGTGAGGGATGAAGAGGAGTGATGTAGTGATGAAGAGGAGTGATGTAGTGATGAAGAGGAGTAATGTGATAAGAGGAATGATGTAGTGATGTAGTGATGAAGAGGAGTGATGTAGTGATGAGAGGAGTGATGAAGTGATGAAGAGGAGTAATGTAGTGATGTAGTGATGAAGAGGAGTAATGTAGTGATGTAGTGATGAAGAGGAGTAATGTAGTGATGTAGTGATGAAGAGGAGTAATGTAGTGATGTAGTGATGAAGAGGAGTGATGTAGTGATGAAGAGGAGTAATGTGATAAGAGGAATGATGTAGTGATGAAGAGGAGTGATGTAGTGATGAGGAGTGATGTAGTGATAAAGAGGAGTGATGTAGGGATGAAGAGGAGTGATGAAGTGATGAAGAGGAGTAATGTAGTGATGTAGTGATGAAGAGGAGTGATGTAGTGGTGAAGAGGAGTGATGAAGTGATGAAGAGGAGTAATGTAGTGATGAAGAGGAGTGATGTAGTGATGAAGAGGAGTAATGTAGTGATGTAGTGATGAGAGGAGTGATGAAGTGATGAAGAGGAATGATGTAGTGATGAAGAGGAGTGATGTAGTGATGAGGAGTGATGTAGTGATGAAGAGGAGTGATGTAGTGATGAAGAGGAGTGATGAAGTGATGAAGAGGAGTAATGTAGTGATGAAGAGGAGTGATGTAGTGGTGAAGAGGAGTGATGAAGTGATGAAGAGGAGTAATGTAGTGATGAAGAGGAGTGATGTAGTGATGAAGAGGAGTAATGTAGTGATGAAGAGGAGTGATGTAGTGATGAAGAGGAGTGATGTAGTGATGAAGAGGAGTGATGTAGTGATGAAGAGGAGTGATGTAGTGATGAAGAGGAGTGATGAAGTGATGAAGAGGAGTGATGAAGTGATGAAGAGGAGTAATGTAGTGATGAAGAGGAGTGATGTAGTGATGAAGAGGAGTGATGAAGCGATGAAGAGGAGTGATGTAGTGATGATGTAGTGATGAAGAGTAATGTGATGAGAGTGATGTAGTGATGAAGAGGAGTGATGAAGTGATGAAGAGGAGTGATGTAGTGATGAAGAGGAGTGATGTAATGATGAAGAGGAGTGATGAAGCGATGAAGAGGAGTGATGTAGTGATGATGTAGTGATGAAGAGTAATGTGATGAGAGTGATGTAGTGATGAAGAGGAGTGATGAAGTGATGAAGAGGAGTGATGTAGTGATGAAGAGGAGTGATGTAATGATGAAGAGGAGTGATGTAGTGATGAAGAGGAGGAGTGATGAAGCGATGAAGAGGAGTGATGTAGTGATGATGTAGTGATGAAGAGTAATGTGATGAGAGTGATGTAGTGATGAAGAGGAGTGATGTAGTGATGAAGAGGAGGAGTGATGAAGTGATGAAGAGGAGTGATGTAGTGATGAAGAGGAGTGATGTAGTGATGAAGAGGAGTGATGGAGTGATGTAGTGATGAAGAGGAGTGATGTAGTGATGAAGAGTGATGTAGTGATGAAGAGGAGTGATGTAGTGATGAAGAGGAGTGATGTAGTGATGAAGAGGAGTGATGGAGTGATGATGTAGTGATGAAGAGGAGTAATGTGATGAGAGGAGTGATGTAGTGATGAAGAGGAGTGGTGTAGTGATGAAGAGGAGTGGTGTAGTGATGTAGTGATGAAGAGGAGTGATGTAGTGATGAAGAGGAGTGATGAAGAGGAGTAATGTAGAAATGAAGAGGAGTGATGGAGTGATGTAGTGATGAAGAGGAGTGGTGTAGTGATGAAGAGGAGTGATGTAGTGATGTAGTGATGAAGAGGAGTAATGTAGTGATGAAGAGGAGTGATGGAGTGATGTAGTGATGAGAGGAGTGATGTAGTGATGAAGAGGAGTGATGAAGAGGAGTGATGTAGTGATGAAGAGGAGTGATGTAGTGATGAAGAGGAGTGATGAAGAGGAGTGATGTAGTGATGAAGAGGAGTGATGTAGTGATGAAGAGGAGTAATGTAGTGATGAAGAGGAGTGATGTAGTGATGAGAGGAGTGATGTAGTGATGAAGAGGAGTGATGTAGTGAAGAAGAGGAGTGATGAAGAGGAGTGATGTAGTGATGAAGAGGAGTGATGTAGTGATGAAGAGGAGTAATGTGATGAGAGGAGTGATGGAGTGATGTAGTGATGTAGTGATGAAGAGGAGTGATGTAGTGATGAAGAGGAGTAATGTGATGAGAGGAGTGATGGAGTGATGTAGTGATGTAGTGATGAAGAGGAGTGATGTAGTGATGAAGAGGAGTAATGTGATGAGAGGAGTGATGTGATGAGAGGAGTGATGTAGTGATGAAGAGGAGTGATGTAGTGATGAAGACGAGTAATGTGATGAGAGGAGTGATGTAGTGATGAAGAGGAGTGATGTAGTGATGAAGAGGAGTAAAGTGATGAGAGGAGTGATGTGATGAGAGGAGTGATGTAGTGATGAAGAGGAGTGATGTAGTGATGAAGAGGAGTAATGTGATGAGAGGAGTGATGTAGTGATGAAGAGGAGTGATGTAGTGATGAAGAGGAGTAATGTGATGAGAGGAGTGATGTAGTGATGAAGAGGAGTGATGTAGTGATGAAGAGGAGTGATGTAGTGGTGAAGAGGAGTGATGAAGAGGAGTGATGTAGTGATGAAGAGGAGTAATGTAGTGATGAAGAGGAGTGATGTAGTGATGAGAGGAGTGATGTAGTGATGAAGAGGAGTGATGTAGTGATGAAGAGGAGTAATGTAGTGATGAAGAGGAGTGATGTAGTGATGAAGAGGAGTAATGTGATGAGGAGTGATGTAGTGATGAAGAGGAGTGATGTAGTGATGAGAGGAGTGATGTAGTGATGAAGAGGAGTGATGTAGTGGTGAAGAGGAGTAATGTGATGAGGAGTGATGTAGTGATGAGAGGAGTGATGTAGTGATGAAGAGGAGTGATGTGATGAGAGGAGTGATGTAGTGATGAAGAGGAGTGATGTAGTGATGAAGAGGAGTAATGTGATGAGAGGAGTGATGTAGTGATGAAGAGGAGTGATGTAGTGATGAAGAGGAGTAATGTGATGAGGAGTGATGTAGTGATGAGAGGAGTGATGTAGTGATGAGAGGAGTGATGTAGTGATGAAGAGGAGTGATGTAGTGATGAAGAGGAGTAATGTGATGAGGAGTGATGTAGTGATGAGAGGAGTGATGTAGTGATGAAGAGGAGTGATGTAGTGATGAAGAGGAGTGATGTAGTGATGAAGAGGAGTAATGTAGTGATGAAGAGGAGATATGTAGTGATGAAGAGGAGTGATGAAGTGATGAAGAGTACAGCTGTCTCACCAGGGCTTCGGTCAGGAGCTCGGTCCGGTGTTCGGTGGAGAACTTCAGCGTCTCCGACTTCTTCCCGCTGCCCTTCCGGAAGGTGAGATTAAACTCCGAGCCCTGACCTTTACCAGCCGGAGTGAGGCCACAGATGTCCCCGTACGGCCACTGCACACACGCACATCACAGAGATCACACACGCACGCACACACACCACAGAGGTTATGTTTGCATAATAATAGTTGTTGATGAATATAATACAGCAACAAATAATAATATTAATGATGATGATAATAATAATAAAGAATAATTATCAGTATTACTATTATTAACATTAATACTATGAAAACAAGAAATATAATTGTATCTATGTTACTGATGACAATAATAGTAATAATAATAATAATAAAAAGAAAACACATTATTAATATAAAATCAATAATAATATTATTATTAATAATACATTATTATTATTATTAATTGGCTGATTTTTTAATTACTGTATTGTAATTATGATGTGAAGCACAGCTGTAATCATCAGTACCTGGTTTGTAACCTCTAAGGTGGTGGGATTGTATGTGGTGATGCCATGAGTCCCGACGGAGAACACACGCTTGTACCTGAAGAAACACACACACACACACACATTACAGGCTTTTCTGCATCAAACTTCATAGTGAAACAACCGTTTATAATAATGACAGTGTCTTCTGTCTAATCCAGCAGCTTCTGTCCTACAGAATACATAAGAATAATCAGAGAGTTCAGTGTGTGTGTGTGTGTGTGTGTGTGTGTGTGTGTGTGTGTGTGTGTGTGTGTGTGTGTGTGTGTGTGTGTGTGTGTGAAACCCTATTCAAAGCACATTTCTGTAAATCTGTTTCAGTCTGACTGGATTTCACGTCGCTTTTCTTTCTCACGCACGTGAGAAATGTAAACATGGCAGGCGTTGCTGAAGGAAAGATGCTGAAAGATGTTGTGTTGTTGTGAAATACAGCAGAAAAACTACAATATACTGCAATACACAGTCGTCTGATCCACACACTCTTCAGATCACACACACTCATCAGATCACACACACTCATCATCAGATCTTAATCATCAGATGTTGGTGTGAACGGGCATTAATGCTAGTTTATCAGACTAGTTTATCAGACTACTAATTTATCAGACTACTTTATCAGACTACTAGTTTATCAGACAACTTTATCAGACTACTAGTTTATCAGACTACTAGTTTATCAGACTACTTTATCAGACTACTTTATCAGACTACTAGTTTATTAGACTAGTTTATCAGACTACTAGTTTATTAGACTAGTTTATCAGACTACTAGTTTATCAGACTACTAGTTTATCAGACTAGTTTATCAGACTACTAGTTTATTAGACTAGTTTATCAGACTACTAGTTTATCAGACTAGTTTATCAGACTAGTTTATCAGATTAGTTTATCAGATTAGTTTATTAGACTAGTTCATCAGACTAGTTTATCAGACTACTAGTTTATCAGACTAGTTTATCAGATTAGTTTATCAAACTACTAGTTTATTAGACTAGTTTATTAGACTAGTTTATCAGACTACTAGTTTATTAGACTAGTTTATCAAACTACTAGTTTATCAGACTAGTTTATCAAACTACTAGTTTTTCAAAGTACTAGTTTATCAAACTACTAGTTTATCAGACTAGTTTATCAAACTACTAGTTTATCAAAGTACTAGTTTATCAGGCTACTAGTTTATTAGACTAGTTTATAACTAGTTTATTAGACTACTAGTTTATTAGACTAGTTTATCAAACTACTAGTTTATCAGACTAGTTTATCAAACTACTAGTTTATCAAAGTACTAGTTTATCAAACTACTAGTTTATCAGACTAGTTTATCAAACTACTAGTTTATCAAAGTACTAGTTTATCAGGCTACTAGTTTATTAGACTAGTTTATAACTAGTTTATTAGACTACTAGTTTATCAGACTACTAGTTTATCAGGCTACTAGTTTATTAGACTAGTTTATTAGACTACTAGTTTATCAGACTACTAGTTTATAAGGCTACTAGTTTATCAGACTACTAGTTTATCAGACTAGTTTATTAGACTACTAATTTATCAGACTAGTTTATCAGACTACTAGTTTATCAGGCTACTAGTTTATCAGACTAGTTTATTAGACTACTAGTTTATCAGACTACTAGTTTATAAGGCTACTAGTTTATCAGACTACTAGTTTATCAGACTAGTTTATTAGACTACTAATTTATCAGACTAGTTTATCAGACTACCAGTTTCTCAGACTAGTTTCTCAGACTACCAGTTTCTCAGACTAGTTTATCAGAGTACTAATTTATCAGACTAGTTTATCATACTAGTTTATCAGACTAGTTTATCAGACTACTAGTTTATCAGACTAGTTTATTAGACTACTAATTTATCAGACTAGTTTAACAGACTACCAGTTTCTCAGACTAGTTTCTCAGACTACTAGTTTATCAGACTAGTTTATCAGACTACTAGTTTATCAGACTACTAGTTTATCAGACTACTAGTTTATCAGATTAGTTTATCAGACTACTAGTTTATCAAACTACTAGTTTATCAGACTAGTTTATCAGACTACTAGTTTATCAGACTAGTTTATTAGACTAGTTTATCAGACTACTAGTTTATCATACTAGTTTATCAGACTATTACTTTCAGACTACTAATTTCTCAGACTAGTTTATTAGACTACTAATTTATCAGACTAGTTTAACAGACTACCAGTTTCTCAGACTAGTTTCTCAGACTACTAGTTTATCAGACTACTAGTTTATCAGACTACTAGTTTATCAGATTAGTTTATCAGACTACTAGTTTATCAAACTACTAGTTTATCAGACTAGTTTATCAGACTACTAGTTTATCAGACTAGTTTATTAGACTAGTTTATCAGACTACTAGTTTATCATACTAGTTTATCAGACTATTACTTTCAGACTACTAATTTCTCAGACTAGTTTATTAGACTACTATTTTATCAGACTAGTTTATCAGACTAGTTTATCAGACTACTAGTTTATCAGACTAGTTTATTAGACTAGTTTATTAGACTAGTTTATCAGACTACTAGTTTATCAGACTAGTTTTTCAGACTACTAGTTTATTAGACTACTAGTTTATCAGACTAGTTTAGTAGACCACTAGTTTATCAGACTACTAGTTTATCAGGCTACTAGTTTATCAGACTAGTTTATTAGACTACTAATTTATCAGACTAGTTTATCAGACTACCAGTTTCTCAGACAAGTTTCTCAGACTACTAGTTTCTCAGACTAGTTTATCAGACTACCAGTTTCTCAGACTACTAGTTTATCAGACTAGTTTATTAGACTACTAATTTATCAGACTAGTTTAACAGACTACCAGTTTCTCAGACTAGTTTCTCAGACTACTAGTTTATCAGACTAGTTTATAAGACTACTAGTTTATCAGACTAGTTTATTAGACTACTAGTTTATCAGACTAGTTTATCAGGCTACTAGTTTATCAGACTACTAGTTTATTAGACTAGTTTATCAGACTACTAGTTTATCATACTAGTTTATCAGACTACTAGTTTATCAGACTAGTTTATCAGACTACTAATTTCTCAGACTAGTTTATTAGACTACTAATTTCTCAGATTAGTTTATTAGACTACTAATTTATCAGACTACTAGTTTAACAGACTACTAGTTTAACAGACTACTAGTTTCTCAGACTAGTTTCTCAGACTACTAGTTTATCAGACTAGTTTATAAGACTACTAGTTTATCAGACTACTAGTTTATTAGACTACTAGTTTATCAGACTAGTTTATCAGACTAGTTTATCAGACTACTAATTTATCAGACTAGTTTATTAGAGTACTAATTTATCAGACTAGTTTAACAGACTACCAATTTCTCAGACTAGTTTCTCAGACTACTAGTTTATCAGACTAGTTTATCAGACTACTAGTTTATCATACTAGTTTATCAGACTACTAGACGGTTAGTATATAACCGTGAGACCGACGGTTATAGTTGAACACTGTCATTACAACTCTATAACCGCCAAAACCGTGTTATTAAAATATTTTTTACAAACATTTTATATCATAGAGAATGTTTAAATACTAATTAAAAACAATTGTTAACAGTCTGTGTTATTAATGGTCTATGTCGTTTAGATTACTAATACCCCATCCGCGTATCTCTATTGATAACAACATTGAACACTACAGAAATATTAATTTTATTCAAACTAAGTTGTCCTAATTTATCAGACTAGTTTATCGATCAGACTAGTTTATCAGACAGTCTTCACTTGGACTGACAGTGTTTGAATGTCTTCTATGGGAACTAAAGTAATCCTGTACGGGCCCTGAACACACACACACACACACACACACACCGAGATGCTTGAGGAGGAGCACGTGTGACAAAAACATTATAAAGCACAAGAGAGAAAAAAAACAGTAAAAACCCAAACGACAACTTTCTTTAAAAACTGTATTATGACAGATAATGAGTTGATTGTGTGTGTATGCTCGAGTCTGATCCGCTACAGCAGACGAGTGTGAAACACCGCAGTGATAACAGCTCACATGATGGAGACCGTATAACACAGAGAATACTCAGAGACGTTATCATCGCAGAAATAAAAACGTTAATTTACATTTTGTCCAATATTGAGTTAGATTAGACGTTTGAGTGTTAACTCTTGTCAGTGTGCAGTATATAGATGATATTATTCAGTATATAGATGATATTCTGCTGTATATAGATGACAGTATTCAGTATATAGATGATATTATGTTGTTCTCAACACAAGGCCAGTTCCTTCGGTCTCTGTAAGCTTGCAGAAGAAAACAGGCTCGTCACAAGACTGGTTAATTATTCACTGTGTGGCTTTTAACATCTTCCCCTGAACAAGAACATCACACACACTCACAGACTCCATCACATGACTGGACCCAACAAATGCTCCTGTCATCTGATTGAATATCTCCAGCTTTATTTACTTCCACCTGCTGTATCTGCACTAAAGCTCAGGCTCAGAGACGGGTCATAAACGAGGGAAAAATCACTAAAATAACTCAATCTTGACGAATCTTCACTGACTTCACTCCTATTGGCTGTCGCTCCTGCTCAGCTTAAAGCCTACAGTCACTGTCGCTGGAAATCGCCAGCTCTCCATTGAATTTAATAGAATAGTGTCGCTGCGTGTCATATATACACATACACCTCAAGTATGTATATATATACAGTGACGAAAATAAGTATTTGAACACCCTGCTATTTTGCAAGTTCTCCCACTTAGAAATCATGGAGGGGTCTGAAATTGTCATCGTAGGTGCATGTCCACTGTGAGAGACATAATCTAAAAAAAAAAATCCAGAAATCACAATGTATGATTTTTTAACTATTTATTTGTATGATACAGCTGCAAATAAGTATTTGAACACCTGAGAAAATCAATGTTAAAGGGGGGGTGAAATGCTCATTTTCACTCAATCTCCTGTTAATCTTGAGTACCTATAGAGTAATATTGTATCCTTCATATCTCCAAAAAGTATTTTGTTTTATTAAATTTTTAACATAAAGATAGGCTGTACCGAGTCTTTCCGGAAAAAACCGAGCGGCTGGGGGCGGGCCGTGTGGGAAGCTTAGCTGTGCTAACGCGCCAAGCTAGTGACAACACACAGAGACATTTGTTCAACAAACAGTTTTACTCACCGTCCGGTTCCAACGCACGACCGCGAACTTTTATCATTGTGACTGCTCGATCCTTAAGCATTAGACGATCTGCAAATCCGTAGATCTGGGCTTTGTTTATAAAACAATCATCGTCGAAATGCAGGGAACAACAGTCTTACACAACTCCGTTTATGCTCAGGAAAACAAACTGCCACGGGTTCCTTAACGCTGGGTTCTTTGGGAATCTGTGCAGGGTTGTCTTGCCCTGGCAACCAAAAACACACTTCTTTGGTGACATTGACTTCCCAAAAGCCGGGCAGGGCGCTTTGATGGCGAACTGCTTTCACTCTTGCTCTGGTCTACGAGTGCGCGCGCGGCCGCGATCTTACCGGAGAAGTGCCCTTAGGACCCATATAAGGAAATTCCGCCCTATCTTACGTAAGACAGAGCCATACTCGAAAAAAACTTTCCGAAACTTGTGACAAACCGGAAGGAGTATTTTTGGAACAAAAATACTCCTTCAAACGTACAACTTAGTTTTTGAAACTTTGTCCATGTTTAGCATGGGAATCCAACTCTTTACCAGTGTAAAAAACTCAGTATGCATGAAATAGCATTTCACCCCCCCTTTAATATTTGGTACAGTAGCCTTTGTTTGCAATTACAGAGGTCAAACGTTTCCTGTAGTTCTTGACCAGGTTTGCACACACTGCAGGAGGGATTTTGGCCCACTCCTCCACACAGATCTTCTCTAGATCAGTCAGGTTTCTGGGCTGTCGCTGAGAAACACGGAGTTTGAGCTCCCTCCAAAGATTCTCTATTGGGTTTAGGTCTGGAGACTGGCTAGGCCACGCCAGAACCTTGTTATGCTTCTTACAGAGCCACTCCTTGGTTATCCTGGCTGTGTGCTTCGGGTCATTGTCATGTTGGAAGACCCAGCCTCGACCCATCTTCAATGCTCTAACTGAGGGAAGGAGGTTGTTCCCCAAAATCTCGCAATACATGGCCCCGGTCATCCTCTCCTTAATACAGTGCAGTCGCCCTGTCCCATGTGCAGAAAAACACCCCCAAAGCATGATGCTACCACCCCCATGCTTCACAGTAGGGATGGTGTTCTTGGGATGGTACTCATCATTCTTCTTCCTCCAAACACGTTTAATGGAATTATTACCAAAAAGTTCTATTTTGGTCTCATCTGACCACATGACTTTCTCCCATGACTCCTCTGGATCATCCAAATGGTCATTGGCAAACTTAAGACGTGCCTTGACATGTGCTGGTTTAAGCAGGGGAACCTTCCGTGCCATGCATGCTTTCAAACCATGACGTCTTAGTGTATTACCAACAGTAACCTTGGAAACGGTGGTCCCAGCTCTTTTCAGGTCATTGACCAGCTCCTCCCGTGTAGTTCTGGGCTGATTTCTCACCTTTCTTAGGATCATTGAGACCCCACGAGGTGAGATCTTGCATGGAGCCCCAGTCCGAGGGAGATTGACAGTCATGTTTAGCTTCTTCCATTTTCTAATGATTGCTCCAACAGTGGACCTTTTTTCACCAAGCTGCTTGGCAATTTCCCCGTAGCCCTTTCCAGCCTTGTGGAGGTGTACAATTTTGTCTCTAGTGTCTTTGGACAGCTCTTTGGTCTTGGCCATGTTAGTAGTTGGATTCTTACTGATTGTATGGGGTGGACAGGTGTCTTTATGCAGCTAACGACCTCAAACAGGTGCATCTAATTTAGGATAATAAATGGAGTGGAGGTGGACATTTTAAAGGCAGACTAACAGGTCTTTGAGGGTCAGAATTCTAGCTGATAGACAGGTGTTCAAATACTTATTTGCAGCTGTATCATACAAATAAATAGTTAAAAAATCATATATTGTGAATTTTTTTTTAGATTATGTCTCTCACAGTGGACATGCACCTACGATGACAATTTCAGACCCCTCCATGATTTCCAAGTGGGAGAACTTGCAAAATAGCAGGGTGTTCAAATACTTATTTTCCTCACTGTATATATATATATATATATATATATACACACACACACACTGTATATTTAAAAAATTATGTATTTTTTTGGTAATGCTATGACTGAACTCCAATTAGACATGCAATTTAATAAGGTCATGTGACAATGTAGTTTCAAAACTACATTGTTTCACACACTGTTAATAATAGTATCCTGCACAACGACAGTTATCCATACTTGAGGTTTACATAAAGCCAAAGTACATGAAGACACTGAAATCAGGAACTGAAAGAAAGTGTTTCACAGTCTTGGCCACAGTGTGTAACCAGTAAAGTCTGAGAAAGAGAAAAGCCTGAAGTGTGAAACTGAGCAGCCCTGAGATTTCAGAAGCTCAATCCTCAGATAACAGCAGATCTGAGATCAGAGAACAGCTGGAATATTATATAATCCTGAAGAACAGCTGGAATACTATATAATCCTGAAGAACGTCAGGAAGATTATATAATCCTGAAGAACGTCAGGAAGATTATATAATCCTGAAGAACGTCAGGAAGATTATATAATTCTGAAGAACAGCTGGAATATTATATAATCCTGAAGAACAGCTGGAATATTATATAATCCTGAAGAACGTCAGGAAGATTATATAATCCTGAAGAACAGCTGGAATATTATATAATCCTGAAGAACAGCTGGAATATTATATAATCCTGAAGAACGTCAGGAAGATTATATAATCCTGAAGAAGGTCAGGAAGATTATATAATCCTGATGAACAGCTGGAATATTATATAATCCTGAAGAACGTCAGGAAGATTATATAATCCTGAAGAACAGCTGGAATATTATATAATCCTGAAGAACAGCTGGAATATTATATAATCCTGAAGAACAGCTGGAAGATTATATAATCCTCAAGAACAGCTGGAAGATTATATAATCCTCAAGAACAGCTGGAATATTATATAATCCTGAAGAACAGCTGGAAGATTATATAATCCTGAAGAAACTAAACTACACCTGTTCTATCTCTATTCAGAAAATATTCTCTGGCTCTGTGGGCATTATTGTCCGACTTCGGGTCGAACTGAACACCGCTAGTGCAGTTTCAGTGTGAGAGATTGTCCTGTTTTGTCTGAGCTCTTGAAGCTCCGCCCTCTTCTGGAAAGGGGGCGGGGAGCAATAGCTCATTTGCATTTAAAGGGACACACACAAAGAGTGCGTTTTTGCTCACCCCCCAAAAAAGGCAAAATGTAACATGCTATAAAAATAATCTGTGGGATATTTTGAGCTAAAACTTCACATACACACTCTGGGGACATCAGAGACTTATTTTACATCTTGTAAAAAGAGGCATAATAGGTGCCCTTTCAGAAGTTGTATTTCATATAAACTTAACTATAATTATATTATATTAAAAATAAATAAAACAATTTAATCTTAAATATGTTTTTTGTTTCTCAATTTATCCAGAATCGTGCAGCTCTACTGACAACCATTTTAGAGTTGTTGCCAGCTGTTGCATAATTTACTCTCGGATTGTCAGAAGTGAAAGTCAGACTGTACAGCTCTGTGTCTGTGTGTGTCTGTGTGTGTGTGTGTGTGTGTGTGTGTGTGTGTGTGTGTGTGTGTGTGTGTGTGTGTGTGTGTGTGTGTGTGTGTGTGTGTGTGTGTGTGTGTGTGTGTGTGTGTGTGTAGCCTCAGTGCACTGGTCACTGAGAAGCTCTTTAGTAAATCTAATCAACTCTCAGTGGCTGCTGTCACATGATTAGGAAAAAAATAGACTAGATCCCTCACAAATACAACAAAATCAATCAGGATACTGAGAAGTCTGAATAAAACTAGATATTTTTCTCAGCAAAACTCCTCCTACTTTTATGCGTCCATCAGATCCTATAAGCAGGACTAAAGATTAGAGGTGGAAGAGTCACGGCTCCTGCTCAACTCCTGTGCTAATCCTCATTCACTCCACTTACAGACACACTCTCTAAAACACACACTCAATATCAGCAAGGCATGGTTAGTTGTCCAGTGGGAGTTAGGCATGTTGTGGTACTACTTTTCACTTTCTGTGTGTTTGCCTCTGGATTGCATGAGTTCTTCCCAGCATTCACTCTAACCGGAGAGATGATGTGCTTCAGTGTTAAACACACTGTGGAGAAGAGCTTCACAAGAACATCTGCGTCAACACTGACAACGACCAATCCGGACTTTACAATCCGGACTTCATTAGGAAAACCATCTCTGGAAAGTGCAACCTTTGAAGGAATGGCTCAACCTTTTAAATTAAAATTCTGTTTGGAACAACAAAGGATATAAGAGGCAAAATATTCACATAAATCTAATTCACACAATGAAAGTAAACGCTGTCAAACTCAAAAAAGGCAGAATAAAAATACCATAACAACTGGTCTGAAGGACGATCTGAATCCAAAGATCCAAAGCACTTGAATAAACAGAACAAAATGTTTATCTTAAATGGCTAAAATAGTCTGGTAACTCCAATCGCCGGTCCCTGCTCTTCATATCACATCAACATGCCAACTCCCATAGAAAACTAATGAAATCAGTTTCCCTAGTCGCTCCAGATCAGTGTAAACGCCCTCCAGAGACTGAGGCGATCTGACACGCGGCTCGAGGGAACCAGTCTGAAGCAAACAGATCAAAACACTAGACCAAGGTCATTTAAAAGTCAGTTGTAAAAGTTACCGGCCATTCAGAACTTCAGAAAAAAAGGACAGAAATGAACCAGATTAACTACATCACAGTTTATACAGCCTATACATATATATATTGTAAAATTTGGATTTCATACATTCATTTCTTATTCAAACTAAATCCTGTCGTCCAGCATCTCCTCTTCCTCTTTCATCCTTTTCTCCATAAATGTGTTTTAGACGGACAGATCAATACAGAACACAGAACATCAGGAACATGAAGGATGATGGGAAATAACAATGTATTTTCTGTTCATCAAAAGCTCTTTATTCTCCGCTATTGCTTCATCGCTAATGAACAAGCGCTGTTATCTGTTGTGTAGTGACGTGTGTGTTCAAGTAATCCAGATATGAGCAGATTCTGTGTAATACGCTGTATTTAATATATCCTGATGATTCACGAGTATTTGCGCAGAATCAGATTTGTCTTACACAGACTTCCCAGCAAAGTGAGTAAACGTAATAAACACGCCAAACTGGCCAGTGATTGGACAGCGTTTCCCGCCACTGGTGTTCATCTCGAACCCTGGTCATGAATTCTCCTGTGAACGAGACGCAGAGCAGAAAGCACTTACTTGCCCCTCCAGGAGTGTTTGGTTGTGTAGAAACAGGCCAAGTCTCTGTTGTCTTTGAGGACGTTCATCTTCAGACAGCGCCTGTGAAAAGAGAAGGAGATTCACGTCTGCAACTCTCATTTACTTCCTGATCAAACATGACAAAGGCCAGGTTCATGATCACGCATGTAAGCTGTCATGGGGAAATCTGGAAAGACATTTAGCAGGTTCTCGTAGTGTGAGCGTGAAAGCGTGGACTAGACATCACTCAAGGCGCTTACACATCGGTTCTGAAGTTAAAGATGAAGATAGTTCACCCAAACACTTCATCTACTCACACTCGGATGCCTACAGGTTCATCATAGACTTTTGTAGCCTAGAAATCTAGACGCACACTAGCGGCAGCAAAATGTATTTTGCAGCCAGGGCAGTCTAGCAACTCTCCATTGACTTTCGGAGCTGTAAAAACCTAAATTGGGTCAGGCCAATCACATCGTGTATAGAGTAGGCGGGGCGGGCTTAACATAATGACGACAGAGTCGCGACGGTTCCCAGTAAACTATGGAGTGCCGCAGGGATCTGTGTTGGGCCCTCTATTATTCTCAATATATATGCTGCCACTTGGAAATATTATAAGGAAACATGGAATTAGTTTCCATTGTTATGCTGATGACACTCAAATATATATTTCATCACGGCCGGATGAAAACGCTAAATTATCCAAATTGACAGAGTGTGTTAAAGATATAAAAGATTGGATGACGCGCAATTTTCTTTTATTAAATCCAGACAAGACAGAGGTAATACTTATCGGTTCAAAAAACCACCCACAAAACCTCTCACAATACAACTTTAACATAGTAGGATGTCCTGTTACTTCATCCTCTACAGTAAAAGACCTGGGTGTTATACTAGACTGCAACCTGTCTTTTGAAAATCATATTTCATATGTTACAAAAACAGCCTTTTTCCACCTTAGAAACATTGCTAAGCTGCGTAATATGCTATCAGTTTCTGATGCAGAAAAGTTAGTTCATGCGTTCATGACCTCGAGACTAGATTACTGTAATGCTTTATTAGCTGGTTGTCCTGCATCCTCAATAAACAAGCTACAGTTAGTCCAAAATGCCGCCGCTAGAGTTCTAACTAGATCAAGAAAATATGATCATATAACACCGATTTTATCATCTCTACATTGGTTACCTATAAAGTCACGTATTAATTACAAGGTATTGCTACTGACTTATAAAGCCCTAAACGGCTTAGCTCCAGTCTATTTAACTGATCTTCTATCGCCCTATAATCCATCGCGCTCTTTAAGATCACTAAATTCAAGGCTTTTGGTCATACCTAGGATATCCAGATCCACCAAAGGAGGGAGAGCATTTTCACATTTAGCTCCTAAACTCTGGAATAGTCTTCCGGATACTGTTCGTTGCTCAGACTCGCTCTCCCAGTTTAAAACTAGATTAAAGACGCATCTCTTCAGCCAGGCATTCATATAATACTTTTAATCTTACAGTTAAATCCGGTCTCTAGTTCATAAACGCCAGAGGAGAACTGGCCCCCGACTGAGCCTGGGTTCTCCCAAGGGTTTTTTTTCTCCATTAGGTCCTGATGGAGTTTTAGGGTTCCTTGCCACTGTTGCCTTTGGCTTGCTCAGTTGGGGATATTTTGGGGATATTTAATTTTATTTTATCAATCAATAAATTGCACTAGAAACAAACCTTGTTGTATTATTTTAATTTAATACTGTGAAGCTGCTTTGATACAATCTGTATTGTGAAAAGCGTTATACAAATATACTTGACTTGACTTGGAGTTAGGTTTTTCTTTGAGAAAAGAGCAAAGAACGGCACTTAAGTCATTCTTAAAAAAGGAAGATGTGTTCGTAGTTTTGCCGGCCAGATTCAAAAGTTGAATCTATCAACTGACGTTAGCTCCGCTGTTGGGAAAACGCTCTGGTTGGTTGAAGCGCTGTCCTATTGCGTGCAGAGGGAATTTGAAGGACAGCCGTTTATCCCGCCCCTCGGATTGAGCCGTGTCTATGGAGAGTTGCCAGACCCAACATCTTGATGTAGGTCTGGCTTGCCAGGCTAAGACTTTTGCTCATCTCCAAAACACAAATGAAGATTTTTTTGTTCATCCAATGAATGACTTCTATCAGCATACAGAAGATGCAGATCTCTCAAGCACTGCAGACTCCACTGAGGTCCTCAGAGGAAGCACATCTCTCTCAGACTCACAGGGCAAGAACACACACTAACCCTGTCCTGAAACCCAGGGGGTAACTTCACACAGTTAGTGTGCACACACAGATTCTTTTAGAAATATAATTGAATTAACAGACTCTTCCACCATGGTTTTCTTAGTTTATTATGCATTTAAGTTTAGGTGAGCCAGAATAATGCTGAACTACATAATCACCTTCGCATTAATAGTGAAGCTTTGATAATCAGAGTTGATTCGGTGGAGATCTGCTTCTGAACACACTGAAGTAGAGATGCACTAAACCACCATATCGGTATTGGCCGATACGTTCATTTTTGATGTTATCGTTATCGGCCCAATAAAAGAAAAAGTGGCCAATATATTAAAGCCGATAAATAATGTATTATTTCGTTCAGCTGAGAGAATGTGCACTGTTCGTCATGATGGTTTTGAATTGCTTGAAATATGATTGGAATCACTTCAAAAAGGAAAATACAGTGAAGTGCAACACAAGTCTGTCAAGGCTACATAACATTATCATGAGAACATTATAATTGAGTGTTTGGGACGTGGATTTTAATGGTGAGACTTTTGTTTTTGAAATTAGGCTCTCAAAAATTATATAAAAATTATATACAAGTGAAAACACAGATGTAAAATGAACAGTTTTGATCATGGAAATCACTTTGTGCCATCCATTAAAGTAGGTTATGAGTTTCACTCTGGAATTAAATATCATGCAAACAACATTCATATTGTATTCAGAGAAAAAAGCGCATGCAAACATGAGATGGGAGGAAAGGGAAGCGGGGGTCATATTCACTGAGCGCCTCAGCTCGAGGACAGAGGGAAGAGGAGAGGTGTTGATCTGTGAACCGTGCTAAGCATGAATGTCTCTGTCAGCAGAAAACCCCTTCCTTCCTCAGGCCGACACTAAACCCTTACAGGAGCTCACAAACTCCTGACTCCCAGCATCAGCTAAAGCTAATCATTCCTCAGCACACCACCGCTCTCAGCATCAGCTAAAGCTAACCATTCCTCAGCACACCACCGCTCTCAGCATCAGCTAAAGCTAATCATTCCTCAGCACACCACCGCTCTCAGCATCAGCTAAAGCTAACCATTCCTCAGCACACCACCGCTCTCAGCATCAGCTAAAGCTAACCATTCCTCAGCACACCACCGCTCTCAGCATCAGCTAAAGCTAACCATTCCTCAGCACACCACCGCTCTCAGCATCAGCTAAAGCTAACCATTCCTCAGCACACCACCGCTCTCAGCATCAGCTAAAGCTAACCATTCCTCAGCACACCACCGCTCTCAGCATCAGCTAAAGCTAACCATTCCTCAGCACACCACCGCTCTCAGCATCAGCTAAAGCTAACCATTCCTCAGCACACCACCGCTCTCAGCATCAGCTAAAGCTAACCATTCCTCAAGCACACCACCGCTCTCAGCATCAGCTAAAGCTAATCATTCCTCAGCACACCACCGCTCTCAGCATCAGCTAAAGCTAACCATTCCTCAAGCACACCACCGCTCTCAGCATCAGCATCAGCTAACCATTCCTCAGCACACCACCGCTCTCAGCATCAGCTAAAGCTAACCATTCCTCAGCACACCACCGCTCTCAGCATCAGCTAAAGCTAACCATTCCTCAGCACACCACCGCTCTCAGCATCAGCTAAAGCTAACCATTCCTCAGCACACCACCGCTCTCAGCATCAGCTAAAGCTAACCATTCCTCAGCACACCACCGCTCTCAGCATCAGCTAAAGCTAACCATTCCTCAGCACACCACCGCTCTCAGCATCAGCTAAAGCTAACCATTCCTCAGCACACCACCGCTCTCAGCATCAGCTAAAGCTAACCATTCCTCAGCACACCACCGCTCTCAGCATCAGCTAAAGCTAACCATTCCTCAGCACACCACCGCTCTCAGCATCAGCTAAAGCTAACCATTCCTCAGCACACCACCGCTCTCAGCATCAGCTAAAGCCAATCATTCCTCAGCACACCAGCGCTCTCAGCATCAGCTAAAGCTAACCATTCCTCAGCACACCACCGCTCTCAGCATCAGCTAAAGCCAATCATTCCTCAGCACACCACCGCTCTCAGCATCAGCTAAAGCTAACCATTCCTCAGCACACCACCGCTCTCAGCATCAGCTAAAGCTAACCATTCCTCAGCACACCACCGCTCTCAGCATCAGCTAAAGCTAACCATTCCTCAGCACACCACTGCTCTCAGCATCAGCTAAAGCTAACCATTCCTCAGCACACCACCGCTCTCAGCATCAGCTAAAGCTAACCATTCCTCAGCACACCACCGCTCTCAGCATCAGCTAAAGCTAACCATTCCTCAGCACACCACCGCTCTCAGCATCAGCTAAAGCCAATCATTCCTCAGCACACCACCGCTCTCAGCATCAGCTAAAGCTAACCATTCCTCAGCACACCACCGCTCTCAGCATCAGCTAAAGCTAACCATTCCTCAGCACACCACCGCTCTCAGCATCAGCTAAAGCTAACCATTCCTCAGCACACCACCGCTCTCAGCATCAGCTAAAGCTAACCATTCCTCAGCACACCACCGCTCTCAGCATCAGCTAAAGCTAACCATTCCTCAGCACACCACCGCTCTCAGCATCAGCTAAAGCTAACCATTCCTCAGCACACCACCGCTCTCAGCATCAGCTAAAGCTAACCATTCCTCAGCACACCACCGCTCTCAGCATCAGCTAAAGCTAACCATTCCTCAGCACACCACCGCTCTCAGCATCAGCTAAAGCCAACCATTCCTCAGCACACCACCGCTCTCAGCATCAGCTAAAGCCAATCATTCCTCAGCACACCACCGCTCTCAGCATCAGCTAAAGCTAACCATTCCTCAGCACACCACCGCTCTCAGCATCAGCTAAAGCTAGCCATTCCTCAGCACACCACCGCTCTCAGCATCAGCTAAAGCTAACCATTCCTCAGCACACCACCGCTCTCAGCATCAGCTAAAGCTAACCATTCCTCAGCACACCACCGCTCTCAGCATCAGCTAAAGCTAACCATTCCTCAGCACACCACCGCTCTCAGCATCAGCTAAAGCTAACCATTCCTCAGCACACCACCGCTCTCAGCATCAGCTAAAGCTAATCATTCCTCAGCACACCACCGCTCTCAGCATCAGCTAAAGCTAACCATTCCTCAGCACACCACCGCTCTCAGCATCAGCTAAAGCTAACCATTCCTCAGCACACCACCGCTCTCAGCATCAGCTAAAGCTAATCATTCCTCAGCACACCACCGCTCTCAGCATCAGCTAAAGCTAACCATTCCTCAGCACACCACCGCTCTCAGCATCAGCTAAAGCTAATCATTCCTCAGCACACCACCGCTCTCAGCATCAGCTAAAGCTAACCATTCCTCAGCACACCAGCGCTCTCAACATCAGCTAAAGCTAACCATTCCTCAGCACACCAGCGCTCTCAGCATCAGCTAAAGCTAATCATTCCTCAGCACACCACCGCTCTCAGCATCAGCTAAAGCTAACCATTCCTTAGCACACCACCGCTCTCAGCATCAGCTAAAGCTAATCATTCCTCAGCACACCACCGCTCTCAGCATCAGCTAAAGCTAACCATTCCTCAGCACACCACCGCTCTCAGCATCAGCTAAAGCTAACCATTCCTCAGCACACCACCGCTCTCAGCATCAGCTAAAGCTAATCATTCCTCAGCACACCACCGCTCTCAGCATCAGCTAAAGCTAACCATTCCTCAGCACACCACCGCTCTCAGCATCAGCTAAAGCTAACCATTCCTCAGCACACCACCGCTCTCAGCATCAGCTAAAGCTAATCATTCCTCAGCACACCAGCGCTCTCAGCATCAGCTAAAGCTAATCATTCCTCAGCACACCACCGCTCTCAACATCAGCTAAAGCTAACCATTCCTCAGCACACCAGCGCTCTCAGCATCAGCTAAAGCTAATCATTCCTCAGCACACCAGCGCTCTCAGCATCAGCTAAAGCTAATCATTCCTCAGCACACCAGCGCTCTCAGCATCAGCTAAAGCTAATCATTCCTCAGCACACCACCGCTCTCAACATCAGCTAAAGCTAACCATTCCTCAGCACACCAGCGCTCTCAGCATCAGCTAAAGCTAATCATTCCTCAGCACACCACCGCTCTCAGCATCAGCTAAAGCTAACCATTCCTTAGCACACCACCGCTCTCAGCATCAGCTAAAGCTAATCATTCCTCAGCACACCACCGCTCTCAGCATCAGCTAAAGCTAATCATTCCTCAGCACACCACCGCTCTCAGCATCAGCTAAAGCTAACCATTCCTCAGCACACCACCGCTCTCAGCATCAGCTAAAGCTAATCATTCCTCAGCACACCACCGCTCTCAGCATCAGCTAAAGCTAACCATTCCTCAGCACACCACCGCTCTCAGCATCAGCTAAAGCTAACCATTCCTCAGCACACCACCGCTCTCAGCATCAGCTAAAGCTAACCATTCCTCAAGCACACCACCGCTCTCAGCATCAGCTAAAGCTAACCATTCCTCAGCACACCACCGCTCTCAGCATCAGCTAAAGCTAACCATTCCTCAGCACACCACCGCTCTCAGCATCAGCTAAAGCTAACCATTCCTCAGCACACCACCGCTCTCAGCATCAGCTAAAGCTAACCATTCCTCAGCACACCACCGCTCTCAGCATCAGCTAAAGCTAATCATTCCTCAGCACACCACCGCTCTCAGCATCAGCTAAAGCCAATCATTCCTCAGCACACCACCGCTCTCAGCATCAGCTAAAGCTAACCATTCCTCAGCACACCACCGCTCTCAGCATCAGCATCAGCTAACCATTCCTCAGCACACCACCGCTCTCAGCATCAGCTAAAGCCAATCATTCCTCAGCACACCACCGCTCTCAGCATCAGCTAAAGCTAATCATTCCTCAGCACACCACCGCTCTCAGCATCAGCTAAAGCCAATCATTCCTCAGCACACCACCGCTCTCAGCATCAGCTAAAGCTAATCATTCCTCAGCACACCACCGCTCTCAGCATCAGCTAAAGCTAACCATTCCTCAGCACACCACCGCTCTCAGCATCAGCTAAAGCTAACCATTCCTCAGCACACCACCGCTCTCAGCATCAGCTAAAGCTAATCATTCCTCAGCACACCACCGCTCTCAGCATCAGCTAAAGCCAATCATTCCTCAGCACACCACCGCTCTCAGCATCAGCTAAAGCTAACCATTCCTCAGCACACCACCGCTCTCAGCATCAGCATCAGCTAACCATTCCTCAGCACACCACCGCTCTCAGCATCAGCTAAAGCTAACCATTCCTCAGCACACCACCGCTCTCAGCATCAGCTAAAGCTAACCATTCCTCAGCACACCACCGCTCTCAGCATCAGCTAAAGCTAACCATTCCTCAGCACACCACCGCTCTCAGCATCAGCTAAAGCTAACCATTCCTCAGCACACCACCGCTCTCAGCATCAGCTAAAGCTAATCATTCCTCAGCACACCACCGCTCTCAGCATCAGCTAAAGCTAACCATTCCTCAGCACACCACCGCTCTCAGCATCAACTAAAGCTAATCATTCCTCAGCACACCACCGCTCTCAGCATCAGCTAAAGCTAATCATTCCTCAGCACACCACCGCTCTCAGCATCAGCTAAAGCTAATCATTCCTCAGCACACCACCGCTCTCAGCATCAGCTAAAGCTAATCATTCCTCAGCACACCACCGCTCTCAGCATCAGCTAAAGCTAACCATTCCTCAGCACACCACCGCTCTCAGCATCAGCTAAAGCTAATCATTCCTCAGCACACCACCGCTCTCAGCATCAGCTAAAGCTAACCATTCCTCAAGCACACCACCGCTCTCAGCATCAGCTAAAGCTAACCATTCCTCAGCACACCACCGCTCTCAGCATCAGCTAAAGCTAATCATTCCTCAGCACACCACCGCTCTCAGCATCAGCTAAAGCTAATCATTCCTCAGCACACCACCGCTCTCAGCTAGGGCTGTCGCGGTGAAGAATTTTCCTTTGCGGTAATTTTGAATGGCTCAATAGCGCGATATGCGGTTTTATCGCCATTTATTTATTTATTTATGTTTCATTTATTTATATTTATTTGTTGCTATATAAATAAGTATTACGATGTGGTCAGCATGCTCAAAAACGAGTAAATTTTCAGTAACCATTGTAACCGAAACTAAACAGCGTCTCCGCGCATTGAAAGGCTGTCACTCAGCGCGCAGTTGTGGGAACAGACTGTCTTTGAATGAGTCATTATAACCGTTCATTCAACGAACACGTTCAAAAACGCTGATTCATTAAAAGATAGTAATGAAACAAGGTGTTGATTATTTTTAACTTTGAGCTCCACTTTTCAAGGCTCAGCTGACCAGCAACAGCAATGCGTCGAATGGGTAACACTGAAGCTGATGCGATTCAATGCGTGACTCTCTTATTTTTGTTTCTCGCGGCTTCCTCGCGCTGTGGAATGCTGACCAGCGCTGTCGCTGATGCCAGTCATGGTTGGTAAATGCGTTAAAAGGATGACACGACATATTTCGCTTTCCTTGGACACAGCAACCTTCTAATCTTTATGACTTGACCTCAAAGACAGACGCAGGAAATCGCACGCGCTCAGTCGATCACTCTTTCACTGTCTGTTTAGGCTTAAGTGCAAATCGAAGCCTCTATACAAATCACCATGATAAAAACAGTCTTATTATCATTATTAACTTATTTAACATTCAATACACATGCACAAAGTTGAAAACAAGAAGGGTATTGCCTTATGAAAAAAGAAAACGCGAATATCGCGGTTGCTGCGGTTACTTGCATTCCTCTGCGGTTGGCTTGTCAGTAGCGCGGTACTGCGATATAGCGGTTATCGCGACAGCCCTACTCTCAGCATCAGCTAAAGCTAACCATTCCTCAGCACACCACCGCTCTCAGCATCAGCATCAGCTAACCATTCCTCAGCACACCACCGCTCTCAGCATCAGCTAAAGCTAATCATTCCTCAGCACACCACCGCTCTCAGCATCAGCTAAAGCTAACCATTCCTCAGCACACCACCGCTCTCAACATCAGCTAAAGCTAACCATTCCTCAGCACACCACCGCTCTCAGCATCAGCTAAAGCTAACCATTCCTCAGCACACCACCGCTCTCAACATCAGCTAAAGCTAATCATTCCTCAGCACACCACCGCTCTCAGCATCAGCTAAAGCTAACCATTCCTCAGCACACCACCGCTCTCAGCATCAGCTAAAGCTAACCATTCCTCAGCACACCACCGCTCTCAGCATCAGCTAAAGCTAACCATTCCTCAGCACACCACCGCTCTCAGCATCAGCTAAAGCTAATCATTCCTCAGCACACCACCGCTCTCAGCATCAGCTAAAGCTAACCATTCCTCAGCACACCACCGCTCTCAGCATCAGCTAAAGCTAACCATTCCTCAGCACACCACCGCTCTCAGCATCAGCTAAAGCTAATCATTCCTCAGCACACCACCGCTCTCAGCATCAGCTAAAGCTAACCATTCCTCAGCACACCACCGCTCTCAGCATCAGCTAAAGCTAACCATTCCTCAGCACACCACCGCTCTCAGCATCAGCTAAAGCTAATCATTCCTCAGCACACCACCGCTCTCAGCATCAGCTAAAGCTAACCATTCCTCAGCACACCACCGCTCTCAGCATCAGCTAAAGCTAATCATTCCTCAGCACACCACCGCTCTCAGCATCAGCTAAAGCTAACCATTCCTCAGCACACCACCGCTCTCAGCATCAGCTAAAGCTAACCATTCCTCAGCACACCACCGCTCTCAGCATCAGCTAAAGCTAACCATTCCTCAGCACACCACCGCTCTCAACATCAGCTAAAGCTAATCATTCCTCAGCTCACCACCGCTCTCAGCATCAGCTAAAGCTAACCATTCCTCAGCACACCACCGCTCTCAGCATCAGCTAAAGCTAACCATTCCTCAGCACACCACCGCTCTCAGCATCAGCTAAAGCTAACCATTCCTCAGCACACCACCGCTCTCAGCATCAGCTAAAGCTAACCATTCCTCAGCACACCACCGCTCTCAGCATCAGCTAAAGCTAATCATTCCTCAGCACACCACCGCTCTCAGCATCAGCTAAAGCTAACCATTCCTCAGCACACCACCGCTCTCAGCATCAGCTAAAGCTAATCATTCCTCAGCACACCACCGCTCTCAACATCAGCTAAAGCTAATCATTCCTCACACCACCGCTCTCAGCATCAGCTAAAGCTAACCATTCCTCAGCACACCACCGCTCTCAGCATCAGCTAAAGCTAACCATTCCTCAGCACACCACCGCTCTCAGCATCAGCTAAAGCTAACCATTCCTCAGCACACCACCGCTCTCAGCATCAGCTAAAGCTAACCATTCCTCACACCAGCTTCGGAGAGAGGGCGCTGAATAAACTACAGAACAGCGCGAGCGGGAAGTGACGCCTCACGCGGGCAGGGCTTATGCTCCGAGAACGGACACTGCACTAGTGATATAAAACACATCTTCCCCACGAACAAAAACACTTGCACGTAACACACACAGGTCTGTTAACTTAAGCAATACTTTTAATAAGGTAGTCTAATATTTTTCTGACTAACAAATTACTGACATAGTAAAGGGTAGATTTAAAGGTCCCATGACATGCTACTTTTTGTGAGCTTTAATATAGGCCTTAATGGTCCCTAGTACTGTATCTGAACTCTCTTTCCAAAAATTCAGCCTGGGTGCAGAATTATAGCCACTACAAGCCAGTCCCACAATAAGCTTCCTTCAGACGGGCCGTTTCAGTGTCTGTAGCTTTAAATGCTAATGAGGAGGAGAAAGGCGGGGCAAGGTGGGGGGTGGGTGTGGCCTTGACCAGCTTGCGGCAACGGTACCATGCATGTTTACGTTGGATATATTGCAATGGCACAGACACGCAGTCGTTCAAGTATTTCAGTTTGACCCAGAATCTGATCCAGAATCTGATCCAGATGGAGAAGCAACGGATGAAGAAGTTGCAACTCAGCGGCTCCAGCAGGACGTTTCCGACGTTTCCGAATGGTTAGTTTAAAATATGATGTTAGCTGTTTAACCCTCTGGGCTTCTTCATAATTGGGTCACACTTAGCTTCCTCCCGCCCGAAAACGGGCGAAGCCTTAAAATTGTACTTAACTTTGTCCTAGGATAACCAATCAAATATTGTTTTGTTCTATAATGTTTTCTGATTATTATATAGAATTTTTAGAATTTTTTATGATACTTTGCATTAATTATGTAATTTTTATGAGCTATTTTTTCCATTAGAATTAATATATATATTTTTATTTTATTTATTTTATTTTATTTTTCAATAAATGCAACATTTCACATCAAATTAGAGTGCAGGCCTAAAAAAAAAAAAATATTTCAAGTGAGAAGAGCGCCACCTAGTGGCTTCAAAATGTATTAATTTGTGTCATGTCCTATAACCGCCCATAGGCGGCCTATAGCTTTTTTATTTATTTATTTGATTTATTCCCATTCGGAAAGAAAACAATTTATTACTAATCAACCACTGAATGGAAAAACACAAATTATATATCATTTTAAAGCTTATAATCTCAGCTTTTTAATGCATCTAATTAAATGTATTAATTCCTAACGAGTGCTGAGTAATCCCTCTAAAACCAAGTGTACCGCCAGCAGGCGCCACCTAGCTGCGAAAATATTTATTACCATATTTTTCAAAAATCTTGCCTTGATAAACACAAAGTTGATGTCATTTGAAAGCTTAGAGTCTGAACTTTACAGTGAATGTATCCACTTTGAAAAACTCTTAAGTATTGCTGAGTTATTTGCTGATACATAGAATTTCTCTTTTTTTCATAATCTATAAAATAATGTACTGCAATGTGTCAAAAACATCATACAGCTCATGAAACATTCTCAGATAATTGAAAATGGCACTTCATTTTTTACAGCATATTATTACAATTAAAATGAGCCCAAAATTAACATAATCTATTGCTTTTATGACAAGATATTCTTCATGGAGAAAAAATTACCCATGAGGGGGTGTGAAAGACTGTACAAAAAGGCTATCTCTTTTCAAAATGCTGTAATTTTTGATTCCTTTATCCAAAAATTATTATTTTTTTATCCAGATGCAGCTAACATGTAGGGGGACTTCACTAAAAAAGAATTTTCCTCCTACCTTATTTCCTTCCTGAGTTATTCCATGACAAATATGAAAGATATGCAAAATCATAATAAAAATTATATATATATATTGTCTTTTATCCACCGTTTCTTGGCGGGACAATGTCCAAATGTAATGTAATTTATATTTTCAAAAAATTTAAAAAGAGTTCTTTCAAACGATACCTACCTTTTGACTCTCCTTGCTATAGTTTTGGAGTTATTATGATTATATAATTTTTATATAGTTTGGGGCAAAATTTGCTGTTTCAGTCTTACCAGTTCATTTCTCTGTGTGTGTGTGTGTGTTTGTGTGTGTGGGTGTGTGTGTGTGGGGGGGAGGGTGTCTTATTTGCACTCTTGATGTTTTAGAGTGTCACCCCTTCATTGCTGTACACTTTTTTTCAGCACAGTGGCTGATCTGTAGCTTGTACCACCAAAAGTTTCTCTGAGTTTTCCTATTTTTTCGTATTTCCCATTCATTTCCTATGTCGCCCGTTTTCGGGCGGGAGGAAGCTAAGTGTGACTTTTTTTTTTACGACCCTTTAACATATCAGAATCATCTCCTTGATTTTTTTGTGTGTTCATATAGGTAATAAAAGAAAAGTCACCAAGTTTCACCCCCATCCGATGAAGCAAAAATATTAAACAATTCGAAACGTTCAAGTTTTCGCCCGTTTTCGGGCGAAGAAGCCCAGAGGGTTAAGCTGGAGATAGCATGGGGGTAAAACTGTTTTTTGTGCCTAGATGATCTAGTACACAGAGATCTGTAACGTCTGTAATTTATCTTATTACAATTACATCAAGCTCTGCGATCTTGAAATGCGGATATTGCGCGCGCGCCATATAACCTACAGGAAAATGGTTATCCAAATAACAAAGAAGTGTACAACACTCGCGTTACAGTGTGTGTATTCACACACATACCTGATGCTGTCTACCTTTACATTAGCGCAAGTAACTGCATAGCTGCATATCTAATGTTACAGCCACATTCTACATGTAACAAGCTAGGTAACCATAAACAGTAAAGCAACACACTTATACTATATCATTAGTTGACTTAGTTGTCCGAGGTGTGTAGCTGAGCCAAAGAGAGTTGGTACTCATCCAGACTTTAGTTTCAGACGTTCAGTAAGCCCAGCTCTGTATTGCCTCAATATGAGGAAACAGTCGTCGGTGAAATGTTTGCCGCAGACATGCAAAACTTTGGGAAGTTGAGTCGGCGCATTTCCAGAGAAAATGAAATTAATCCACTGGTTCTTCTGGGGCTTGGATGAAGGAACTAAAAAAAGGCTTCGGTGTTCATTTGTACATCTAATTATTGAGCAATTATTATGCTTCGCTCGCTCAAAAGCCATGATATCTCTCTGGACAAACTAAAATCGCTCGCGCGCGTTCCTACTTCCTAGCTCATTTTCTCATGGGCGGAAAATATTCTCTGGGCGGGCAAAGCAGAGAAAGGGGAGGTAACATTTCTCCTTATAAAGTCATAAGGAGGAGATTCAAGATAAGCCCGGTTGAGCCTCCATTTTCTCAAAGGCAGAGAAAGATAGCAAAAGCTCGATTTACACCGATTCAAATTTCTAGAAACTTGGGGACCATATACAGGCTAGGGGAACTCATATTAATGTTATAAAACCTCAGAAAGTGAAAAGTTCATGTCATGGGACCTTTAAATAAAGAAAAACAAAATTTAAATAAAGAAAAACTAAATTTAAATAAAGAAAAACTAAATTAAGTTCAATTAAAAACAAGATTAATTTAGATTGATAATAACGGGTAAAAAGCTTAATACATTTTGTTTCTATTATTCTATTTTCCACAATGTCAAAGCAAGG
Source organism: Squalius cephalus (assembly GCA_022829025.1). NCBI lineage: Eukaryota > Metazoa > Chordata > Actinopteri > Cypriniformes > Leuciscidae > Squalius > Squalius cephalus. Next base: position 389,635 of record CM040815.1, on the reverse strand, counting down.
CAGCGTAACCCAAAACACAAGCTCAGACACTTCTGTCCACACACACACTCCGCTGTTCTCATACACTTCTGTCCACACACACACTCCGCTGTTCTGCACTTCTGTCCACACACACTCCGCTGTTCTGCACTTCTGTCCACACACACACTCCGCTGTTCTGCACTTCTGTCCACACACACTCCGCTGTTCTGCACTTCGGTCCACACACACTCCGCTGTTCTGCACTTCTGTCCACACACACTCCGCTGTTCTGCACTTCTGTCCACACACACACTCCGCTGTTCTGCACTTCTGTCCACACACACACTCCGCTGTTCTGCACTTCTGTCCACACACACTCCGCTGTTCTGCACTTCTGTCCACACACACTCCGCTGTTCTGCACTTCTGTCCACACACACTCCGCTGTTCTGCACTTCTGTCCACACACACTCCGCTGTTCTGCACTTCTGTCCACACACACACTCAGCTGTTCTGCACTTCTGTCCACACACACTCCGCTGTTCTGCACTTCTGTCCACACACACTCCGCTGTTCTGCACTTCTGTCCACACACACACTCAGCTGTTCTGCACTTCTGTCCACACACACTCCGCTGTTCTCATACACTTCTGTCCACACACACACTCCGCTGTTCTGCACTTCTGTCCACACACACACTCCGCTGTTCTGCACTTCTGTCCACACACACTCCGCTGTTCTGCACTTCTGTCCACACACACTCCGCTGTTCTGCACTTCTGTCCACACACACTCCGCTGTTCTCATGCACTTCTGTCCACACACACACTCCGCTGTTCTCATGCACTTCTGTCCACACACACACTCCGCTGTTCTGCACTTCTGTCCACACACACTCCGCTGTTCTGCACTTCTGTCCACACACACACTCAGCTGTTCTGCACTTCTGTCCACACACACTCCGCTGTTCTCATACACTTCTGTCCACACACACACTCCGCTGTTCTGCACTTCTGTCCACACACACACTCCGCTGTTCTGCACTTCTGTCCACACACACTCCGCTGTTCTGCACTTCTGTCCACACACACTCCGCTGTTCTCATGCACTTCTGTCCACACACACACTCCGCTGTTCTGCACTTCTGTCCACACACACACTCCGCTGTTCTCATGCACTTCTGTCCACACACACACTCCGCTGTTCTGCGCTCTAGCCAGAGAACACTCCCGTTGCAGGAACACTTTAGTAGGCCAAGAAGAAGCAAATATATTTATTAAGTATAACGAGGTTGGGTTCCTTCAACTGTCCATCCTATTAAAAATGGCTAGGCTATATAAGATAAGTGTAAAAAAGAGAATTGTATTTCGTCAGATTTTATAGTGTTGAACATATTCAAACGCGAATGAGAACCGCTTCGAGGGGGATGCCGGTGTGCAAAAAGAAAAAGGAAAAAAAGAAAAAAAAACGAATATTCGAATGTCAAATTTTCAAATCGAATACCAACCCACCGAACGAATATTCGAATATTCGGGTCCAGCCCTAGAAGTCAGATTTTGAGATTTTACATTGTACACTGGTAAACTTCAAGCTAAGGATCTAATTTGCATATTTGGTACATAAACTCAATTGGAAAAGTATCTCCATTTAAATGCACTCGGTTTGTCTTAAAACTGTACAAAAAATAATAGCCTACTCTTTTCACCATTCCAGTGAGTGAACGTATTCTGATCTAGAGATATGAGCGCTACAGTAGCATCTTTCCAAAATGACTTAAGTATAAATGTCTAAATTAATTAAAAAGAGAAAATGATTTTGAGAAACGGCTTAAAAAAACACCTTTTTAAAAATGTGTTGTAATGCAATAAAAAAAAAAAAGCTTTTTCATGGCCAGTCTCCTCGATTCACTGAGAAAGTAAATTGTAATGAATTAAAGGAAGCGCTGGAGGAAGATGCAGTAATCTAGGCTACGCAACAGGACAACTAAACTAATGCATGCCAACTACACTGACAGTAATTAATGATAAACCCAGCGATCTGACATTCAGTGGCAGAAAGTGCTCATATCTGTAATCTGTAATCCTGCTGGTGTTCTGAGAGTCTAATGGAGTTACAGCACTCGGATGCCATGCATTAATAGCTTAAGTATGTTAAAAATCCAGCGCCATTTCCAGGATGAGGTCACATGGTCAATCTCCACAGCTCTCGGCACGGATCAATACAAACTGCACAGAAACACACAATCTTTAAGTGCCGTCCTTCATTCTGCACTGAAGCATCACAGAATACAGGAAACACATTTCCACTCGGCGAGAGTGAGTGTGTCTCGTCTGTACAGGTTTAGTCCCGTACGGTGGAGAGGTTCTGCCAAACTGCTGAAACTGATCCTTTTCCTCAGAACATAAAGCCGTTTTGAAGGGTTTTATGAATGCAAAGCTCATGTGTAATGCTGACACTGAGAGCAATAAAGGGTGTGATGGATCTGTCGCTCCTGCATCTGCAGGCTTCAATAAAACACCATGACAGTCGTGATTGTGTTGCATGACATTTACACTAGCATTGCATCACTGCTCACGACGAGCTCCAGGGCTTATTGCCTGTCAGTTATTACACAATCCTAGACACACACTCACACTCACACACACACACACACACACACACACACACACACACACACACACAGGTAAGTTTATATCCTTCTAAGTTTATAAATAGTTGTAGTACTTTTGCACAATTTCAGTTACACACACAACATGATGAAGTGTTTGGCTCATGTTGTGTGTGTAACTGAAATTGTGCAAAAGTACTACAACTATTTACACTTTCATTTTTTGCTTTCACTTCTGCAATAATCGGCCTTCTTTTAAAAGAGACCAACCTTAGGTCTGCATTCATTAGTTAATAAAGTTCAGATCTGTGTTCAAAAGAGTAGACAGTAGTGAACGGGTTAAGAGTAGACAGTAGCGAACGGGTTAAGAGTAGACAGTAGCGAACGGGTTAAGAGTAGACAGTAGTGAACGGGTTAAGAGTAGAAAGTAGCGAGCAGTAGCGAACGGGTTAAGAGTAGACAGTAGCGAACGGGTTAAGAGTAGACAGTAGTGAACGGGTTAAGAGTAGAAAGTAGCGAGCAGTAGCGAACGGGTTAAGAGCAGACAGTAGCGAACGGGTTAAGAGTAGACAGTAGCGAACGGGTTAAGAGCAGACAGTAGCGAACGGGTTAAGAGTAGACAGTAGCGAACGGGTTAAGAGCAGACAGTAGCGAACGGGTTAAGAGCAGACAGTAGCGAACGGGTTAAGAGCAGACAGTAGTGAACGGGTTAAGAGTAGACAGTAGTGAACGGGTTAAGAGCAGACAGTAGCGAGCGAACGGGTTAAGAGCAGACAGTAGTGAACGGGTTAAGAGTAGACAGTAGTGAACGGGTTAAGAGCAGACAGTAGCGAGCGAACGGGTTAAGAGCAGACAGTAGTGAACGGGTTAAGAGTAGACAGTAGCGAACGGGTTAAGAGCAGACAGTAGCGAACGGGTTAAGAGTAGACAGTAGCGAACGGGTTAAGAGCAGACAGTAGCGAACGGGTTAAGAGCAGACAGTAGTGAACGGGTTAAGAGCAGACAGTAGTGAACGGGTTAAGAGCAGACAGTAGTGAACGGGTTAAGAGCAGACAGTAGTGAACGGGTTAAGAGTAGACAGTAGCGAACGGGTTAAGAGCAGACAGTAGCGAGCGAACGGGTTAAGAGCAGACAGTAGTGAACGGGTTAAGAGTAGACAGTAGTGAACGGGTTAAGAGTAGACAGTAGCGAGCGAACGGGTTAAGAGCAGACAGTAGTGAACGGGTTAAGAGTAGACAGTAGCGAACGGGTTAAGAGCAGACAGTAGCGAACGGGTTAAGAGCAGACAGTAGTGAACGGGTTAAGAGTAGACAGTAGTGAACGGGTTAAGAGTAGACAGTAGTGAACGGGTTAAGAGCAGACAGTAGCGAGCGAACGGGTTAAGAGCAGACAGTAGTGAACGGGTTAAGAGTAGACAGTAGTGAACGGGTTAAGAGTAGACAGTAGCGAGCGAACGGGTTAAGAGCAGACAGTAGTGAACGGGTTAAGAGTAGACAGTAGCGAACGGGTTAAGAGCAGACAGTAGCGAACGGGTTAAGAGTAGACAGTAGCGAACGGGTTAAGAGCAGACAGTAGCGAACGGGTTAAGAGCAGACAGTAGTGAACGGGTTAAGAGCAGACAGTAGTGAACGGGTTAAGAGCAGACAGTAGTGAACGGGTTAAGAGTAGACAGTAGCGAACGGGTTAAGAGCAGACAGTAGCGAACGGGTTAAGAGTAGACAGTAGCGAACGGGTTAAGAGTAGACAGTAGCGAACGGGTTAAGAGTAGACAGTGAACGGGTTAAGAGTAGACAGTAGCGAGCGAACGGGTTAAGAGTAGACAGTAGCGAACGGGTTAAGAGCAGACAGTAGCGAACGGGTTAAGAGCAGACAGTAGCGAGCGAACGGGTTAAGAGTAGACAGTAGCGAACGGGTTAAGAGCAGACAGTAGCGAACGGGTTAAGAGTAGACAGTGAACGGGTTAAGAGTAGACAGTAGCGAGCGAACGGGTTAAGAGTAGACAGTAGCGAACGGGTTAAGAGCAGACAGTAGCGAACGGGTTAAGAGTAGACAGTAGCGAGCGAACGGGTTAAGAGCAGACAGTAGCGAGCGAACGGGTTAAGAGCAGACAGTAGTGAACGAACGGGTTAAGAGCAGACAGTAGTGAACGGGTTAAGAGCAGACAGTAGCGAACGGGTTAAGAGTAGACAGTAGCGAGCGAACGGGTTAAGAGTAGACAGTAGCGAACGGGTTAAGAGTAGACAGTAGCGAACGGGTTAAGAGCAGACAGTAGCGAGCGAACGGGTTAAGAGCAGACAATAGTGAACGGGTTAAGAGCAGACAGTAGCGAGCGAACGGGTTAAGAGCAGACAGTAGCGAGCGAACGGGTTAAGAGCAGACAGTAGCGAACGGGTTAAGAGTAGACAGTAGTGAACGGGTTAAGAGCAGACAGTAGCGAACGGGTTAAGAGTAGACAGTAGTGAACGGGTTAAGAGCAGACAGTAGTGAACGGGTTAAGAGCAGACAGTAGTGAACGGGTTAAGAGCAGACAGTAGCGAACGGGTTAAGAGCAGACAGTAGCGAGCGAACGGGTTAAGAGCAGACAGTAGCGAACGGGTTAAGAGCAGACAGTAGTGAACGGGTTAAGAGTAGACAGTAGCGAACGGGTTAAGAGTAGACAGTAGCGAACGGGTTAAGAGCAGACAGTAGTGAACGGGTTAAGAGTAGACAGTAGTGAACGGGTTAAGAGCAGACAGTAGCGAACGGGTTAAGAGTAGACAGTAGCGAACGGGTTAAGAGCAGACAGTAGCGAGCGAACGGGTTAAGAGCAGACAGTAGCGAACGGGTTAAGAGTAGACAGTAGCGAGCGAACGGGTTAAGAGTAGACAGTAGTGAACGGGTTAAGAGTAGACAGTAGTGAACGGGTTAAGAGCAGACAGTAGTGAACGGGTTAAGAGCAGACAGTAGCGAACGGGTTAAGAGCAGACAGTAGCGAACGGGTTAAGAGCAGACAGTAGCGAGCGAACGGGTTAAGAGCAGACAGTAGCGAACGGGTTAAGAGTAGACAGTAGCGAACGGGTTAAGAGTAGACAGTAGCGAGCGAACGGGTTAAGAGCAGACAGTAGCGAGCGAACGGGTTAAGAGCAGACAGTAGCGAGCGAACGGGTTAAGAGCAGACAGTAGCGAGCGAACGGGTTAAGAGCAGACAGTAGCGAGCGAACGGGTTAAGAGCAGACAGTAGCGAACGGGTTAAGAGCAGACAGTAGCGAACGGGTTAAGAGCAGACAGTAGTGAACGGGTTAAGAGCAGACAGTAGTGAACGGGTTAAGAGTAGACAGTAGTGAACGGGTTAAGAGCAGACAGTAGCGAACGGGTTAAGAGCAGACAGTAGCGAACGGGTTAAGAGCAGACAGTAGCGAGCGAACGGGTTAAGAGCAGACAGTAGTGAACGGGTTAAGAGCAGACAGTAGCGAACGGGTTAAGAGCAGACAGTAGCGAACGGGTTAAGAGTAGACAGTAGCGAGCGAACGGGTTAAGAGCAGACAGTAGCGAGCGAACGGGTTAAGAGCAGACAGTAGCGAACGGGTTAAGAGTAGACAGTAGCGAGCGAACGGGTTAAGAGTAGACAGTAGCGAGCGAACGGGTTAAGAGCAGACAGTAGCGAGCGAACGGGTTAAGAGTAGACAGTAGCGAGCGAACGGGTTAAGAGTAGACAGTAGCGAACGGGTTAAGAGTAGACAGTAGCGAGCGAACGGGTTAAGAGCAGACAGTAGTGAACGGGTTAAGAGTAGACAGTAGCGAACGGGTTAAGAGTAGACAGTAGTGAACGGGTTAAGAGTAGACAGTAGTGAACGGGTTAAGAGTAGACAGTAGTGAACGGGTTAAGAGCAGACAGTAGCGAACGGGTTAAGAGTAGACAGTAGCGAACGGGTTAAGAGCAGACAGTAGCGAGCGAACGGGTTAAGAGCAGACAGTAGTGAACGGGTTAAGAGTAGACAGTAGCGAACGGGTTAAGAGTAGACAGTAGCGAGCGAACGGGTTAAGAGTAGACAGTAGCGAGCGAACGGGTTAAGAGCAGACAGTAGCGAGCGAACGGGTTAAGAGCAGACAGTAGTGAACGGGTTAAGAGCAGACAGTAGCGAGCGAACGGGTTAAGAGCAGACAGTAGCGAACGGGTTAAGAGCAGACAGTAGTGAACGGGTTAAGAGCAGACAGTAGTGAACGGGTTAAGAGCAGACAGTAGCGAACGGGTTAAGAGCAGACAGTAGCGAGCGAACGGGTTAAGAGTAGACAGTAGCGAACGGGTTAAGAGTAGACAGTAGTGAACGGGTTAAGAGCAGACAGTAGCGAACGGGTTAAGAGCAGACAGTAGCGAGCGAACGGGTTAAGAGTAGACAGTAGCGAACGGGTTAAGAGTAGACAGTAGCGAGCGAACGGGTTAAGAGTAGACAGTAGCGAGCGGGTTAAGAGTAGACCGTAGCGAGCGGGTTAAGAGTAGACAGTAGCGAACGGGTTAAGAGCAGACAGTAGTGAACGGGTTAAGAGTAGACAGTAGCGAGCGAACGGGTTAAGAGCAGACAGTAGCGAACGGGTTAAGAGCAGACAGTAGTGAACGGGTTAAGAGCAGACAGTAGTGAACGGGTTAAGAGCAGACAGTAGCGAACGGGTTAAGAGCAGACAGTAGCGAGCGAACGGGTTAAGAGTAGACAGTAGCGAACGGGTTAAGAGTAGACAGTAGTGAACGGGTTAAGAGCAGACAGTAGCGAACGGGTTAAGAGCAGACAGTAGCGAGCGAACGGGTTAAGAGCAGACAGTAGCGAACGGGTTAAGAGCAGACAGTAGTGAACGGGTTAAGAGTAGACAGTAGTGAACGGGTTAAGAGCAGACAGTAGCGAACGGGTTAAGAGCAGACAGTAGCGAGCGAACGGGTTAAGAGTAGACAGTAGCGAACGGGTTAAGAGTAGACAGTAGTGAACGGGTTAAGAGCAGACAGTAGCGAACGGGTTAAGAGCAGACAGTAGCGAGCGAACGGGTTAAGAGTAGACAGTAGTGAACGGGTTAAGAGCAGACAGTAGTGAACGGGTTAAGAGTAGACAGTAGCGAGCGAACGGGTTAAGAGTAGACAGTAGCGAACGGGTTAAGAGCAGACAGTAGTGAACGGGTTAAGAGCAGACAGTAGCGAGCGAACGGGTTAAGAGTAGACAGTAGCGAACGGGTTAAGAGTAGACAGTAGCGAGCGAACGGGTTAAGAGCAGACAGTAGCGAGCGGGTTAAGAGTAGACAGTAGTGAACGGGTTAAGAGCAGACAGTAGCGAACGGGTTAAGAGCAGACAGTAGCGAGCGAACGGGTTAAGAGTAGACAGTAGTGAACGGGTTAAGAGCAGACAGTAGTGAACGGGTTAAGAGTAGACAGTAGCGAGCGAACGGGTTAAGAGTAGACAGTAGCGAACGGGTTAAGAGCAGACAGTAGTGAACGGGTTAAGAGCAGACAGTAGCGAGCGAACGGGTTAAGAGTAGACAGTAGCGAACGGGTTAAGAGTAGACAGTAGTGAACGGGTTAAGAGCAGACAGTAGCGAACGGGTTAAGAGTAGACAGTAGCGAACGGGTTAAGAGTAGACAGTAGCGAACGGGTTAAGAGTAGACAGTAGCGAGCGAACGGGTTAAGAGTAGACAGTAGCGAACGGGTTAAGAGCAGACAGTAGCGAGCGAACGGGTTAAGAGTAGACAGTAGCGAGCGAACGGGTTAAGAGTAGACAGTAGTGAACGGGTTAAGAGCAGACAGTAGCGAACGGGTTAAGAGCAGACAGTAGCAAACGGGTTAAGAGTAGACAGTAGTGAACGGGTTAAGAGCAGACAGTAGCGAACGGGTTAAGAGTAGACAGTAGTGAACGGGTTAAGAGTAGACAGTAGCGAGCGGGTTAAGAGTAGACAGTAGCGAACGGGTTAAGAGTAGACAGTAGTGAACGGGTTAAGAGTAGACAGTAGCGAGCGGGTTAAGAGTAGACAGTAGCGAACGGGTTAAGAGCAGACAGTAGCGAATGGGTTAAGAGTAGACAGTAGCGAACGGGTTAAGAGTAGACAGTAGTGAACGGGTTAAGAGCAGACAGTAGCGAACGGGTTAAGAGCAGACAGTAGCGAACGGGTTAAGAGTAAACAGTAGCGAACGGGTTAAGAGCAGACAGTAGTGAACGGGTTAAGAGTAGACAGTAGCGAGTGAACGGGTTAAGAGCAGACAGTAGCGAACGGGTTAAGAGCAGACAGTAGTGAACGGGTTAAGAGTAGACAGTAGTGAACGGGTTAAGAGTAGACAGTAGTGAACGGGTTAAGAGCAGACAGTAGCGAACGGGTTAAGAGCAGACAGTAGCGAACGGGTTAAGAGTAAACAGTAGCGAACGGGTTAAGAGCAGACAGTAGTGAACGGGTTAAGAGTAGACAGTAGCGAGTGAACGGGTTAAGAGCAGACAGTAGCGAACGGGTTAAGAGCAGACAGTAGTGAACGGGTTAAGAGTAGACAGTAGCGAGTGAACGGGTTAAGAGCAGACAGTAGTGAACGGGTTAAGAGTAGACAGTAGTGAACGGTTTAAGAGTAGACAGTAGTGAGCGAACGGGTTAAGAGCAGACAGTAGTGAACGGGTTAAGAGTAGACAGTAGCGAGCGAACGGGTTAAGAGTAGACAGTAGTGAACGGTTTAAGAGTAGACAGTAGCGAGCGAACGGGTTAAGAGCAGACAGTAGCGAGCGAACGGGTTAAGAGTAGACAGTAGCGAACGGGTTAAGAGTAGACAGTAGCGAGCGAACGGGTTAAGAGTAGACAGTAGCGAACGGGTTAAGAGCAGACAGTAGCGAACGGGTTAAGAGTAGACAGTAGCGAGCGAACGGGTTAAGAGTAGACAGTAGTGAACGGTTTAAGAGTAGACAGTAGCGAGCGAACGGGTTAAGAGTAGACAGTAGCGAGCGAACGGGTTAAGAGCAGACAGTAGCGAACGGGTTAAGAGCAGACAGTAGCGAGCGAACGGGTTAAGAGTAGACAGTAGCGAACGGGTTAAGAGTAGACAGTAGCGAGCGAACGGGTTAAGAGCAGACAGTAGCGAGCGAACGGGTTAAGAGCAGACAGTAGCGAACGGGTTAAGAGTAGACAGTAGTGAACGGTTTAAGAGTAGACAGTAGTGAGCGAACGGGTTAAGAGCAGACAGTAGTGAACGGGTTAAGAGTAGACAGTAGCGAGCGAACGGGTTAAGAGTAGACAGTAGCGAACGGGTTAAGAGTAGACAGTAGCGAGCGAACGGTTTAAGAGTAGACAGTAGCGAGCGAACGGGTTAAGAGCAGACAGTAGCGAGCGAACGGGTTAAGAGTAGACAGTAGCGAACGGGTTAAGAGTAGACAGTAGCGAGCGAACGGGTTAAGAGCAGACAGTAGCGAGCGAACGGGTTAAGAGCAGACAGTAGCGAACGGGTTAAGAGTAGACAGTAGTGAACGGTTTAAGAGTAGACAGTAGCGAGCGAACGGGTTAAGAGCAGACAGTGAACGGGTTAAGAGTAGACAGTGAACGGGTTAAGAGCAGACAGTAACGAACGGGTTAAGAGCAGACACATAATGCTTCTATTGTTAAAATAAAACATTACTCTCTAACTTATGACCAACCTTACAAACCATTGTTTCTGTCAAAATACCATAGTCTCCCATTCATAAGACATTCATCAACACAGAAAAGACAGACAGATAGTAGAAGCGTGTTATATTCTCTAGGGTTTGGTGATGTTTTACTGTGGTATTTACAGTAAACGTTCGCTGTCTGTCAGGCGTCACTGGCCTGATCGCGCGGTGAATGCAGTGCCGGAGAATGAGGAGAATGAGTGTGTTTTACCTGGATCTGTGGTGTCAGAAGCGGCTCGGTTCGGTCCCTCGGCCCCCGCCCTCCTCTATGCGAGTCTGCTTTAACTCAGTGATCCAGAACTGAAGCCCAAACTGGCCGAACGCGCTTCCCTCAGTGAGAAACCCAGGACGCCGCCATCTTCCTTCTGCCACCAGCAGGGCACTGCGCATGCGCACGACGGCACTCTCACGCGTGTGTCAGCTGACGGGCTCGACAGGAAGTGGAGACTCTAGAGATCCGCGGGCCCCATCCTGACAGTTAATACTATAAAGACACATTTAATCTGAGAAAAATTAACATGCTACTATAAAGGTGTAAAGTGTAAAACTATTTAGAGTATATAAAAATATTATATACAAATTTTAAATATTTAGTTTTTAAGCAAGGTGCATTTTATTATTTTATTTTCATACAATTATTTATTATTTATTTATTTAAATCATATTTCAAATATATTTAATACATTTTAATAATAAAAAAAATGTATTACTTTTTTTTTAGTTACTTATTAGTTATTTGCTTTTATACAATTTATTTTATTTATTTAAATGTATTTGTTTTTGGTCATTTTTATTTATTCATTTTAAAACATTTTTCTTTTTAAATATTTTTTATTTAGTTAGTTATTAATTGTTTATTAAAAAAAAGTATTTATTTTAATTAATTTTGTAATTGTAATAAAATAAATTTAGTTAAATGCTCTTGAGTTAATTTCCCCAGATGCGGCAGCGCCCCCTTGAGGCCCCTGAGGGCCCGGCCCCGTCTGAGAGAAACACGCTCTGAGATCATTCACGAGTCTGACAAGAACCTTTACATTATCGACAGTCTTACTTCGCTCACATGAAGAGGACATTATAAGAAAAGTGTGTATTTGTAAATTCACCCGAGTAACAGCGACTCAGAACATTACTTTGTTGATTTTCATTTTTCATTTGCATGCTTTTTATTAAATGTCCTGAGAATCTACTGAATCTACTGATGTTCTTCTCCACTCATGACGGGGTTCAACATTAATTAAAATATGTAAGAATTAATTTCCAATACCATTTCAATAATAAAATGAATGATAAAAATAGTGATTTAATTACAGTTAATTAATGAACTAAAATGTATTTAAAGCATAAACTGAATCCATTCTGGCTTGGGTTGTCTGATTCCTGAGAACATCTTCAGCCGTTTCTGACACTCTTTGTGATTCTGTGTAGAGTTATTTTGCCTGTATTTTGTTGAGCACGGTTTGTGTTCGACTCGCCGTTTTGATTCCAGAGTTAGAGTGACACCAAAATAATGTCAAAAAGCAAAAGCTCTGTGATACAGAACGACATACGGATCTACAGTGTTGACGCACTGAATTCAGAGTGAGGAAATGCTGAAGGATTTAAATGGGATTGTCCTCTTCTAAAACAGAGGGAGTGGTTTAGTGTTCAGAGAGATCAGAGGAGCGCCTGTTCCACGATGCTAGCTGAACTAACTCAGGGTTACAGGATCAGTTTCAAGTTGATAAACCAATCCAATCCAACCAGGCTTTGCTGGGACCATGATGCTGATCATCAGCTCTCTCCGTGCGCTCAGGAGTTCAGCTGTGACATCAGCAGCGAACGGCCAATCACAGCGAGTTCAGCTGTGACATCAGCAGCGAACGGCCAATCACAGCGAGTTCAGCTGTGACATCAGCAGCGAACGGCCAATCACAGTGAGTTCAGCTGTGACATCAGCAGCGAACGGCCAATCACAGTGAGTTCAGCTGTGACATCAGCAGCGAACGGCCAATCACAGAGAGTTCAGCTGTGACATCAGCAGCGAACGGCCAATCACAGAGAGTTCAGCTGTGACATCAGCAGCGAACGGCCAATCACAGTGAGTTCAGCTGTGACATCAGCAGCGAACGGCCAATCACAGTGAGTTCAGCTGTGACATCAGCAGCGAACGGCCAATCACAGAGAGTTCAGCTGTGACATCAGCCGCTTCACGGTTCAGACCCGAGTGTGTGTAAACCGCTTCACGGTTCAGACCCGAGTGTGTGTAAACCGCTTCACGGTTCAGACCCGAGTGTGTGTAAACCGGCTTCACGGTTCAGACCCGAGTGTGTGTAAACCGGCCTCACGGTTCAGACCCGAGTGTGTGTAAACCGCTTCACGGTTCAGACCCGAGTGTGTGTAAACCGCTTCACGGTTCAGACCCGAGTGTGTGTAAACCGGCTTCACGGTTCAGACCCGAGTGTGTGTGTAAACCGGCTTCACGGTTCAGACCCGAGTGTGTGTAAACCGGCTTCACGGTTCAGACCCGAGTGTGTGTAAACCGGCCTCACGGTTCAGACCCGAGTGTGTGTAAACCGGCCTCACGGTTCAGACCCGAGTGTGTGTAAACCGGCCTCACGGTTCAGACCCGAGTGTGTGTGTAAACCGCTTCACGGTTCAGACCCGAGTGTGTGTGTAAACCGACCTCACGGTTCAGACTCGAGTGTGTGTAAACCGGCTTCACGGTTCAGACCCGAGTGTGTGTAAACCGCTTCACGGTTCAGACCCGAGTGTGTGTAAACCGGCCTCACGGTTCAGACCCGAGTGTGTGTAAACCGGCCTCACGGTTCAGACCCGAGTGTGTGTGTAAACCGGCCTCACGGTTCAGACCCGAGTGTGTGTAAACCGGCTTCACGGTTCAGACCCGAGTGTGTGTAAACCGGCTTCACGGTTCAGACCCGAGTGTGTGTGTAAACCGGCCTCACGGTTCAGACCCGAGTGTGTGTGTAAACCGCTTCACGGTTCAGACCCGAGTGTGTGTGTAAACCGGCCTCACGGTTCAGACCCGAGTGTGTGTAAACCGGCTTCACGGTTCAGACCCGAGTGTGTGTAAACCGGCCTCACGGTTCAGACCCGAGTGTGTGTGTAAACCGGCCTCACGGTTCAGACCCGAGTGTGTGTGTAAACCGCTTCACGGTTCAGACCCGAGTGTGTGTGTAAACCGGCCTCACGGTTCAGACCCGAGTGTGTGTAAACCGGCTTCACGGTTCAGACCCGAGTGTGTGTGTAAACCGGCCTCACGGTTCAGACCCGAGTGTGTGTGTAAACCGCTTCACGGTTCAGACCCGAGTGTGTGTAAACCGGCCTCACGGTTCAGACCCGAGTGTGTGTAAACCGGCCTCACGGTTCAGACCCGAGTGTGTGTAAACCGGCCTCACGGTTCAGACCCGAGTGTGTGTGTAAACCGCTTCACGGTTCAGACCCGAGTGTGTGTGTAAACCGGCCTCACGGTTCAGACTCGAGTGTGTGTAAACCGGCTTCACGGTTCAGACCCGAGTGTGTGTAAACCGGCTTCACGGTTCAGACCCGAGTGTGTGTAAACCGCTTCACGGTTCAGACCCGAGTGTGTGTAAACCGGCCTCACGGTTCAGACCCGAGTGTGTGTAAACCGGCCTCACGGTTCAGACCCGAGTGTGTGTGTAAACCGGCCTCACGGTTCAGACCCGAGTGTGTGTGTAAACCGCTTCACGGTTCAGACCCGAGTGTGTGTGTAAACCGGCCTCACGGTTCAGACCCGAGTGTGTGTAAACCGGCTTCACGGTTCAGACCCGAGTGTGTGTAAACCGGCTTCACGGTTCAGACCCGAGTGTGTGTAAACCGGCTTCACGGTTCAGACCCGAGTGTGTGTAAACCGGCCTCACGGTTCAGACCCGAGTGTGTGTAAACCGGCCTCACGGTTCAGACCCGAGTGTGTGTAAACCGGCTTCACGGTTCAGACCCGAGTGTGTGTAAACCGGTTCAGACTCGAGTGTGTGTAAACCGGCCTCACGGTTCAGACCCGAGTGTGTGTAAACCGGCTTCACGGTTCAGACCCGAGTGTGTGTAAACCGGTTCAGACTCGAGTGTGTGTAAACCGGCTTCACGGTTCAGACCCGAGTGTGTGTGTAAACCGGCTTCACGGTTCAGACCCGAGTGTGTGTAAACCGGTTCAGACTCGAGTGTGTGTAAACCGGCTTCACGGCTCAGACCCGAGTGTGTGTAAACCGGCCTCACGGTTCAGACCCGAGTGTGTGTAAACCGGCCTCACGGTTCAGACCCGAGTGTGTGTGTAAACCGCTTCACGGTTCAGACCCGAGTGTGTGTGTAAACCGGCTTCACGGTTCAGACTCGAGTGTGTGTAAACCGGCTTCACGGTTCAGACCCGAGTGTGTGTAAACCGGCTTCACGGTTCAGACCCGAGTGTGTGTGTAAACCGGCTTCACGGTTCAGACTCGAGTGTGTGTAAACCGGCTTCACGGTTCAGACTCGAGTGTGTGTAAACCGGCTTCACGGTTCAGACCCGAGTGTGTGTAAACCGGCTTCACGCTTCAGACCCGAGTGTGTGTAAACCGCTTCACGGTTCAGACTCGAGTGTGTGTAAACCGGCTTCACGGTTCAGACCCGAGTGTGTGTGTAAACCGCTTCACGGTTCAGACCCGAGTGTGTGTAAACCGGCTTCACGGTTCAGACCCGAGTGTGTGTAAACCGGTTCAGACTCGAGTGTGTGTAAACCGGCTTCACGGTTCAGACCTGAGTGTGTGTGTAAACCGGCTTCACGGTTCAGACCCGAGTGTGTGTAAACCGGTTCAGACTCGAGTGTGTGTAAACCGGCTTCACGGCTCAGACCCGAGTGTGTGTAAACCGGCCTCACGGTTCAGACCCGAGTGTGTGTAAACCGACCTCACGGTTCAGACCCGAGTGTGTGTAAACCGGCCTCACGGTTCAGACCCGAGTGTGTGTAAACCGCTTCACGGTTCAGACCCGAGTTTGTGTAAACCGGCCTCACGGTTCAGACCCGAGTGTGTGTAAACCGGCTTCACGGTTCAGACCCGAGTGTGTGTAAACCGGCCTCACGGTTCAGACCCGAGTGTGTGTAAACCGGTTCAGACTCGAGTGTGTGTAAACCGGCTTCACGGTTCAGACCCGAGTGTGTGTAAACCGGTTCAGACTCGAGTGTGTGTAACCCGGCTTCACGGCTCAGACCCGAGTGTGTGTAAACCGGCCTCACGGTTCAGACCCGAGTGTGTGTAAACCGGCCTCACGGTTCAGACCCGAGTGTGTGTAAACCGCTTCACGGTTCAGACCCGAGTGTGTGTAAACCGGCTTCACGGTACAGACCCGAGTGTGTGTAAACCGCTTCACGGTTCAGACCCGAGTGTGTGTAAACCGGCCTCACGGTTCAGACCCGAGTGTGTGTAAACCGCTTCACGGTTCAGACCCGAGTTTGTGTAAACCGGCCTCACGGTTCAGACCCGAGTGTGTGTAAACCGGCTTCACGGTTCAGACCCGAGTGTGTGTAAACCGGCCTCACGGTTCAGACCCGAGTGTGTGTAAACCGGCTTCACGGTTCAGACCCGAGTGTGTGTGTAAACCGGCCTCACGGTTCAGACCCGAGTGTGTGTAAACCGGCCTCACGGTTCAGACCCGAGTGTGTGTAAACCGGCTTCACGGTTCAGACCCGAGTGTGTGTAAACCGGCCTCACGGTTCAGACCCGAGTGTGTGTAAACCGGCTTCACGGTTCAGACCCGAGTGTGTGTAAACCGGCTTCACGGTTCAGACCCGAGTGTGTGTAAACCGGCTTCACGGTTCAGACCCGAGTGTGTGTAAACCGGCTTCACGGTTCAGACCCGAGTGTGTGTAAACCGGCTTCACGGTTCAGACCCGAGTGTGTGTAAACCGCTTCACGGTTCAGACCCGAGTTTGTGTAAACCGGCCTCACGGTTCAGACCCGAGTTTGTGTAAACCGGCCTCACGGTTCAGACCCGAGTGTGTGTAAACCGGCTTCACGGTTCAGACCCGAGTGTGTGTAAACCGGCCTCACGGTTCAGACCCGAGTGTGTGTAAACCGGTTCAGACTCGAGTGTGTGTAAACCGGCTTCACGGTTCAGACCCGAGTGTGTGTAAACCGGTTCAGACTCGAGTGTGTGTAAACCGGCTTCACGGCTCAGACCCGAGTGTGTGTAAACCGGCCTCACGGTTCAGACCCGAGTGTGTGTAAACCGGCCTCACGGTTCAGACCCGAGTGTGTGTAAACCGCTTCACGGTTCAGACCCGAGTGTGTGTAAACCGGCTTCACGGTACAGACCCGAGTGTGTGTAAACCGCTTCACGGTTCAGACCCGAGTGTGTGTAAACCGGCCTCACGGTTCAGACCCGAGTGTGTGTAAACCGCTTCACGGTTCAGACCCGAGTTTGTGTAAACCGGCCTCACGGTTCAGACCCGAGTGTGTGTAAACCGGCTTCACGGTTCAGACCCGAGTGTGTGTAAACCGGCCTCACGGTTCAGACCCGAGTGTGTGTAAACCGGCTTCACGGTTCAGACCCGAGTGTGTGTGTAAACCGGCCTCACGGTTCAGACCCGAGTGTGTGTAAACCGGCCTCACGGTTCAGACCCGAGTGTGTGTAAACCGGCTTCACGGTTCAGACCCGAGTGTGTGTAAACCGGCCTCACGGTTCAGACCCGAGTGTGTGTAAACCGGCTTCACGGTTCAGACCCGAGTGTGTGTAAACCGGCTTCACGGTTCAGACCCGAGTGTGTGTAAACCGGCTTCACGGTTCAGACCCGAGTGTGTGTAAACCGGCTTCACGGTTCAGACCCGAGTGTGTGTAAACCGGCTTCACGGTTCAGACCCGAGTGTGTGTGTAAACCGGCTTCACGGTTCAGACCCGAGTGTGTGTAAACCGGCTTCACGGTTCAGACCCGAGTGTGTGTGTAAACCGCTTCACGGTTCAGACCCGAGTGTGTGTAAACCGGCTTCACGGTTCAGACCCGAGTGTGTGTAAACCGGTTCAGACTCGAGTGTGTGTAAACCGGCTTCACGGCTCAGACCCGAGTGTGTGTAAACCGCTTCACGGTTCAGACCCGAGTTTGTGTAAACCGGCCTCACGGTTCAGACCCGAGTGTGTGTAAACCGCTTCACGGTTCAGACCCGAGTTTGTGTAAACCGGCCTCACGGTTCAGACCCGATTGTGTGTAAACCGGCTTCACGGTTCAGACCCGAGTGTGTGTAAACCGGCCTCACGGTTCAGACCCGAGTGTGTGTAAACCGGCTTCACGGTTCAGACCCGAGTGTGTGTAAACCGGCCTCACGGTTCAGACCCGAGTGTGTGTAAACCGGTTCAGACTCGAGTGTGTGTAAACCGGCTTCACGGTTCAGACCCGAGTGTGTGTAAACCGGTTCAGACTCGAGTGTGTGTAAACCGGCTTCACGGCTCAGACCCGAGTGTGTGTAAACCGGCCTCACGGTTCAGACCCGAGTGTGTGTAAACCGGCCTCACGGTTCAGACCCGAGTGTGTGTAAACCGGCTTCACGGTTCAGACCCGAGTGTGTGTAAACCGGCCTCACGGTTCAGACCCGAGTGTGTGTAAACCGGCTTCACGGTTCAGACCCGAGTGTGTGTAAACCGGCTTCACGGTTCAGACCCGAGTGTGTGTAAACCGGCTTCACGGTTCAGACCCGAGTGTGTGTAAACCCGAGTTTGTGTAAACCGGCCTCACGGTTCAGACCCGAGTGTGTGTAAACCGGCTTCACGGTTCAGACCCGAGTGTGTGTAAACCGGCCTCACGGTTCAGACCCGAGTGTGTGTAAACCGGCTTCACGGTTCAGACCCGAGTGTGTGTAAACCGGCTTCACGGTTCAGACCCGAGTGTGTGTAAACCGGCTTCACGGTTCAGACCCGAGTGTGTGTAAACCGGCCTCACGGTTCAGACCCGAGTGTGTGTAAACCGGCTTCACGGTTCAGACCCGAGTGTGTGTAAACCGGCCTCACGGTTCAGACCCGAGTGTGTGTAAACCGGCCTCACGGTTCAGACCCGAGTGTGTGTAAACCGGCCTCACGGTTCAGACCCGAGTGTGTGTGTAAACCGCTTCACGGTTCAGACCCGAGTGTGTGTGTAAACCGGCTTCACGGTTCAGACTCGAGTGTGTGTAAACCGGCTTCACGGTTCAGACCCGAGTGTGTGTAAACCGGCTTCACGGTTCAGACCCGAGTGTGTGTGTAAACCGGCTTCACGGTTCAGACCCGAGTGTGTGTAAACCGGCTTCACGGTTCAGACCCGAGTGTGTGTGTAAACCGCTTCACGGTTCAGACCCGAGTGTGTGTAAACCGGCTTCACGGTTCAGACCCGAGTGTGTGTAAACCGGTTCAGACTCGAGTGTGTGTAAACCGGCTTCACGGTTCAGACCCGAGTGTGTGTGTAAACCGCTTCACGGTTCAGACCCGAGTGTGTGTAAACCGGCCTCACGGTTCAGACCCGAGTGTGTGTAAACCGGCTTCACGGTTCAGACCCGAGTGTGTGTAAACCGGCCTCACGGTTCAGACCCGAGTGTGTGTAAACCGCTTCACGGTTCAGACCCGAGTTTGTGTAAACCGGCCTCACGGTTCAGACCCGAGTGTGTGTAAACCGGCTTCACGGTTCAGACCCGAGTGTGTGTAAACCGCTTCACGGTTCAGACCCGAGTGTGTGTAAACCGGCCTCACGGTTCAGACCCGAGTGTGTGTAAACCGCTTCACGGTTCAGACCCGAGTGTGTGTAAACCGCTTCACGGTTCAGACCCGAGTGTGTGTAAACCGGCCTCACGGTTCAGACCCGAGTGTGTGTAAACCGGCCTCACGGTTCAGACCCGAGTGTGTGTAAACCGGCTTCACGGTTCAGACCCGAGTGTGTGTAAACCGCTTCACGGTTCAGACCCGAGTGTGTGTAAACCGGCTTCACGGTACAGACCCGAGTGTGTGTAAACCAGTTCAGACTCGAGTGTGTGTAAACCGGCTTCACGGCTCAGACCCGAGTGTGTGTAAACCGGCTTCACGGTTCAGACCCGAGTGTGTGTAAACCGGCCTCACGGTTCAGACCCGAGTGTGTGTAAACCGCTTCACGGTTCAGACCCGAGTGTGTGTAAACCGGCTTCACGGTACAGACCCGAGTGTGTGTAAACCGGCCTCACGGTTCAGACCCGAGTGTGTGTAAACCGGCCTCACGGTTCAGACCCGAGTTTGTGTAAACCGGCCTCACGGTTCAGACCCGAGTGTGTGTAAACCGCTTCACGGTTCAGACCCGAGTGTGTGTAAACCGCTTCACGGTTCAGACCCGAGTGTGTGTAAACCGGCCTCACGGTTCAGACCCGAGTGTGTGTAAACCGCTTCACGGTTCAGACCCGAGTTTGTGTAAACCGGCCTCACGGTTCAGACCCGAGTGTGTGTAAACCGGCTTCACGGTTCAGACCCGAGTGTGTGTAAACCGCTTCACGGTTCAGACCCGAGTGTGTGTAAACCGGCCTCACGGTTCAGACCCGAGTGTGTGTAAACCGGCCTCACGGTTCAGACCCGAGTGTGTGTAAACCGGCCTCACGGTTCAGACCCGAGTGTGTGTAAACCGGCTTCACGGTTCAGACCCGAGTGTGTGTAAACCGGCCTCACGGTTCAGACCCGAGTGTGTGTAAACCGGTTCAGACCCGAGTGTGTGTAAACCGGCCTCACGGTTCAGACCCGAGTGTGTGTAAACCGGCCTCACGGTTCAGACCCGAGTGTGTGTGTAAACCACTTCACGGTTCAGACCCGAGTGTGTGTGTAAACCGGCTTCACGGTTCAGACTCGAGTGTGTGTAAACCGGCTTCACGGTTCAGACCCGAGTGTGTGTAAACCGGCTTCACGGTTCAGACCCGAGTGTGTGTGTAAACCGGCTTCACGGTTCAGACCCGAGTGTGTGTAAACCGGCTTCACGGTTCAGACCCGAGTGTGTGTGTAAACCGCTTCACGGTTCAGACCCGAGTGTGTGTAAACCGGCTTCACGGTTCAGACCCGAGTGTGTGTAAACCGGTTCAGACTCGAGTGTGTGTAAACCGGCTTCACGGTTCAGACCCGAGTGTGTGTAAACCGGTTCAGACTCGAGTGTGTGTAAACCGGCTTCACGGTTCACACCCGAGTGTGTGTAAACCGGTTCAGACTCGAGTGTGTGTAAACCGGCTTCACGGTTCAGACCCGAGTGTGTGTAAACCGGCTTCACGGTTCAGACCCGAGTGTGTGTGTAAACCGGCTTCACGGTTCAGACCCGAGTGTGTGTAAACCGGCTTCACGGTTCAGACCCGAGTGTGTGTGTAAACCGCTTCACGGTTCAGACCCGAGTGTGTGTAAACCGGCCTCACGGTTCAGACCCGAGTGTGTGTAAACCGGCCTCACGGTTCAGACCCGAGTGTGTGTGTAAACCGGCCTCACGGTTCAGACCCGAGTGTGTGTAAACCGGCTTCACGGTTCAGACCCGAGTGTGTGTAAACCGGCTTCACGGTTCAGACCCGAGTGTGTGTGTAAACCGGCCTCACGGTTCAGACCCGAGTGTGTGTGTAAACCGCTTCACGGTTCAGACCCGAGTGTGTGTGTAAACCGGCCTCACGGTTCAGACCCGAGTGTGTGTAAACCGGCTTCACGGTTCAGACCCGAGTGTGTGTAAACCGGCCTCACGGTTCAGACCCGAGTGTGTGTGTAAACCGGCCTCACGGTTCAGACCCGAGTGTGTGTGTAAACCGCTTCACGGTTCAGACCCGAGTGTGTGTGTAAACCGGCCTCACGGTTCAGACCCGAGTGTGTGTAAACCGGCTTCACGGTTCAGACCCGAGTGTGTGTGTAAACCGGCCTCACGGTTCAGACCCGAGTGTGTGTGTAAACCGCTTCACGGTTCAGACCCGAGTGTGTGTAAACCGGCCTCACGGTTCAGACCCGAGTGTGTGTAAACCGGCCTCACGGTTCAGACCCGAGTGTGTGTAAACCGGCCTCACGGTTCAGACCCGAGTGTGTGTGTAAACCGCTTCACGGTTCAGACCCGAGTGTGTGTGTAAACCGGCCTCACGGTTCAGACTCGAGTGTGTGTAAACCGGCTTCACGGTTCAGACCCGAGTGTGTGTAAACCGGCTTCACGGTTCAGACCCGAGTGTGTGTAAACCGCTTCACGGTTCAGACCCGAGTGTGTGTAAACCGGCCTCACGGTTCAGACCCGAGTGTGTGTAAACCGGCCTCACGGTTCAGACCCGAGTGTGTGTGTAAACCGGCCTCACGGTTCAGACCCGAGTGTGTGTGTAAACCGCTTCACGGTTCAGACCCGAGTGTGTGTGTAAACCGGCCTCACGGTTCAGACCCGAGTGTGTGTAAACCGGCTTCACGGTTCAGACCCGAGTGTGTGTAAACCGGCTTCACGGTTCAGACCCGAGTGTGTGTAAACCGGCTTCACGGTTCAGACCCGAGTGTGTGTAAACCGGCCTCACGGTTCAGACCCGAGTGTGTGTAAACCGGCCTCACGGTTCAGACCCGAGTGTGTGTAAACCGGCTTCACGGTTCAGACCCGAGTGTGTGTAAACCGGTTCAGACTCGAGTGTGTGTAAACCGGCCTCACGGTTCAGACCCGAGTGTGTGTAAACCGGCTTCACGGTTCAGACCCGAGTGTGTGTAAACCGGTTCAGACTCGAGTGTGTGTAAACCGGCTTCACGGTTCAGACCCGAGTGTGTGTGTAAACCGGCTTCACGGTTCAGACCCGAGTGTGTGTAAACCGGTTCAGACTCGAGTGTGTGTAAACCGGCTTCACGGCTCAGACCCGAGTGTGTGTAAACCGGCCTCACGGTTCAGACCCGAGTGTGTGTAAACCGGCCTCACGGTTCAGACCCGAGTGTGTGTGTAAACCGCTTCACGGTTCAGACCCGAGTGTGTGTGTAAACCGGCTTCACGGTTCAGACTCGAGTGTGTGTAAACCGGCTTCACGGTTCAGACCCGAGTGTGTGTAAACCGGCTTCACGGTTCAGACCCGAGTGTGTGTGTAAACCGGCTTCACGGTTCAGACTCGAGTGTGTGTAAACCGGCTTCACGGTTCAGACTCGAGTGTGTGTAAACCGGCTTCACGGTTCAGACCCGAGTGTGTGTAAACCGGCTTCACGCTTCAGACCCGAGTGTGTGTAAACCGCTTCACGGTTCAGACTCGAGTGTGTGTAAACCGGCTTCACGGTTCAGACCCGAGTGTGTGTGTAAACCGCTTCACGGTTCAGACCCGAGTGTGTGTAAACCGGCTTCACGGTTCAGACCCGAGTGTGTGTAAACCGGTTCAGACTCGAGTGTGTGTAAACCGGCTTCACGGTTCAGACCTGAGTGTGTGTGTAAACCGGCTTCACGGTTCAGACCCGAGTGTGTGTAAACCGGTTCAGACTCGAGTGTGTGTAAACCGGCTTCACGGCTCAGACCCGAGTGTGTGTAAACCGGCCTCACGGTTCAGACCCGAGTGTGTGTAAACCGACCTCACGGTTCAGACCCGAGTGTGTGTAAACCGGCCTCACGGTTCAGACCCGAGTGTGTGTAAACCGCTTCACGGTTCAGACCCGAGTTTGTGTAAACCGGCCTCACGGTTCAGACCCGAGTGTGTGTAAACCGGCTTCACGGTTCAGACCCGAGTGTGTGTAAACCGGCCTCACGGTTCAGACCCGAGTGTGTGTAAACCGGTTCAGACTCGAGTGTGTGTAAACCGGCTTCACGGTTCAGACCCGAGTGTGTGTAAACCGGTTCAGACTCGAGTGTGTGTAACCCGGCTTCACGGCTCAGACCCGAGTGTGTGTAAACCGGCCTCACGGTTCAGACCCGAGTGTGTGTAAACCGGCCTCACGGTTCAGACCCGAGTGTGTGTAAACCGCTTCACGGTTCAGACCCGAGTGTGTGTAAACCGGCTTCACGGTACAGACCCGAGTGTGTGTAAACCGCTTCACGGTTCAGACCCGAGTGTGTGTAAACCGGCCTCACGGTTCAGACCCGAGTGTGTGTAAACCGCTTCACGGTTCAGACCCGAGTTTGTGTAAACCGGCCTCACGGTTCAGACCCGAGTGTGTGTAAACCGGCTTCACGGTTCAGACCCGAGTGTGTGTAAACCGGCCTCACGGTTCAGACCCGAGTGTGTGTAAACCGGCTTCACGGTTCAGACCCGAGTGTGTGTGTAAACCGGCCTCACGGTTCAGACCCGAGTGTGTGTAAACCGGCCTCACGGTTCAGACCCGAGTGTGTGTAAACCGGCTTCACGGTTCAGACCCGAGTGTGTGTAAACCGGCCTCACGGTTCAGACCCGAGTGTGTGTAAACCGGCTTCACGGTTCAGACCCGAGTGTGTGTAAACCGGCTTCACGGTTCAGACCCGAGTGTGTGTAAACCGGCTTCACGGTTCAGACCCGAGTGTGTGTAAACCGGCTTCACGGTTCAGACCCGAGTGTGTGTAAACCGGCTTCACGGTTCAGACCCGAGTGTGTGTAAACCGCTTCACGGTTCAGACCCGAGTTTGTGTAAACCGGCCTCACGGTTCAGACCCGAGTTTGTGTAAACCGGCCTCACGGTTCAGACCCGAGTGTGTGTAAACCGGCTTCACGGTTCAGACCCGAGTGTGTGTAAACCGGCCTCACGGTTCAGACCCGAGTGTGTGTAAACCGGTTCAGACTCGAGTGTGTGTAAACCGGCTTCACGGTTCAGACCCGAGTGTGTGTAAACCGGTTCAGACTCGAGTGTGTGTAAACCGGCTTCACGGCTCAGACCCGAGTGTGTGTAAACCGGCCTCACGGTTCAGACCCGAGTGTGTGTAAACCGGCCTCACGGTTCAGACCCGAGTGTGTGTAAACCGCTTCACGGTTCAGACCCGAGTGTGTGTAAACCGGCTTCACGGTACAGACCCGAGTGTGTGTAAACCGCTTCACGGTTCAGACCCGAGTGTGTGTAAACCGGCCTCACGGTTCAGACCCGAGTGTGTGTAAACCGCTTCACGGTTCAGACCCGAGTTTGTGTAAACCGGCCTCACGGTTCAGACCCGAGTGTGTGTAAACCGGCTTCACGGTTCAGACCCGAGTGTGTGTAAACCGGCCTCACGGTTCAGACCCGAGTGTGTGTAAACCGGCTTCACGGTTCAGACCCGAGTGTGTGTGTAAACCGGCCTCACGGTTCAGACCCGAGTGTGTGTAAACCGGCCTCACGGTTCAGACCCGAGTGTGTGTAAACCGGCTTCACGGTTCAGACCCGAGTGTGTGTAAACCGGCCTCACGGTTCAGACCCGAGTGTGTGTAAACCGGCTTCACGGTTCAGACCCGAGTGTGTGTAAACCGGCTTCACGGTTCAGACCCGAGTGTGTGTAAACCGGCTTCACGGTTCAGACCCGAGTGTGTGTAAACCGGCTTCACGGTTCAGACCCGAGTGTGTGTAAACCGGCTTCACGGTTCAGACCCGAGTGTGTGTGTAAACCGGCTTCACGGTTCAGACCCGAGTGTGTGTAAACCGGCTTCACGGTTCAGACCCGAGTGTGTGTGTAAACCGCTTCACGGTTCAGACCCGAGTGTGTGTAAACCGGCTTCACGGTTCAGACCCGAGTGTGTGTAAACCGGTTCAGACTCGAGTGTGTGTAAACCGGCTTCACGGCTCAGACCCGAGTGTGTGTAAACCGCTTCACGGTTCAGACCCGAGTTTGTGTAAACCGGCCTCACGGTTCAGACCCGAGTGTGTGTAAACCGCTTCACGGTTCAGACCCGAGTTTGTGTAAACCGGCCTCACGGTTCAGACCCGATTGTGTGTAAACCGGCTTCACGGTTCAGACCCGAGTGTGTGTAAACCGGCCTCACGGTTCAGACCCGAGTGTGTGTAAACCGGCTTCACGGTTCAGACCCGAGTGTGTGTAAACCGGCCTCACGGTTCAGACCCGAGTGTGTGTAAACCGGTTCAGACTCGAGTGTGTGTAAACCGGCTTCACGGTTCAGACCCGAGTGTGTGTAAACCGGTTCAGACTCGAGTGTGTGTAAACCGGCTTCACGGCTCAGACCCGAGTGTGTGTAAACCGGCCTCACGGTTCAGACCCGAGTGTGTGTAAACCGGCCTCACGGTTCAGACCCGAGTGTGTGTAAACCGGCTTCACGGTTCAGACCCGAGTGTGTGTAAACCGGCCTCACGGTTCAGACCCGAGTGTGTGTAAACCGGCTTCACGGTTCAGACCCGAGTGTGTGTAAACCGGCTTCACGGTTCAGACCCGAGTGTGTGTAAACCGGCTTCACGGTTCAGACCCGAGTGTGTGTAAACCCGAGTTTGTGTAAACCGGCCTCACGGTTCAGACCCGAGTGTGTGTAAACCGGCTTCACGGTTCAGACCCGAGTGTGTGTAAACCGGCCTCACGGTTCAGACCCGAGTGTGTGTAAACCGGCTTCACGGTTCAGACCCGAGTGTGTGTAAACCGGCTTCACGGTTCAGACCCGAGTGTGTGTAAACCGGCTTCACGGTTCAGACCCGAGTGTGTGTAAACCGGCCTCACGGTTCAGACCCGAGTGTGTGTAAACCGGCTTCACGGTTCAGACCCGAGTGTGTGTAAACCGGCCTCACGGTTCAGACCCGAGTGTGTGTAAACCGGCCTCACGGTTCAGACCCGAGTGTGTGTAAACCGGCCTCACGGTTCAGACCCGAGTGTGTGTGTAAACCGCTTCACGGTTCAGACCCGAGTGTGTGTGTAAACCGGCTTCACGGTTCAGACTCGAGTGTGTGTAAACCGGCTTCACGGTTCAGACCCGAGTGTGTGTAAACCGGCTTCACGGTTCAGACCCGAGTGTGTGTGTAAACCGGCTTCACGGTTCAGACCCGAGTGTGTGTAAACCGGCTTCACGGTTCAGACCCGAGTGTGTGTGTAAACCGCTTCACGGTTCAGACCCGAGTGTGTGTAAACCGGCTTCACGGTTCAGACCCGAGTGTGTGTAAACCGGTTCAGACTCGAGTGTGTGTAAACCGGCTTCACGGTTCAGACCCGAGTGTGTGTGTAAACCGCTTCACGGTTCAGACCCGAGTGTGTGTAAACCGGCCTCACGGTTCAGACCCGAGTGTGTGTAAACCGGCTTCACGGTTCAGACCCGAGTGTGTGTAAACCGGCCTCACGGTTCAGACCCGAGTGTGTGTAAACCGCTTCACGGTTCAGACCCGAGTTTGTGTAAACCGGCCTCACGGTTCAGACCCGAGTGTGTGTAAACCGGCTTCACGGTTCAGACCCGAGTGTGTGTAAACCGCTTCACGGTTCAGACCCGAGTGTGTGTAAACCGGCCTCACGGTTCAGACCCGAGTGTGTGTAAACCGCTTCACGGTTCAGACCCGAGTGTGTGTAAACCGCTTCACGGTTCAGACCCGAGTGTGTGTAAACCGGCCTCACGGTTCAGACCCGAGTGTGTGTAAACCGGCCTCACGGTTCAGACCCGAGTGTGTGTAAACCGGCTTCACGGTTCAGACCCGAGTGTGTGTAAACCGCTTCACGGTTCAGACCCGAGTGTGTGTAAACCGGCTTCACGGTACAGACCCGAGTGTGTGTAAACCAGTTCAGACTCGAGTGTGTGTAAACCGGCTTCACGGCTCAGACCCGAGTGTGTGTAAACCGGCTTCACGGTTCAGACCCGAGTGTGTGTAAACCGGCCTCACGGTTCAGACCCGAGTGTGTGTAAACCGCTTCACGGTTCAGACCCGAGTGTGTGTAAACCGGCTTCACGGTACAGACCCGAGTGTGTGTAAACCGGCCTCACGGTTCAGACCCGAGTGTGTGTAAACCGGCCTCACGGTTCAGACCCGAGTTTGTGTAAACCGGCCTCACGGTTCAGACCCGAGTGTGTGTAAACCGCTTCACGGTTCAGACCCGAGTGTGTGTAAACCGCTTCACGGTTCAGACCCGAGTGTGTGTAAACCGGCCTCACGGTTCAGACCCGAGTGTGTGTAAACCGCTTCACGGTTCAGACCCGAGTTTGTGTAAACCGGCCTCACGGTTCAGACCCGAGTGTGTGTAAACCGGCTTCACGGTTCAGACCCGAGTGTGTGTAAACCGCTTCACGGTTCAGACCCGAGTGTGTGTAAACCGGCCTCACGGTTCAGACCCGAGTGTGTGTAAACCGGCCTCACGGTTCAGACCCGAGTGTGTGTAAACCGGCCTCACGGTTCAGACCCGAGTGTGTGTAAACCGGCTTCACGGTTCAGACCCGAGTGTGTGTAAACCGGCCTCACGGTTCAGACCCGAGTGTGTGTAAACCGGTTCAGACCCGAGTGTGTGTAAACCGGCCTCACGGTTCAGACCCGAGTGTGTGTAAACCGGCCTCACGGTTCAGACCCGAGTGTGTGTGTAAACCACTTCACGGTTCAGACCCGAGTGTGTGTGTAAACCGGCTTCACGGTTCAGACTCGAGTGTGTGTAAACCGGCTTCACGGTTCAGACCCGAGTGTGTGTAAACCGGCTTCACGGTTCAGACCCGAGTGTGTGTGTAAACCGGCTTCACGGTTCAGACCCGAGTGTGTGTAAACCGGCTTCACGGTTCAGACCCGAGTGTGTGTGTAAACCGCTTCACGGTTCAGACCCGAGTGTGTGTAAACCGGCTTCACGGTTCAGACCCGAGTGTGTGTAAACCGGTTCAGACTCGAGTGTGTGTAAACCGGCTTCACGGTTCAGACCCGAGTGTGTGTAAACCGGTTCAGACTCGAGTGTGTGTAAACCGGCTTCACGGTTCACACCCGAGTGTGTGTAAACCGGTTCAGACTCGAGTGTGTGTAAACCGGCTTCACGGTTCAGACCCGAGTGTGTGTAAACCGGCTTCACGGTTCAGACCCGAGTGTGTGTGTAAACCGGCTTCACGGTTCAGACCCGAGTGTGTGTAAACCGGCTTCACGGTTCAGACCCGAGTGTGTGTGTAAACCGCTTCACGGTTCAGACCCGAGTGTGTGTAAACCGGCTTCACGGTTCAGACCCGAGTGTGTGTAAACCGGCTTCACGGTTCAGACCCGAGTGTGTGTAAACCGGCTTCACGGTTCAGACCCGAGTGTGTGTAAACCGGCCTCACGGTTCAGACCCGAGTGTGTGTGTAAACCGACTTCACGGTTCAGACCCGAGTGTGTGTAAACCGGCTTCACGGTTCAGACCCGAGTGTGTGTAAACCGACTTCACGGTTCAGACCCGAGTGTGTGTGTAAACCGGCTTCACGGTTCAGACCCGAGTGTGTGTAAACCGCTTCACGGTTCAGACCCGAGTGTGTGTAAACCGGCCTCACGGTTCAGACCCGAGTGTGTGTGTAAACCGGCCTCACGGTTCAGACCCGAGTGTGTGTAAACCGGCTTCACGGCTCAGACCCGAGTGTGTGTAAACCGGCTTCACGGTTCAGACCCGAGTGTGTGTGTAAACCGGCCTCACGGTTCAGACCCGAGTGTGTGTGTAAACCGCTTCACGGTTCAGACCCGAGTGTGTGTGTAAACCGGCTTCACGGTTCAGACTCGAATGTGTGTAAACCGGCTTCACGGTTCAGACCCGAGTGTGTGTAAACCGGCTTCACGGTTCAGACCCGAGTGTGTGTGTAAACCGGCTTCACGGTTCAGACTCGAATGTGTGTAAACCGGCTTCACGGTTCAGACCCGAGTGTGTGTAAACCGGCTTCACGGTTCAGACCCGAGTGTGTGTAAACCGACTTCACGGTTCAGACCCGAGTGTGTGTAAACCGGCTTCACGGTTCAGACCCGAGTGTGTGTAAACCGACTTCACGGTTCAGACCCGAGTGTGTGTAAACCGGCCTCACGGTTCAGACCCGAGTGTGTGTGTAAACCGCTTCACGGTTCAGACCCGAGTGTGTGTGTAAACCGGCTTCACGGTTCAGACTCGAATGTGTGTAAACCGGCTTCACGGTTCAGACCCGAGTGTGTGTAAACCGCTTCACGGTTCAGACCCGAGTGTGTGAACTAATCAAACTGAATCTGTGTGTCTGGAGCCGCGTGACGTGAAGAGCCGGAACTCATCAGAACCTCACTGGAGATCCTCACAGAAACTGCACATGCTCCGGTTGTGGGAAAGGCCATATAAAGTGATTTTGTAAACAAAGCCAGAGGAATGCAGGCCAGGGAACCACACATGACGATCATTAAGAAGAGGTCGTGACCCGTAGGAGTCGAGAAAGCATTGCTTTGATCAGAAACACTAGTTTCCTCAACATCAGTGACGCTCATCAATCGCTTCCTTTGTGCTTCAGCTTTAGAAACGCATGTTTCTCTGAACATAAGACTGCGTTTAGCTTGTGTCGGCCACATGTCTTCTGTTACAGGAGCACAAACACAGAGCAAACTTCAGATATCACACACTTCTGTCTTTACATGACAGTCTACAGTTTTACTTGTATCATTTTGCAAATGACTATAGCTTATGTGTTTACACTGAAAATCTAATGAAATTGCCCAGTATGAAAAATAAAGGATTCAGTGAATAAATCAGCAAACAGAAAGTCTGTGTCTACTTCAAATATATAAATAACTAAAACTGTCACTACACTAAAGAAAGCGTTACTTAGAAAAAACAATGAAAATGTTCCTCTGTCAACAGCCATCAAAGCCAAGACATATGATAATGATTCTTTTTTGAAATGTAATGTAATCACAAATGGTCAAATCTTCTATTCTACATCATTCTCATCGGCCTGTGTTGTTTCAAATCCATGATAACATCCGGTGGATCACTCAGATCATCAGTCATTGTAAGAAGAAGGCAGCGGATCATTAGATGATGGTCTGATGTTTCTCCTGTATATAGTAAACCTGAGGAACTCACCGAGACTGAAGGTAGAGAGGAAACATGCTGTCGTCTGCGTCGCCTCCGCATGAGCAGTGATGGACCGCACAGAGCATCTGATCTCGAGCATGTGCTGCCCGTTACACTAATGCAGTTAGAGACCCACCGACACACAAAACACACATTCAGACAGTCTCTGCCCCTACTGACGGATGTGGAGCGCTGTGAACTTTATCAGCTTCACATGGAGTCAGTGTAGCCGTGGAGTAGAGTAGAGTACAGTAGAGTACAGTACAGTACAGTAGAGCTGTAGAGTACAGTAGAGAGTACAGTAGAGCTGTAGAGTACAGTAGAGTAGAGTACAGTAGAGCTGTAGAGTACAGTAGAGTACAGTAGAGTACAGTAGAGCTGTAGAGTACAGTAGAGCTGTAGAGTAGAATAGAGCTGTAGAGTACAGTAGAGCTGTAGAGTACAGTAGAGTACAGTAGAGCTGTAGAGTACAGTAGCGCTGTAGAGTACAGTAGAGCTGTAGAGTAGAGTACAGTACAGTAGAGCTGTAGAGTAGAGTAGAGCTGTAGAGTTCAGTAGAGCTGTAGAGTAGAGTTGAGCTGTAGAGTAGAGTAGAGCTGTAGAGTACAGTACAGTAGAGCTGTAGAGTAGAGTTGTAGAGTACAGTAGAGCTGTAGAGTAGAGTAGAGCTGTAGAGTACAGTAGAGCTGTAGAGCTGTAGAGTACAGTAGTGTACAGTAGAGTACAGTAGAGCTGTAGAGTACAGTAGAGTACAGTAGAGTAGAGTAGAGCTGTAGAGTACAGTAGAGCTGTAGAGTACAGTTGAGCTGTAGAGTAGAGTAGAGCTGTAGAGTACAGTAGAGCTGTAGAGTAGAGTAGAGCTGTAGAGTACAGTTGAGCTGTAGAGTACAGTAGAGCTGTAGAGTACAGTAGAGTAGAGTAGAGCTGTAGAGTAGAGTAGAGCTGTAGAGTACAGTTGAGCTGTAGAGTAGAGTAGAGCTGTAGAGTACAGTTGAGCTGTAGAGTAGAGTACAGCTGTAGAGTAGAGCTGTAGAGTACAGCTGTAGAGTAGAGCTGTAGAGTACAGTAGAGCTGCAGAGTAGAGCTGTAGAGTACAGTAGAGCTGTAGAGTATAGTAGAGTACAGTAGAGTACAGTGTAGCTGTAGAGTAGAGTACAGTAGTGTACAGTAGAGTAGAGTAGAGAACAGTAGAGCTGTAGAGTAGAGTAGAGCTGTAGAGTAGAGCTGTAGAGTACAGTAGAGTACAGTAGAGCTGTAGAGTACAGTAGAGCTGTAGAGTAGAGCTGTAGAGTACAGTAGAGCTGTAGAGTACAGTCGAGTACAGTAGAGCTGTAGAGTACAGTAGAGCTGTAGAGTAGAGTTGAGCTGTAGAGTACAGTAGAGTACAGTAGAGCTGTAGAGTACAGTAGAGCTGTAGAGTAGAGCTGTAGAGTACAGTAGAGTACAGTAGAGCTGTAGAGTACAGTAGAGCTGTAGAGTACAGTAGAGCTGTAGAGTAGAGCTGTAGAGTACAGTAGAGCTGTAGAGTATAGTAGAGTACAGTAGAGTACAGTGTAGCTGTAGAGTAGAGTACAGTAGTGTACAGTAGAGTAGAGTAGAGAACAGTAGAGCTGTAGAGTAGAGTAGAGCTGTAGAGTAGAGCTGTAGAGTACAGTAGAGTACAGTAGAGCTGTAGAGTACAGTAGAGCTGTAGAGTAGAGCTGTAGAGTACAGTAGAGCTGTAGAGTACAGTCGAGTACAGTAGAGCTGTAGAGTACAGTAGAGCTGTAGAGTACAGTAGAGCTGTAGAGTACAGTAGAGTACAGTAGAGCTGTAGAGTACAGTAGAGCTGTAGAGTAGAGCTGTAGAGTACAGTAGAGTACAGTAGAGCTGTAGAGTACAGTAGAGCTGTAGAGTACAGTAGAGCTGTAGAGTAGAGCTGTAGAGTACAGTAGAGTACAGTAGAGCTGTAGAGTACAGTAGAGCTGTAGAGTACAGTAGAGTACAGTAGAGCTGTAGAGTACAGTAGAGCTGTAGAGTAGAGTACAGTATAACTGTAGAGTACAGTAGAGTACAGTAGATTACAGTAGAGCTGTAGAGTACAGTAGAGCTGTAGAGTACAGTAGAGGTGGAAGAGGTGTTAGAGAGGCCAGCAGGGGGTGCTCACCCTGTGGTCTGTGTGGGTCCTAATGCCCCAGTGTAGTGACGGGGACACTATACTGCCAAAAGAGCACCGTCCTTCAGATGAGACGTTAAACCGAGGTCCTGACTCTCTGTGGTCATTAAAAATCCCAGGATGTCCTTCGAAAAAGAGTAGGGGTGTAACCCCGGCATCCTGGCCAAATTTGCCCCTTGGCCCCTGTCCATCATGGCCTCCTAATCATCCCCATATACTGATTGGCTTCATCACTGTCTCCTCTCCACCAGTAAGCTGGTGTGTGGTGGGCGTTCTGGCGCAATATGGCTGCCGTCGCATCATCCAAGTGGATGCTGCACATTGGTGGTGGTTGAGGAGATTCCCCCCTTCTATGTAAAGCGCTTTGAGGTCTCAAAAAAAGCGCTATATAAATGTAACGAATTATTATTAATTATTATTACAGTATAACTGTAGAGTATAGTAGAGCTGTAGAGTACAGTAGAGTACAGTAGAGTAGATTAGAGTACAGTACAGTAGAGTAGAGTAGAGTGCAGTAGAGTAGATTAGAGTACAGTAGAGTACAGTAGAGTACAGTAGAGGAGTAGAGTGCAGTAGAGTAGAGTAGAGTACAGTAGAGTACAGTAGAGTGCAGTAGAGTAGATTAGAGTACAGTACAGTAGAGTAGAGTAGAGTGCAGTAGAGTAGATTAGAGTACAGTAGAGTAGAGTACAGTAGAGTAGTAGAGTGCAGTAGAGTAGAGTAGAGTACAGTAGAGTACAGTAGAGTGCAGTAGAGCTGTGCAGTACAGTAGAGTGCAGTAGAGTAGATTAGAGTACAGTACAGTAGAGTAGAGTAGAGTGCAGTAAAGTAGATTAGAGTACAGTAGAGTAGAGTACAGTAGAGTACAGTAGAGGAGTAGAGTGCAGTAGAGTAGATTAGAGTGCAGTAGAGTAGAGTACAGTAGAGTGCAGTAGAGTAGAGTAGAGCTGTGCAGTACAGTAGAGTGCAGTAGAGTAGATTAGAGTACAGTAGAGTGCAGTAGAGTAGAGTAGAGTACAGTAGAGTAGAGTACAGTAGAGTGCAGTAGAGTAGATTAGAGTACAGTAGAGTGCAGTAGAGTAGAGTACAGTAGAGTGCAGTAGAGTAGAGTACAGTAGAGTGCAGTAGAGTAGATTAGAGTACAGTAGAGTACAGTAAAGTAGAGTAGAGTACAGTAGAGTAGATTAGAGTACAGAAGAGTGCAGTAGAGTAGAGTAGAGTAGAGTAGAGTACAGTAGAGTGCAGTAGAGTAGATTAGAGCACAGTAGAGTAGATTAGAGTACAGTAGAGTAGAGTACAGTATAGTAGATTAGAGTACAGTAGAGTGCAGTAGAGTAGAGTACAGTACAGTAGAGTAGATTAGAGTACAGTAGAGTGCAGTAGAGTAGAGTACAGCAGAGTGCAGTAGAGTAGATTAGAGTGCAGTAGAGTGCAGTAGAGTAGAGTAGAGTACAGTAGAGTAGAGTACAGTACAGTAGAGTACAGTACAGTAGAGTAGATTAGAGTCCAGTAGAGTACAGTAGAGTAGAGTAGAGTACAGCAGAGTGCAGTAGAGTAGATTAGAGTACAGTAGAGTACAGTACAGTAGAGTAGAGTGCAGTAGAGTAGATTAGAGTACAGTAGAGTGCAGTAGAGTAGAGTACAGTACAGTAGAGTAGATTAGAGTACAGTAGAGTACAGTAGAGTAGAGTAGAGTAGAGTACAGCAGAGTGCAGTAGAGTAGATTAGAGTACAGTAGAGTGCAGTAGAGTAGATTAGAGTACAGTAGAGTACAGTAGAGTAGATTAATGTACAGTAGAGTGCAGTAGAGAAGATTAGAGTACAGTAGAGTGCAGTAGAGTAGAGTAGAGTACAGTAGAGTGCAGTAGAGTAGAGTACAGTACAGTAGAGTAGATTAGAGTACAGTAGAGTACAGTAGAGTAGATTAGAGTGCAGTAGAGTACAGTAGAGTAGATTAGAGTACAGTAGAGTGCAGTAGAGTAGATTAGAGTACAGTAGAGTAGATTAATGTACAGTAGAGTGCAGTAGAGTAGATTAGAGTACAGTAGAGTACAGTAGAGTAGATTAGAGTGCAGTAGAGTGCAGTAGAGTAGATTAGAGTACAGTAGAGTGCAGTAGAGTAGATTAGAGTACAGTAGAGTAGAGTACAGTAGAGTAGATTAGAGTACAGTAGAGTAGAGTACAGTAGAGTAGATTAGAGTACAGTAGAGTAGAGTACAGTAGAGTAGATTAGAGTACAGTAGAGTACAGTAGAGTAGATTAGAGTGCAGTAGAGTGCAGTAGAGTAGATTAGAGTACAGTAGAGTGCAGTAGAGTAGATTAGAGTACAGTAGAGTAGAGTACAGTAGAGTAGATTAATGTACAGTAGAGTGCAGTAGAGTAGATTAGAGTACAGTAGAGTAGAGTAGAGTGCAGTAGAGTAGAGTAGAGTACAGTAGAGTAGAGTAGAGTACAGTAGAGTAGAGTAGAGTAGAGTAGAGTAGAGTAGAGTAGAGTACAGCTATCAAAAAGCACACTGAATTAACATTAAATTAGTTTGAGAAGCACTGTAAAGAGAAACTCCCTTTTAAAGACATTCCTCGCCTGTTTATAAAGAGAAACCATCATCATCTTCATCATCATCTTCATCATCATCATCATTTATCCAGATTAATGAACATCTGTCAGTAACCATAGAAACACTCCAGACTTCATACTGGAAGACTGACTTCAGATAAATACATACATATTGATTTCAATATTCTCATTCAATACTGTCACACTAAGGATTTACTATAAAAGTTGAAAAGCTGAAAAACTATTTTCATTAATATGTAGCTGGAAAATATAGAAATGCTGAAGACACAATACAAAACTAAATGAAGTTGTAAAGGTTCTGGACGGAAGGAGCCAATCATTCCTCTTTAAACACCTTCAGTTTCCAGCCTCTGAAAACACGATCCTCAAATCTGCGAATCCATGAAGACAGCACAGCTCAAGTTCAAGAACCAACATCTGAAGAGATATTAAGATATCTTTAACGCAAAACATAAAGTGCTTTTCCCCATTGTTGAACTGTCCCTGCTGGCATATAACAAGCCCAAGATTACTGACGTCGACAGATTCATAGATCTGCCAATATCTGTGTAAAAATAAAATAATGATTCTGCCATCTTTCTAAAGTCATTTTTATCCTAATGTAATTTGGCTCCAAATCTACAAAACAGTGGATTAGTAAATATTCAGTAAACATTTAATATTTAAAGTGAAATGTATCAAAGGTTTAGCGTATTTATTCCACGATTAATGGCTTGATCCTGCTGTGTTGAGCCAGGAGATGATGGCGCCCTCTCGTGCAGATATATATATATATTTACATAATTAATGTTATATTCTTTTCCTTAGAAATGGTTTTAGAATGCTTTAATTCATTGCTAATATAATGCACATAAATATTGTACATAACCTCACAAACAACAAGTAGGCTACCTAATTTCTGTGATCTGATCACATAGGCTAATCTAGATGAAATGTGACGTCAGTTCCAGCAGAGTAATTCACGGACACTGCGCCTTTAACAGATGAACTCTATGTAGTGCACTTCTCTCGCACCCTACACCCTCGCCCTCATCAGGGCACAGAGAATATAACTCATAACTCATAACCTCCAGCACCACACACTGAGCCGTGTATTACTGCCGTATGGAGATTGGGGCTTTCATGATGTCCGTCAGTCGCTCCGGGATGATCTTCCGTCAAGCCGATTTGAAACAATGAAAGGGTCAAATAAACATGAACTGAAAGTGTGGTTGGGTTGATTCTGCTGCGAGAGGAAAGACCCAAACCAGAGGAAATACGTGATGGAGACTCACTGAGACACAGAGAGAGAGAGAGAGAGAGAGAGAGAGAGAGAGAGAGAGACCGCTGTCAAGAGAATGAATCCACAGAGAGAGACGAGTGCAGTGAAGAGACGCGAGGGAGAGTGATGATGAACACACACGGGTGATGAAGAGGAGTGCAGGGCTATTGCCAAGGAGACGTGCCTTCCTCTTCCTCTTCATCACTGTCTTCAGTCTGTGAGCCTCTCTGTGCTTCTGCTGATCTTCCTCTTCATCTTCCTCTTCATCTTCATCAGTCTGTGAGCCTCTCTGTGCTTCTGCTGATCTTCCTCTTCCTCTTCATCTTCATCAGTCTGTGAGCCTCTCTGTGCTTCTGCTGATCTTCATCTTCCTCTTCCTCTTCATCAGTCTGTGAGCCTCTCTGTGCTTGTGCTGATCTTCATCTTCATCTTCCTCTTCATCAGTCTGTGAGCCTCTCTGTGCTTCTGCTGATCTTCATCTTCCTCTTCCTCTTCATCAGTCTGTGAGCCTCTCTGTGCTTGTGCTGATCTTCATCTTCATCTTCCTCTTCATCAGTCTGTGAGCCTCTCTGTGCTTCTGCTGATCTTCATCTTCCTCTTCATCTTCATCAGTCTGTGAGCCTCTCTGTGCTTCTGCTGATCTTCATCTTCCTCTTCCTCTTCATCAGTCTGTGAGCCTCTCTGTGCTTCTGCTGATCTTCATCTTCCTCTTCCTCTTCATCAGTCTGTGAGCCTCTCTGTGCTTCTGCTCATCTTCCTCTTCCTCTTCATCAGTCTGTGAGCCTCTCTGTGCTTCTGCTGATCTTCATCTTCCTCTTCCTCTTCCTCTTCATCAGTCTGTGAGCCTCTCTGTGCTTGTGCTGATCTTCCTCTTCCTCTTCATCTTCATCAGTCTGTGAGCCTCTCTGTGCTTGTGCTGATCTTCATCTTCCTCTTCCTCTTCATCAGTCTGTGAGCCTCTCTGTGCTTCTGCTGATCTTCCTCTTCCTCTTCCTCTTCCTCTTCATCAGTCTGTGAGCCTCTCTGTGCTTCTGCTGATCTTCCTCTTCATCTTCCTCTTCCTCTTCATCAGTCTGTGAGCCTCTCTGTGCTTCTGCTGATCTTCCTCTTCCTCTTCCTCTTCATCAGTCTGTGAGCCTCGCTGTGCTTCTGCTGATCTTCCTCTTCATCTTCCTCTTCCTCTTCATCAGTCTGTGAGCCTCTCTGTGCTTCTGCTGATCTTCCTCTTCCTCTTCCTCTTCCTCTTCATCAGTCTGTGAGCCTCTCTGTGCTTCTGCTGATCTTCCTCTTCCTCTTCCTCTTCATCAGTCTGTGAGCCTCTCTGTGCTTCTGCTGATCTTCCTCTTCCTCTTCCTCTTCCTCTTCCTCTTCCTCTTCCTCTTCCTCTTCATCAGTCTGTGAGCCTCTCTGTGCTTCTGCTGATCTTCCTCTTCATCTTCCTCTTCCTCTTCATCAGTCTGTGAGCCTCTCTGTGCTTCTGCTGATCTTCCTCTTCCTCTTCCTCTTCCTCTTCATCAGTCTGTGAGCCTCGCTGTGCTTCTGCTGATCTTCCTCTTCATCTTCCTCTTCCTCTTCATCAGTCTGTGAGCCTCTCTGTGCTTCTGCTGATCTTCCTCTTCCTCTTCCTCTTCCTCTTCATCAGTCTGTGAGCCTCTCTGTGCTTCTGCTGATCTTCCTCTTCCTCTTCATCAGTCTGTGAGCCTCTCTGTGCTTCTGCTGATCTTCCTCTTCATCTTCCTCTTCATCTTCATCAGTCTGTGAGCCTCTCTGTGCTTGTGCTGATCTTCATCTTCATCTTCCTCTTCCTCTTCATCAGTCTGTGAGCCTCTCTGTGCTTCTGCTGATCTTCCTCTTCCTCTTCCTCTTCCTCTTCCTCAGTCTGTGAGCCTCTCTGTGCTTGTGCTGATCTTCATCTTCCTCTTCATCAGTCTGTGAGCCTCTCTGTGCTTGTGCTGATCTTCCTCTTCATCTTCCTCTTCATCTTCATCAGTCTGTGAGCCTCTCTGTGCTTCTGCTGATCTTCATCTTCATCTTCCTCTTCCTCTTCATCAGTCTGTGAGCCTCTCTGTGCTTGTGCTGATCTTCATCTTCCTCTTCATCTTCATCAGTCTGTGAGCCTCTCTGTGCTTCTGCTGATCTTCCTCTTCCTCTTCATCAGTCTGTGAGCCTCTCTGTGCTTCTGCTGATCTTCATCTTCCTCTTCCTCTTCCTCTTCATCAGTCTGTGAGCCTCTCTGTGCTTGTGCTGATCTTCATCTTCCTCTTCCTCTTCATCATCAGTCTGTGAGCCTCTCTGTGCTTCTGCTGATCTTCCTCTTCCTCTTCATCAGTCTGTGAGCCTCTCTGTGCTTCTGCTGATCTTCCTCTTCCTCTTCCTCTTCATCTTCATCAGTCTGTGAGCCTCTCTGTGCTTCTGCTGATCTTCCTCTTCCTCTTCATCTTCATCAGTCTGTGAGCCTCTCTGTGCTTCTGCTGATCTTCCTCTTCCTCTTCCTCTTCATCTTCATCAGTCTGTGAGCCTCTCTGTGCTTCTGCTGATCTTCATCTTCCTCTTCATCATCAGTCTGTGATCCTCTCTGTGCTTCTGCTGATCTTCCTCTTCCTCTTCATCATCAGTCTGTGAGCCTCTCTGTGCTTCTGCTGATCTTCCTCTTCCTCTTCATCATCAGTCTGTGATCCTCTCTGTGCTTCTGCTGATCTTCCTCTTCCTCTTCATCATCAGTCTGTGATCCTCTCTGTGCTTCTGCTGATCTTCCTCTTCCTCTTCATCATCAGTCTGTGAGCCTCTCTGTGCTTCTGCTGATCTTCCTCTTCCTCTTCATCAGTCTGTGAGCCTCTCTGTGCTTCTGCTGATCTTCCTCTTCCTCTTCATCATCAGTCTGTGAGCCTCTCTGTGCTTCTGCTGATCTTCCTCTTCCTCTTCATCATCAGTCTGTGAGCCTCTCTGTGCTTGTGCTGATCTTCATCTTCCTCTTCATCTTCATCAGTCTGTGAGCCTCTCTGTGCTTCTGCTGATCTTCCTCTTCCTCTTCATCATCAGTCTGTGAGCCTCTCTGTGCTTCTGCTGATCTTCCTCTTCCTCTTCATCAGTCTGTGAGCCTCTCTGTGCTTCTGCTGATCTTCCTCTTCCTCTTCATCATCAGTCTGTGAGCCTCTCTGTGCTTCTGCTGATCTTCATCTTCCTCTTCATCTTCAGTCTGTGAGCCTCTCTGTGCTTCTGCTGATCTTCCTCTTCCTCTTCATCATCAGTCTGTGAGCCTCTCTGTGCTTCTGCTGATCTTCATCTTCCTCTGTCTGTGAGCCTCTCTGTGCTTCTGCTGATCTTCATCTTCCTCTTCATCTTCAGTCTGTGAGCCTCTCTGTGCTTCTGCTGATCTTCCTCTTCCTCTTCATCTTCAGTCTGTGAGCCTCTCTGTGCTTCTGCTGATCTTCCTCTTCCTCTTCCTCTTCATCATCAGTCTGTGAGCCTCTCTGTGCTTCTGCTGATCTTCCTCTTCCTCTTCCTCTTCATCAGTCTGTGAGCCTCTCTGTGCTTCTGCTGATCTTCCTCTTCCTCTTCATCATCAGTCTGTGAGCCTCTCTGTGCTTCTGCTGATCTTCCTCTTCCTCTTCATCATCAGTCTGTGAGCCTCTCTGTGCTTCTGCTGATCTTCCTCTTCCTCTTCCTCTTCAGTCTGTGAGCCTCTCTGTGCTTCTGCTGATCTTCCTCTTCCTCTTCATCTTCATCAGTCTGTGAGCCTCTCTGTGCTTCTGCTGATCTTCATCTTCCTCTTCATCTTCAGTCTGTGAGCCTCTCTGTGCTTCTGCTGATCTTCCTCTTCCTCTTCCTCTTCATCATCAGTCTGTGAGCCTCTCTGTGCTTCTGCTGATCTTCCTCTTCCTCTTCCTCTTCATCAGTCTGTGAGCCTCTCTGTGCTTCTGCTGATCTTCCTCTTCCTCTTCATCATCAGTCTGTGAGCCTCTCTGTGCTTCTGCTGATCTTCCTCTTCCTCTTCATCATCAGTCTGTGAGCCTCTCTGTGCTTCTGCTGAT
This sequence comes from Squalius cephalus, assembly GCA_022829025.1. NCBI lineage: Eukaryota > Metazoa > Chordata > Actinopteri > Cypriniformes > Leuciscidae > Squalius > Squalius cephalus. Next base: position 349,626 of record CM040815.1, on the reverse strand, counting down.
CTTCCTCTTCCTCTTCCTCTTCATCTTCATCAGTCTGTGAGCCTCTCTGTGCTTCTGCTGATCTTCATCTTCCTCTTCCTCTTCATCAGTCTGTGAGCCTCTCTGTGCTTCTGCTGATCTTCATCTACCTCTTCCTCTTCATCATCAGTCTGTGAGCCTCTCTGTGCTTCTGCTGATCTTCCTCTTCCTCTTCCTCTTCATCATCAGTCTGTGAGCCTCTCTGTGCTTCTGCTGATCTTCATCTTCCTCTTCCTCTTCATCTTCATCAGTCTGTGAGCCTCTCTGTGCTTCTGCTGATCTTCATCTTCCTCTTCCTCTTCATCAGTCTGTGAGCCTCTCTGTGCTTCTGCTGATCTTCCTCTTCCTCTTCCTCTTCATCATCAGTCTGTGAGCCTCTCTTTGCTTCTGCTGATCTTCCTCTTCCTCTTCCTCTTCATCATCAGTCTGTGAGCCTCTCTGTGCTTCTGCTGATCTTCCTCTTCCTCTTCATCATCAGTCTGTGAGCCTCTCTGTGCTTCTGCTGATCTTCCTCTTCCTCTTCATCATCAATCTGTGAGCCTCTCTGTGCTTCTGCTGATCTTCCTCTTCATCATCAGTCTGTGAGCCTTTCTATGCCTCTGCTGATCTTCCTCTTCCTCTTCCTCTTCATCATCAGTCTGTGAGCCTCTCTGTGCTTCTGCTGATCTTCCTCTTCCTCTTCATCATCAGTCTGTGAGCCTCTCTGTGCTTCTGCTGATCTTCCTCTTCCTCTTCCTCTTCAGTCTGTGAGCCTCTCTGTGCTTGTGCTGATCTTCATCTTCCTCTTCATCTTCATCAGTCTGTGAGCCTCTCTGTGCTTCTGCTGATCTTCATCTTCCTCTTCATCTTCAGTCTGTGAGCCTCTCTGTGCTTCTGCTGATCTTCCTCTTCCTCTTCCTCTTCATCATCAGTCTGTGAGCCTCTCTGTGCTTCTGCTGATCTTCCTCTTCCTCTTCCTCTTCATCAGTCTGTGAGCCTCTCTGTGCTTCTGCTGATCTTCCTCTTCCTCTTCATCATCAGTCTGTGAGCCTCTCTGTGCTTCTGCTGATCTTCCTCTTCCTCTTCATCATCAGTCTGTGAGCCTCTCTGTGCTTCTGCTGATCTTCCTCTTCCTCTTCCTCTTCATCTTCATCAGTCTGTGAGCCTCTCTGTGCTTCTGCTGATCTTCATCTTCCTCTTCCTCTTCATCAGTCTGTGAGCCTCTCTGTGCTTCTGCTGATCTTCATCTACCTCTTCCTCTTCATCATCAGTCTGTGAGCCTCTCTGTGCTTCTGCTGATCTTCCTCTTCCTCTTCCTCTTCATCATCAGTCTGTGAGCCTCTCTGTGCTTCTGCTGATCTTCATCTTCCTCTTCCTCTTCATCTTCATCAGTCTGTGAGCCTCTCTGTGCTTCTGCTGATCTTCATCTTCCTCTTCCTCTTCATCAGTCTGTGAGCCTCTCTGTGCTTCTGCTGATCTTCCTCTTCCTCTTCCTCTTCATCATCAGTCTGTGAGCCTCTCTTTGCTTCTGCTGATCTTCCTCTTCCTCTTCCTCTTCATCATCAGTCTGTGAGCCTCTCTGTGCTTCTGCTGATCTTCCTCTTCCTCTTCATCATCAGTCTGTGAGCCTCTCTGTGCTTCTGCTGATCTTCCTCTTCCTCTTCATCATCAATCTGTGAGCCTCTCTGTGCTTCTGCTGATCTTCCTCTTCATCATCAGTCTGTGAGCCTTTCTATGCCTCTGCTGATCTTCCTCTTCCTCTTCCTCTTCATCATCAGTCTGTGAGCCTCTCTGTGCTTCTGCTGATCTTCCTCTTCCTCTTCATCATCAGTCTGTGAGCCTCTCTGTGCTTCTGCTGATCTTCCTCTTCCTCTTCATCAGTCTGTGAGCCTCTCTGTGCTTCTGCAGATCTTCATCTTCCTCTTCATCATCAGTCTGTGAGCCTCTCTGTGCTTCTGCAGATCTTCATCTTCCTCTTCATCAGTCTGTGATCCTCTCTGTGCTTCTGCTGATCTTCCTCTTCCTCTTCATCATCAGTCTGTGAGCCTCTCTGTGCTTCTGCTGATCTTCCTCTTCCTCTTCCTCTTCATCTTCATCAGTCTGTGAGCCTCTCTGTGCTTCTGCTGATC
>CM040815.1:332500-340000 GCA_022829025.1 Squalius cephalus | reverse complement strand
AAAAAGTCAGAGTTGTGAGATAAAAAGTCGCAATTACCTTTTTTATTTTTTATTCTGCGTCGGAAACAAGCTTCCATAGAAAGCAGATTAGGCTGAACTCACACGAGGCGATCTGAACCGTGCCCGAACGCGTTGTCTGGTTCGTTTGACTAGTGTGATCGACTCGTACTGTTCCAGTTGGGCTCGGGCGTGGTACGCATGTACAGTAGTGTGATCGCTAACCTCAGCTACTACTGTTGTGTGCGCTACTGGCATCAGTACGACAGCAAACATCTTCTACTACAACCTACCTGGACCTAATTTAATTACAGTTTTTTCCGATTGCTAAACGACAGTGAGCACAACTGGAGTCACATGTGCAAAACTCTAACTCCAGTCTGCACAGCAGCAGTTCATGTGGACCAAACTCTAGTTCGTTTTTCATTGCTTGAACACAGTTTTCAAAACTCTACACACTTATCCCATGACTTTACCCACAACCTGCACAACACTGTGGGTTTACAGCACTTTGTTCAAATGCTAACACACTGCTGTCAAAACTGTGAACCACACATTCAAAACAGAATAGAGTTCAGCCTCGTGCCTTTCAAACACTGCTGACTGCAATCTCAGCTTAAAGGCTCCCATACACAAAAGAAATATATTTGAAATATATTTTTGGAATATATGCAAATATTCGAAATTGACTCAATAAATGTATTTTAGTTAAATATATGTAAATATATTTCACACTTACTGTAACATCATATATTTTTGTTATATTTCAGAATATATTTCAAAATGATAAATATAAGTGACCAACAATGTAAATATATTTCAATGTATATCGCATTCACATTTTTTGACACTTTACTGTAAAATATATTTCAATACATTTTTTTTTCTGTATGGGTGGAGGTGGAAAGTGTTTGGTCACCACCCACATGACCAAATGTCTCTTTTGGAAGCCATGCGTGCCGGATGTGAGGACACGAGTCCAGCGGACTGCAGGGATGGATAAGGCACTCCAGAAGGTTCTTCCCCAGGTGCATGGCCAGAGAGAACATTAGATGTGATGTTGATGAAAGCCTGTGTCCTGATGCTAGAGAGAGGCAGGATTAGCCTCTCAATTATTTATTCGAATTACAGTATGTACTTTTAGTTTCTACCTTTTTTTTTTCTCATTACTGTAATTCCATAAATTACTACAGACTATTGAAGCAAACTGCTAATTTTCATTTACCATAAAGAATTGTTATGTTCTAAAAATTTAAATAAATCATGTGAAAGAATGTCACTCTTTTCTTTGAAGAAAATATTACTTTCTGAAATTGTCACTGAAATTGTTCAAACTGTAAAGATGAAAAGTTTGTATTTTCTGTATTGGTGTTTGATGCTAGTGTTTTTCCTCTCAGTGTGTTCTGAGTGACAGTGTGTGTTATCTCAGTGTGTTCTGAGTGACAGTGTGTGTTATCTCAGTGTGTCTCAGTGTGTTCTGAGTGACAGTGTGTGTTATCTCAGTGTGTTCTGACTGACAGTGTGTGTTATCTCAGTGTGTTCTGAGTGACAGTGTGTGTTATCTCAGTGTGTTCTGAGTGACAGTGTGTGTTATCTCAGTGTGTTCTGAGTGACAGTGTGTGTTATCTCAGTGTGTTCTGAGTGACAGTGTGTGTTATCTCAGTGAGGGTTGTGTATAGTGTTTGGCTGCACTGAGCCTGTTTTGAGCCGTGTGTTCAGAGTTGTGTTGCTTGGAGTGAGTTTTGCAGGTGATGTGAACTGTTGAGCTCAGGTGACTGTTGGTAGTGCAGACTGTAGTTAGAGTTTTGCACATGTAGCTCCAGTTGTGCTCACTGTCGTTTAGCAATCGAAAAAAACTGTAAATTGAGTATATTTAGGTCTCAATAGGGGCAGTGTGTGTTATCTCAGTGTGTTCTGAGTGACAGTGTGTGTTATCTCAGTGTGTTCTGACTGACAGTGTGTGTTATCTCAGTGTGTTCTGAGTGACAGTGTGTGTTATCTCAGTGAGGGTTGTGTATAGTGTTTGGCTGCACTGAGCCTGTTTTGAGCCGTGTGTTCAGAGTTGTGTTGCTTGGAGTGAGTTTTGCAGGTGATGTGAACTGTTGAGCTCAGGTGACTGTTGGTAGTGCAGACTGTAGTTAGAGTTTTGCACATGTAGCTCCAGTTGTGCTCACTGTCGTTTAGCAATCGAAAAAAACTGTAAATTGAGTATATTTAGGTCTCAATAGGGGGACAATCGCGCCAGGGCTCGGGACAAGACGAGCGTGCCTAGTGTGAGGACACCCTTAGCTTGCAATAATATTTCACAATACAACTCTTGGTACTGTATAAATGCAGACCTTGGTGAGCAGAAGTGACTTTTTTTAAAAACATCTTACTGATCTAAAACTTCTGAACGGTATCCTGAAGGCATTGTAGTAAAACATGACATGTTAGATTAGACATGGTGCAGACTGACATTCAATTCTTGTGCCTATTTCTTTCATTATCACTTTTACTTGGTTTGCAACCCAAATTTGTGCAAAAATACAACATAAATATCAAACAGACACAAGAGATTTAGGACAACAGCTGGCCAGCAGCTAATCAGTCAGTGAACCTTTGATACCCGAGCTGCCTCATCAGGAACCCACAGGTGTGCTCTATGAGTCTGATGTCTCTCCTTGGCAGGTTTCGCCTCCATATGTTGATGTTGGCTGGTGATATGTCCCCTTCATACATCAAGTTATACAAGTTTGTGGAGGTGGTGAACATGAGCTGATTCAGGGCCGAGGGAGATACGGGGACTCCGAGGAAGGAGTGTATCTTCTCGGCTGTGTCCAGAGGATAATCTACAACATCCTCAAACCTGACCTGGAGAAAGGACTCTTCGGATAAGGTGGACGTGACTCTGAGGACGGCGGCCGTGTGGGCGAGCCACAGGTGGGCCAGCAACAGCACAGGATCGGTCTCTGAACGGGATATGAGGAGCCACAGCGTTCTGAACTCGGCTGCGAATGCGGTCGGACACCCGTCACTAACCGTATCCTCTTTGAAAAGGAGGGCTAGATGCTGAGGAATGTTCTTGAGCGAGTAAAGGCTAGGTTTGCTATTGTACAGCATCAGATAAACCCAGGCACGAGGGTCCCGGATGACGTAGATGGCCCTCAGAGATGGGCCGAGGACTTCTTGGAGAAAGGGCAGCTTTAGAGCCCAGCTGCCGCTGCACAGGTTGAGGACGACACGGGCATTAGGGTAGTCCACCGTGTGTCTCCTCAACTCCCTCACGTACTCCACATCCCTGTCCACTCGCACTCGACCTTTCATCTCAGCCCTGGACTCTCGTCTCCTCAGTCTCCTCCTCTTGTCCTGGGAGAGACTGACTCTTTGGGCCGGTTTCATGTGGCTGGTGTCATGGAGTGGGATATTTTGCAGGAATAAGTGGGTGTTGTGGACCAGTGAATGTAGCCAGCCCTGAATCATTTTAAAACGCCCATACTGTGCTTCTGAGCGTGTCCATTCACAAGCATCCACTAAAGAGTCAAACTCAAACTCTGTTTCAGGTATATCCAAGTGCTCTGTGGGGATGCGTAGGTAGACGAAGTCTGTGTTGTTGTAGAAAAGGTGCTTAAGGATGTCGGACCCGGAGCCAGGCAGCGATGTTATCACTACAGTGGGGAGAGGGAGCTGATGCTGGTCATAAAGGGTCATTTGTTTGCTGAGCTCCGGGTCTGTGGCGGATCCGTGCCACTTCACTCCACACAGGAGCTGATCGCAGCTGTTGGAGACGAACAGGAGCTCGCTTATCCACAGGATTAAGACAGAAAGCAAAGCGTAACGCATCAGTCTGCTAAAGCAAGCGTAAAACTTGCGCTGTAGGGTCAGGAAAACAATCGCCACACACAGTATTACCCCGGCTGCAACATTCACCGTAACTCCAAAGTCGAACAGATGATTGTGTAACTTGGTCTGTTTGGGGACAAGCTGTGTCCCCAAGCCAAACCGGACTATCTGATGTCTGTCTTGCACCTTAGCGTAACCCCCAAACCCCAGATAGCTTGAACGTGCCCCTATGTCTTTGTGATTGGTTACTATCGAAACTATTTTCTCAGTATTGTTGATGGTGAGAGAAAGTCTGAGCCCATTCTTACTGCTTTCAATGAACCTACAGTCGGAGACTTTCACGTAAGGCCCGTGCATCACGTACGCCATTCTACTGACTGAATCAGTGAAAGGAAAGGAGACATTGATGAACTGTGTCCACCTCTTTTTAAACTCTGCCTCCTGCTCAGCCTCCTGTATCTGAGTATCAGGACTGTGTCCCTGACTGTCAAACCAGAACATCTTGTAATGAGCATCCCAGACGTCCATCAGCGCCCCATTGTACCTGTCTGAGAAACTATGGGGCACATACTTAAAGTCGATATCCAGGTTGTGAAAGAACGCACTGGCCATGTTCACTGGCGAGTCGTGTCTTTTCTCAACATGGTCGACCACCAGGAGAGTCTGTGAGTTGAGGAGCACCAGGGCTCGGTACACACTCTTCAGTCTCATGGCTGGGGAATACGCAGCGGCCGCTTCGCCGCTCACGAACATGGTGTCTCCGTGGGCAGAGGCGGCGACCAGCTCTCCTGCCGAGTCTCCGACCCCGTCGTCGGTCCAGCGCAGCCACTTCGCACATTCGCCAAGCTGACCTTCCCAAGGGATGTTACACTGGCTGGTCGGGGAAGGGCTGAACACTAACACGTTGTTTAGGAAGCTGTATTTGGGGCCGTATAGAGCCTCGGAAACAAATACTTGTCCATTAGGGGCGAAAGTGAATGAGTTTTGATCGGGGTGCTCGTGACCAGGGTTGAAGCTGTTCCACCCGTTCACCCATGAGTAAGGCTTTGCATGGACGATGTCAAACACTGCCCGGCCACCCAGCTTTCCAGATTTAAATGAGACAAAGGTGTTGCCCTGAGCCACAGATAAACCCGCGCCGTACGTCACCACGCCCCAGTTGGAGAATATGTGCATCTTGGCCTTACTGTGGCCGTGAGGGGGCTGTGGCGTGAGGTCGGCGTTATACCAGATAAACTCTGTGTGAAGCGTCGTCCAGCGCTGGGCCAAGGACTGACTCATGGGACCGTCTCTAGGCCTGTGCTTCCTAATCTGCTGCGCCAGCCAATTCCCCGACCCGTTTCTGATCACAAAAGTATCTAAAAAGACTAACTGGCTCTCTGGCCCGTAGAACCAGTTATAGTTGGAGTCCCCGATACCGACCGTTCTCTGGAAGCCGGGAAGCAGCGTGGCGTAATAAAACCAGAAGTGAGTGCGCAGCCAGTTGTTCTGAGTGTTGTCTATGTTGAAGTGGCGCTGCGCTAGGAAAACGTACTGCGTAACGGACTTAGCAGTGTAGCTCCCAAACGCAACTCCCTCGTCCAGAGAGCCGTCTACAACATGATTTAACAGAAACATTGTCTTCTCCATGTAATTTACAGACACCTGTTTCCAAACCATCGACTCAGTGACATCATGTGCACCCACGACTATTGCTCCGGTCAGAATGGCCAGAACATTAGTGGTTTGGTGGTTCTGAAGGAACTGTTTCCCCCAGCCCCGGTACTTCGAGGCCTCGTACAGCTCTCTGGTCTCAGCACTAATCTTCTTTAAGTACAGGTCTCGGCGCTGCTGGTCCAGGAACGAGTAGATGAAGTCAAAAGCAGTAGCAAATCCAGTGAGCGAATGAGCCATTGGAACTTCATCATTGGGTGCACTGGTTACTCTCCAGTCCGGATATTCCGACATTCGGTCCATGAACTTCATCAGGAAGAGCAGGGCAGAAGAGTCCTCGGGATACAGCAAACAGTACAGGGCCAGCGCTGGGAGGTTGTTTCCATAAATCTCATTCCATTTGCTGGTGAACTCCTCATGCTTTGTGGGTGGCATGTAGAGCGGGCCGGTCGAGAGCATCGTCATCACAGCGGTCCGGATGACTTTAAAAATCTGGCTATGAGTTGTAGTGGACCTTTGTCTCAACAGTGGTATATCGTCTTGGTTAAAGTACAAGTTGGGATGAAGATTAGAGGCTTGGAGCTTCCGTAGCTCCGCTGGGCCTTTCTCACTGAGCTGGAACTCTCCAAACTCACTAAAAATATCTTTTCCTGAGGCATTAAAGACTCCGGAGAATGCAGGTCCCACTGCTAGAAATAGGGACGCTACAAATGTAGGCCACGCTACGGACCTCAGAACCACCGTCCACAACATGTTTCCGCTCCTCCTTTGTTTTGCTGGCTATAGCGCTTCTGGTTTGATCTGGGAAGCCTCTCCCCACTTTACCTTCTCATTCAGAGGGAGTTTCTTCATGGCATACATTCAGTTGTTATTGACTGCGTTTTCTCTGGCCTCCACAGCCTCTGATGCACTGTTGAAAAACAGAAACAAAAGTGAAATTCTTGCAATTCAACAATATTAAACATCAGTGATGTTAAAGGGGTTATGACAGGGGAGGGTGATATGACCAAAATCCTATATTGTATATTTTATTTTACTTTAACAATATGATTTTTTTTTATTTGCTGGGAATGGGATAATTATACCATGTTAGATACCAGTTTAATTTCACAGTTTTCCACACCAATTTCGACATCACAGCAAAAACTACACTAGACGAATGTAGGTAAAAAGTCAATTATTGAAGTAAATAGTAATGAAACAACAGAAGCAAATAACAAACAATATGATGAATAAACTCAATAGAACAAAGATACAAAATAAATGAACAGTGCTGTGCGTATTTCAGGTCGCTCTAACAGAAGTTCTACAGTGATTGAGAAAAGCTGCATTATTTTCTCTGTACGAATACAGTGAATTATTATTTCTCTGCTCCTGGAAATGGAAACCCATGTCTCTATATCAGAGGGATCAATATTAAGAAAGAGCTGAGGGTTATTATAACGAAGCAGATGATCACAGTCTGGGATTGTGTTTGTTCCGCACAGACTGTTTATGAACCATGAAGAAGGCTTTGCTAATAACCTGTCATTGAATGATAACTGATCCTGGACTGACAGCAAACCGCTGCTTTCATTCTAGTGTTTCCTTCTGATCTGCTGATGTAATATTTATGGGTTTTGAGTCAGAATGTGCTGACTTTCAGTGTTACTGGTGTTTGTTTCGGGTGTATAATGCCTCAGCAGACTGTAGTATTTGTACTTTAGAGATGATCAAGGTCAGTTTATTTATGGCTGTATTAGAGCAGTAGCAATTATTCACCATCGTTGGGTTAAAGATGAGCAGAGACATTAGTTCTCCCATTACAGCTCTCTCTTTCTCACCAAATTAACCATTTTGAGTTCCTAAAGTCACAGAGGTGCTGATGTTTAAACATGGTTTAAAGGTTTAAGGTTTGCTGATTGCCAGCCTGATGATTGGCTACATACAATTATAAAGAAAACATCATTATAATTGTGTGTTTGGGACATGGCTTTCAATGAGGAGACTTTAGTTTTTGTAATCAGGCTCTCAAAAATTATATAAAAA
>CM040815.1:312500-327500 GCA_022829025.1 Squalius cephalus | reverse complement strand
CAGAGTTGTGTGTGTGGAGAGCCAGATCTCGAGCGTCTCAGAGTTGTGTGTGTGGAGAGCCAGATCTTGAGCGTCTCAGAGTTGTGTGTGTGGAGAGCCAGATCTTGAGCGTCTCAGAGTTGTGTGTGTGGAGAGCCAGATCTCGAGCGTCTCAGAGTTGTGTGTGTGGAGTGCCAGATCTCGAGCGTCTCAGAGTTGTGTGTGTGGAGTGCCAGATCTCGAGCGTCTCAGAGTTGTGTGTGTGGAGTGCCAGATCTTGAGCGTCTCAGAGTTGTGTGTGTGGAGAGCCAGATCTTGAGCGTCTCAGAGTTGTGTGCGTGGAGCGCCAGATCTCGAGCGTCTCAGAGTTGTGTGTGTGGAGAGCCAGATCTCGAGCGTCTCAGAGTTGTGTGTGTGGAGCGCCAGATCTCGAGCGTCTCAGAGTTGTGTGTGTGGAGAGCCAGATCTCGAGCGTCTCAGAGTTGTGTGTGTGGAGAGCCAGATCTCGAGCGTCTCAGAGTTGTGTGTGAGGAGTGCCAGATCTCGAGCGTCTCAGAGTTGTGTGTGTGGAGCGCCAGATCTCGAGCGTCTCAGAGTTGTGTGTGAGGAGCGCCAGATCTCGAGCGTCTCAGAGTTGTGTGCGTGGAGCGCCAGATCTCGAGCGTCTCAGAGTTGTGTGTGTGGAGTGCCAGATCTCGAGCGTCTCAGAGTTGTGTGTGTGGAGTGCCAGATCTTGAGCGTCTCAGAGTTGTGTGTGTGGAGCGCCAGATCTCGAGCGTCTCAGAGTTGTGTGTGTGGAGAGCCAGATCTCGAGCGTCTCAGAGTTGTGTGTGTGGAGCGCCAGATCTCGAGCGTCTCAGAGTTGTGTGTGTGGAGTGCCAGATCTTGAGCGTCGCAGAGTTGTGTGTGTGGAGTGCCAGATCTCGAGCGTCTCAGAGTTGTGTGTGTGGAGAGCCAGATCTCGAGCGTCTCAGAGTTGTGTGTGTGGAGAGCCAGATCTCGAGCGTCTCAGAGTTGTGTGTGTGGAGAGCCAGATCTCGAGCGTCTCAGAGTTGTGTGTGTGGAGTGCCAGATCTCGAGCGTCTCAGAGTTGTGTGTGTGGAGAGCCAGATCTCGAGCGTCTCAGAGTTGTGTGTGTGGAGAGCCAGATCTCGAGCGTCTCAGAGTTGTGTGTGTGGAGAGCCAGATCTCGAGCGTCTCAGAGTTGTGTGTGTGGAGAGCCAGATCTTGAACGTCTCAGAGTTGTGTGTGTGGAGAGCCAGATCTCGAGCGTCTCAGAGTTGTGTGTGTGGAGTGCCAGATCTCGAGCGTCTCAGAGTTGTGTGTGTGGAGTGCCAGATCTCGAGCGTCTCAGAGTTGTGTGTGTGGAGAGCCAGATCTCGAGCGTCCCAGAGTTGTGTGTGTGGAGTGCCAGATCTCAAGCGTCTCAGAGTTGTGTGTGTGGAGTGCCAGATCTCAAGCGTCTCAGAGTTGTGTGTGTGGAGTGCCAGATCTTGAGCGTCTCAGAGTTGTGTGTGTGGAGTGCCAGATCTCAAGCGTCTCAGAGTTGTGTGTGTGGAGTGCCAGATCTTGAGCGTCTCAGAGTTGTGTGTGTGGAGTGCCAGATCTCGAGCGTCCCAGAGTTGTGTGTGTGGAGTGCCAGATCTCAAGCGTCTCAGAGTTGTGTGTGTGGAGTGCCAGATCTTGAGCGTCTCAGAGTTGTGTGTGTGGAGAGCCAGATCTCGAGCGTCCCAGAGTTGTGTGTGTGGAGTGCCAGATCTCGAGCGTCTCAGAGTTGTGTGTGTGGAGTGCCAGATCTCGAGCGTCCCAGAGTTGTGTGCGTGGAGTGCCAGATCTCGAGCGTCTCAGAGTTGTGTGTGTGGAGTGCCAGATCTCGAGCGTCTCAGAGTTGTGTGCGTGGAGTGCCAGATCTCGAGCGTCTCAGAGTTGTGTGTGAGGAGCGCCAGATCTCGAGCGTCGCAGAGTTGTGTGCGTGGAGTGCCAGATCTCGAGCGTCCCAGAGTTGTGTGCGTGGAGTGCCAGATCTCGAGCGTCTCAGAGTTGTGTGTGTGGAGTGCCAGATCTCGAGCGTCTCAGAGTTGTGTGTGTGGAGTGCCAGATCTCGAGCGTCTCAGAGTTGTGTGTGAGGAGCGCCAGATCTCGAGCGTCGCAGAGTTGTGTGTGTGGAGTGCCAGATCTCGAGCGTCCCAGAGTTGTGTGTGAGGAGCGCCAGATCTCGAGCGTCTCAGAGTTGTGTGTGTGGAGTGCCAGATCTCGAGCGTCCCAGAGTTGTGTGCGTGGAGTGCCAGATCTCGAGCGTCTCAGAGTTGTGTGTGTGGAGTGCCAGATCTCGAGCGTCTCAGAGTTGTGTGTGTGGAGTGCCAGATCTCGAGCGTCTCAGAGTTGTGTGTGAGGAGCGCCAGATCTCGAGCGTCGCAGAGTTGTGTGTGTGGAGTGCCAGATCTCGAGCGTCTCAGAGTTGTGTGTGAGGAGCGCCAGATCTCGAGCGTCTCAGAGTTGTGTGTGTGGAGTGCCAGATCTCGAGCGTCCCAGAGTTGTGTGCGTGGAGTGCCAGATCTCGAGCGTCTCAGAGTTGTGTGTGTGGAGTGCCAGATCTCAAGCGTCTCAGAGTTGTGTGTGTGGAGTGCCAGATCTCGAGCGTCTCAGAGTTGTGTGTGAGGAGCGCCAGATCTCGAGCGTCGCAGAGTTGTGTGCGTGGAGTGCCAGATCTCGAGCGTCCCAGAGTTGTGTGCGTGGAGTGCCAGATCTCGAGCGTCCCAGAGTTGTGTGTGTGGAGTGCCAGATCTCGAGCGTCTCAGAGTTGTGTGTGTGGAGTGCCAGATCTCGAGCGTCCCAGAGTTGTGTGTGAGGAGCGCCAGATCTCGAGCGTCTCAGAGTTGTGTGTGTGGAGTGCCAGATCTCGAGCGTCCCAGAGTTGTGTGCGTGGAGTGCCAGATCTCGAGCGTCTCAGAGTTGTGTGTGTGGAGTGCCAGATCTCGAGCGTCTCAGAGTTGTGTGTGTGGAGTGCCAGATCTCGAGCGTCTCAGAGTTGTGTGTGAGGAGCGCCAGATCTCGAGCGTCTCAGAGTTGTGTGTGTGGAGTGCCAGATCTCGAGCGTCCCAGAGTTGTGTGCGTGGAGTGCCAGATCTCGAGCGTCTCAGAGTTGTGTGTGTGGAGTGCCAGATCTCGAGCGTCTCAGAGTTGTGTGTGTGGAGTGCCAGATCTCGAGCGTCTCAGAGTTGTGTGTGTGGAGTGCCAGATCTCAAGCGTCTCAGAGTTGTGTGTGTGTGGAGTGCCAGATCTCGAGCGTCGCAGAGTTGTGTGCGTGGAGTGCCAGATCTCGAGCGTCTCAGAGTTGTGTGTGTGGAGTGCCAGATCTCGAGCGTCTCAGAGTTGTGTGTGTGGAGTGCCAGATCTCGAGCGTCTCAGAGTTGTGTGTGAGGAGCGCCAGATCTCGAGCGTCGCAGAGTTGTGTGCGTGGAGTGCCAGATCTCGAGCGTCCCAGAGTTGTGTGCGTGGAGTGCCAGATCTCGAGCGTCCCAGAGTTGTGTGTGTGGAGTGCCAGATCTCGAGCGTCTCAGAGTTGTGTGTGTGGAGTGCCAGATCTCGAGCGTCTCAGAGTTGTGTGCGTGGAGTGCCAGATCTCGAGCGTCCCAGAGTTGTGTGTGTGGAGTGCCAGATCTCGAGCGTCCCAGAGTTGTGTGTGTGGAGTGCCAGATCTCGAGCGTCTCAGAGTTGTGTGTGTGGAGCGCCAGATCTCGAGCGTCTCAGAGTTGTGTGTGTGGAGAGCCAGATCTCGAGCGTCCCAGAGTTGTGTGCGTGGAGTGCCAGATCTCGAGCGTCCCAGAGTTGTGTGTGTGGAGTGCCAGATCTCGAGCGTCCCAGAGTTGTGTGTGTGGAGTGCCAGATCTCGAGCGTCTCAGAGTTGTGTGTGTGGAGTGCCAGATCTCGAGCGTCGCAGAGTTGTGTGTGTGGAGTGCCAGATCTCGAGCGTCTCAGAGTTGTGTGTGTGGAGAGCCAGATCTCGAGCGTCTCAGAGTTGTGTGTGTGGAGAGCCAGATCTCGAGCGTCTCAGAGTTGTGTGTGTGGAGTGCCAGATCTCGAGCGTCTCAGAGTTGTGTGTGTGGAGAGCCAGATCTCGAGCGTCCCAGAGTTGTGTGTGTGGAGTGCCAGATCTCAAGCGTCTCAGAGTTGTGTGTGTGGAGTGCCAGATCTCGAGCGTCTCAGAGTTGTGTGTGTGGAGAGCCAGATCTCGAGCGTCCCAGAGTTGTGTGTGTGGAGTGCCAGATCTCGAGCGTCTCAGAGTTGTGTGTGTGGAGTGCCAGATCTCGAGCGTCGCAGAGTTGTGTGTGTGGAGCGCCAGATCTCGAGCGTCTCAGAGTTGTGTGTGAGGAGCGCCAGATCTCGAGCGTCTCAGAGTTGTGTGTGTGGAGCGCCAGATCTCGAGCGTCTCAGAGTTGTGTGTGTGGAGAGCCAGATCTCGAGCGTCTCAGAGTTGTGTGTGTGGAGTGCCAGATCTCGAGCGTCTCAGAGTTGTGTGTGTGGAGCGCCAGATCTCGAGCGTCTCAGAGTTGTGTGTGAGGAGCGCCAGATCTCGAGCGTCTCAGAGTTGTGTGTGTGGAGTGCCAGATCTCGAGCGTCGCAGAGTTGTGTGTGTGGAGTGCCAGATCTCGAGCGTCGCAGAGTTGTGTGTGTGGAGTGCCAGATCTCGAGCGTCTCAGAGTTGTGTGTGTGGAGTGCCAGATCTCGAGCGTCGCAGAGTTGTGTGCGTGGAGTGCCAGATCTCGAGCGTCTCAGAGTTGTGTGCGTGGAGCGCCAGATCTCGAGCGTCTCAGAGTTGTGTGTGTGGAGAGCCAGATCTCGAGCGTCTCAGAGTTGTGTGTGTGGAGAGCCAGATCTCGAGCGTCTCAGAGTTGTGTGTGTGGAGCGCCAGATCTCGAGCGTCTCAGAGTTGTGTGTGTGGAGTGCCAGATCTTGAGCGTCCCAGAGTTGTGTGTGTGGAGCGCCAGATCTCGAGCGTCACAGAGTTGTGTGTGTGGAGAGCCAGATCTCGAGCGTCTCAGAGTTGTGTGTGTGGAGTGCCAGATCTCGAGCGTCTCAGAGTTGTGTGTGTGGAGAGCCAGATCTCGAGCGTCGCAGAGTTGTGTGTGTGGAGAGCCAGATCTCGAGCGTCTCAGAGTTGTGTGTGTGGAGAGCCAGATCTCGAGCGTCTCAGAGTTGTGTGTGTGGAGAGCCAGATCTTGAGCGTCCCAGAGTTGTGTGTGTGGAGCGCCAGATCTCGAGCGTCTCAGAGTTGTGTGTGTGGAGAGCCAGATCTCGAGCGTCTCAGAGTTGTGTGTGTGGAGTGCCAGATCTCGAGCGTCTCAGAGTTGTGTGTGTGGAGAGCCAGATCTCGAGCGTCGCAGAGTTGTGTGTGTGGAGAGCCAGATCTCGAGCGTCTCAGAGTTGTGTGTGTGGAGAGCCAGATCTCGAGCGTCTCAGAGTTGTGTGTGTGGAGAGCCAGATCTCGAGCGTCTCAGAGTTGTGTGTGTGGAGTGCCAGATCTCGAGCGTCTCAGAGTTGTGTGTGTGGAGTGCCAGATCTCGAGCGTCTCAGAGTTGTGTGTGTGGAGTGCCAGATCTCGAGCGTCTCAGAGTTGTGTGTGTGGAGTGCCAGATCTCGAGCGTCTCAGAGTTGTGTGTGTGGAGTGCCAGATCTCGAGCGTCTCAGAGTTGTGTGTGTGGAGTGCCAGATCTCGAGCGTCTCAGAGTTGTGTGTGTGGAGTGCCAGATCTCGAGCGTCTCAGAGTTGTGTGTGTGGAGAGCCAGATCTCGAGCGTCTCAGAGTTGTGTGTGTGGAGTGCCAGATCTCGAGCGTCTCAGAGTTGTGTGTGTGGAGTGCCAGATCTCGAGCGTCTCAGAGTTGTGTGTGTGGAGTGCCAGATCTCGAGCGTCTCAGAGTTGTGTGTGTGGAGTGCCAGATCTCGAGCGTCTCAGAGTTGTGTGTGTGGAGTGCCAGATCTCGAGCGTCTCAGAGTTGTGTGTGTGGAGTGCCAGATCTCGAGCGTCTCAGAGTTGTGTGTGTGGAGTGCCAGATCTCGAGCGTCTCAGAGTTGTGTGTGTGGAGTGCCAGATCTCGAGCGTCTCAGAGTTGTGTGTGAGGAGCGCCAGATCTCGAGCGTCTCAGAGTTGTGTGTGTGGAGCGCCAGATCTCGAGCGTCTCAGAGTTGTGTGTGTGGAGCGCCAGATCTCGAGCGTCTCAGAGTTGTGTGTGTGGAGTGCCAGATCTCGAGCGTCTCAGAGTTGTGTGTGTGGAGTGCCAGATCTTGAACGTCTCAGAGTTGTGTGTGTGGAGAGCCAGATCTCGAGCGTCTCAGAGTTGTGTGTGTGGAGTGCCAGATCTCGAGCGTCTCAGAGTTGTGTGTGAGGAGCGCCAGATCTCGAGCGTCTCAGAGTTGTGTGCGTGGAGAGCCAGATCTCGAGCGTCTCAGAGTTGTGTGTGAGGAGCGCCAGATCTCGAGCGTCTCAGAGTTGTGTGTGTGGAGTGCCAGATCTTGAGCGTCTCAGAGTTGTGTGTGTGGAGAGCCAGATCTCGAGCGTCTCAGAGTTGTGTGTGTGGAGTGCCAGATCTCGAGCGTCTCAGAGTTGTGTGTGTGGAGAGCCAGATCTCGAGCGTCTCAGAGTTGTGTGTGTGGAGTGCCAGATCTCGAGCGTCTCAGAGTTGTGTGTGTGGAGTGCCAGATCTTGAGCGTCTCAGAGTTGTGTGTGTGGAGTGCCAGATCTCGAGCGTCTCAGAGTTGTGTGTGAGGAGCGCCAGATCTCGAGCGTCTCAGAGTTGTGTGCGTGGAGAGCCAGATCTCGAGCGTCTCAGAGTTGTGTGTGAGGAGCGCCAGATCTCGAGCGTCTCAGAGTTGTGTGTGTGGAGTGCCAGATCTTGAGCGTCTCAGAGTTGTGTGTGTGGAGAGCCAGATCTCGAGCGTCTCAGAGTTGTGTGTGTGGAGTGCCAGATCTCGAGCGTCTCAGAGTTGTGTGTGTGGAGTGCCAGATCTTGAGCGTCTCAGAGTTGTGTGCGTGGAGAGCCAGATCTCGAGCGTCTCAGAGTTGTGTGTAAGGAGCGCCAGATCTCGAGCGTCTCAGAGTTGTGTGTGTGGAGTGCCAGATCTTGAGCGTCTCAGAGTTGTGTGTGTGGAGAGCCAGATCTCGAGCGTCTCAGAGTTGTGTGTGTGGAGAGCCAGATCTCGAGCGTCTCAGAGTTGTGTGTGTGGAGAGCCAGATCTCGAGCGTCTCAGAGTTGTGTGTGAGGAGCGCCAGATCTCGAGCGTCTCAGAGTTGTGTGCGTGGAGAGCCAGATCTCGAGCGTCTCAGAGTTGTGTGTGAGGAGCGCCAGATCTCGAGCGTCTCAGAGTTGTGTGTGTGGAGTGCCAGATCTCGAGCGTCTCAGAGTTGTGTGTGTGGAGTGCCAGATCTCGAGCGTCTCAGAGTTGTGTGTGTGGAGAGCCAGATCTGGAGCGTCCCAGAGTTGTGTGTGTGGAGTGCCAGATCTCGAGCGTCGCAGAGTTGTGTGTGTGGAGAGCCAGATCTCGAGCGTCTCAGAGTTGTGTGTGTGGAGTGCCAGATCTCGAGCCTCGCAGAGTTGTGTGTGTGGAGAGCCAGATCTCGAGCGTCGCAGAGTTGTGTGTGTGGAGTGCCAGATCTCGAGCGTCGCAGAGTTGTGTGTGTGGAGTGCCAGATCTCGAGCGTCTCAGAGTTGTGTGTGTGGAGTGCCAGATCTCGAGCGTCGCAGAGTTGTGTGTGTGGAGTGCCAGATCTCGAGCGTCTCAGAGTTGTGTGTGTGGAGAGCCAGATCTCGAGCGTCCCAGAGTTGTGTGTGTGGAGTGCCAGATCTTGAGCGTCTCAGAGTTGTGTGTGTGGAGTGCCAGATCTCGAGCGTCTCAGAGTTGTGTGTGTGGAGAGCCAGATCTCGAGCGTCCCAGAGTTGTGTGTGTGGAGTGCCAGATCTCGAGCGTCTCAGAGTTGTGTGTGTGGAGTGCCAGATCTCGAGCGTCTCAGAGTTGTGTGTGTGGAGTGCCAGATCTCGAGCGTCTCAGAGTTGTGTGTGTGGAGAGCCAGATCTGGAGCGTCCCAGAGTTGTGTGTGTGGAGTGCCAGATCTCGAGCGTCGCAGAGTTGTGTGTGTGGAGAGCCAGATCTCGAGCGTCTCAGAGTTGTGTGTGTGGAGTGCCAGATCTCGAGCCTCGCAGAGTTGTGTGTGTGGAGAGCCAGATCTCGAGCGTCGCAGAGTTGTGTGTGTGGAGTGCCAGATCTCGAGCGTCGCAGAGTTGTGTGTGTGGAGTGCCAGATCTCGAGCGTCTCAGAGTTGTGTGTGTGGAGTGCCAGATCTCGAGCGTCGCAGAGTTGTGTGTGTGGAGTGCCAGATCTCGAGCGTCTCAGAGTTGTGTGTGTGGAGAGCCAGATCTCGAGCGTCCCAGAGTTGTGTGTGTGGAGTGCCAGATCTTGAGCGTCTCAGAGTTGTGTGTGTGGAGTGCCAGATCTCGAGCGTCTCAGAGTTGTGTGTGTGGAGAGCCAGATCTCGAGCGTCCCAGAGTTGTGTGTGTGGAGTGCCAGATCTCGAGCGTCTCAGAGTTGTGTGTGTGGAGTGCCAGATCTCGAGCGTCTCAGAGTTGTGTGTGTGGAGTGCCAGATCTCGAGCGTCTCAGAGTTGTGTGTGTGGAGTGCCAGATCTCGAGCGTCGCAGAGTTGTGTGTGTGGAGTGCCAGATCTCGAGCGTCTCAGAGTTGTGTGTGAGGAGCGCCAGATCTCGAGCGTCTCAGAGTTGTGTGTGTGGAGCGCCAGATCTCGAGCGTCTCAGAGTTGTGTGTGTGGAGAGCCAGATCTCGAGCGTCTCAGAGTTGTGTGTGTGGAGAGCCAGATCTCGAGCGTCTCAGAGTTGTGTGTGTGGAGTGCCAGATCTCGAGCGTCTCAGAGTTGTGTGTGTGGAGTGCCAGATCTCGAGCGTCCCAGAGTTGTGTGTGTGGAGCGCCAGATCTCGAGCGTCGCAGAGTTGTGTGTGTGGAGTGCCAGATCTCGAGCGTCTCAGAGTTGTGTGTGTGGAGCGCCAGATCTCGAGCGTCTCAGAGTTGTGTGTGTGGAGTGCCAGATCTCGAGCGTCGCAGAGTTGTGTGTGTGGAGTGCCAGATCTCGAGCGTCTCAGAGTTGTGTGCGTGGAGCGCCAGATCTCGAGCGTCTCAGAGTTGTGTGTGTGGAGTGCCAGATCTCGAGCGTCTCAGAGTTGTGTGTGTGGAGAGCCAGATCTCGAGCGTCTCAGAGTTGTGTGTGTGGAGTGCCAGATCTCGAGCGTCTCAGAGTTGTGTGTGTGGAGCGCCAGATCTCGAGCGTCTCAGAGTTGTGTGTGTGGAGTGCCAGATCTCGAGCGTCTCAGAGTTGTGTGTGAGGAGCGCCAGATCTCGAGCGTCGCAGAGTTGTGTGTGAGGAGCGCCAGATCTCGAGCGTCTCAGAGTTGTGTGCGTGGAGTGCCAGATCTCGAGCGTCTCAGAGTTGTGTGTGTGGAGAGCCAGATCTTGAGCGTCTCAGAGTTGTGTGTGTGGAGTGCCAGATCTTGAGCGTCGCAGAGTTGTGTGTGAGGAGCGCCAGATCTCGAGCGTCGCAGAGTTGTGTGTGAGGAGCGCCAGATCTCGAGCGTCTCAGAGTTGTGTGTGTGGAGCGCCAGATCTCGAGCGTCTCAGAGTTGTGTGTGTGGAGTGCCAGATCTCGAGCGTCTCAGAGTTGTGTGTGAGGAGCGCCAGATCTCGAGCGTCGCAGAGTTGTGTGTGTGGAGTGCCAGATCTCGAGCGTCTCAGAGTTGTGTGTGTGGAGCGCCAGATCTCGAGCGTCTCAGAGTTGTGTGTGAGGAGCGCCAGATCTCGAGCGTCGCAGAGTTGTGTGTGTGGAGAGCCAGATCTTGAGCGTCTCAGAGTTGTGTGTGAGGAGCGCCAGATCTCGAGCGTCTCAGAGTTGTGTGTGTGGAGTGCCAGATCTCGAGCGTCTCAGAGTTGTGTGTGTGGAGAGCCAGATCTTGAGCGTCTCAGAGTTGTGTGTGTGGAGTGCCAGATCTTGAGCGTCGCAGAGTTGTGTGTGAGGAGCGCCAGATCTCGAGCGTCGCAGAGTTGTGTGTGTGGAGTGCCAGATCTCGAGCGTCTCAGAGTTGTGTGTGTGGAGTGCCAGATCTCGAGCGTCTCAGAGTTGTGTGTGTGGAGTGCCAGATCTCGAGCGTCTCAGAGTTGTGTGTGTGGAGAGCCAGATCTCGAGCGTCGCAGAGTTGTGTGTGTGGAGTGCCAGATCTCGAGCGTCGCAGAGTTGTGTGTGTGGAGCGCCAGATCTCGAGCGTCGCAGAGTTGTGTGTGAGGAGCGCCAGATCTCGAGCGTCTCAGAGTTGTGTGTGTGGAGAGCCAGATCTCGAGCGTCTCAGAGTTGTGTGTGTGGAGTGCCAGATCTCGAGCGTCTCAGAGTTGTGTGTGTGGAGAGCCAGATCTCGAGCGTCGCAGAGTTGTGTGTGTGGAGTGCCAGATCTTGAGCGTCGCAGAGTTGTGTGTGTGGAGCGCCAGATCTCGAGCGTCGCAGAGTTGTGTGTGAGGAGCGCCAGATCTCGAGCGTCTCAGAGTTGTGTGTGTGGAGCGCCAGATCTCGAGCGTCTCAGAGTTGTGTGTGTGGAGTGCCAGATCTCGAGCGTCTCAGAGTTGTGTGTGTGGAGTGCCAGATCTCGAGCGTCTCAGAGTTGTGTGTGTGGAGTGCCAGATCTCGAGCGTCTCAGAGTTGTGTGTGTGGAGTGCCAGATCTTGAGCGTCGCAGAGTTGTGTGTGAGGAGCGCCAGATCTCGAGCGTCGCAGAGTTGTGTGTGAGGAGCGCCAGATCTCGAGCGTCTCAGAGTTGTGTGTGTGGAGTGCCAGATCTCGAGCGTCTCAGAGTTGTGTGTGTGGAGTGCCAGATCTCGAGCGTCTCAGAGTTGTGTGTGTGGAGTGCCAGATCTCGAGCGTCTCAGAGTTGTGTGTGTGGAGTGCCAGATCTCGAGCGTCTCAGAGTTGTGTGTGTGGAGTGCCAGATCTCGAGCGTCTCAGAGTTGTGTGTGTGGAGTGCCAGATCTCGAGCGTCTCAGAGTTGTGTGTGTGGAGTGCCAGATCTCGAGCGTCTCAGAGTTGTGTGTGTGGAGTGCCAGATCTCGAGCGTCTCAGAGTTGTGTGTGTGGAGTGCCAGATCTCGAGCGTCTCAGAGTTGTGTGTGTGGAGTGCCAGATCTCGAGCGTCTCAGAGTTGTGTGTGTGGAGTGCCAGATCTCGAGCGTCTCAGAGTTGTGTGTGTGGAGTGCCAGATCTCGAGCGTCTCAGAGTTGTGTGTGTGGAGTGCCAGATCTCGAGCGTCTCAGAGTTGTGTGTGTGGAGTGCCAGATCTCGAGCGTCTCAGAGTTGTGTGTGTGGAGTGCCAGATCTCGAGCGTCTCAGAGTTGTGTGTGTGGAGTGCCAGATCTCGAGCGTCTCAGAGTTGTGTGTGTGGAGTGCCAGATCTCGAGCGTCTCAGAGTTGTGTGTGTGGAGTGCCAGATCTCGAGCGTCTCAGAGTTGTGTGTGTGGAGTGCCAGATCTCGAGCGTCTCAGAGTTGTGTGTGTGGAGTGCCAGATCTTGAGCGTCTCAGAGTTGTGTGTGTGGAGTGCCAGATCTCGAGCGTCTCAGAGTTGTGTGTGTGGAGTGCCAGATCTCGAGCGTCTCAGAGTTGTGTGTGTGGAGTGCCAGATCTCGAGCGTCTCAGAGTTGTGTGTGTGGAGTGCCAGATCTCGAGCGTCTCAGAGTTGTGTGTGTGGAGTGCCAGATCTCGAGCGTCTCAGAGTTGTGTGTGAGGAGTGCCAGATCTCGAGCGTCGCAGAGTTGTGTGTGTGGAGTGCCAGATCTCGAGCGTCTCAGAGTTGTGTGTGTGGAGTGCCAGATCTCGAGCGTCTCAGAGTTGTGTGTGTGGAGTGCCAGATCTCGAGCGTCTCAGAGTTGTGTGTGAGGAGCGCCAGATCTCGAGCGTCTCAGAGTTGTGTGTGTGGAGCGCCAGATCTCGAGCGTCTCAGAGTTGTGTGTGTGGAGCGCCAGATCTCGAGCGTCTCAGAGTTGTGTGTGAGGAGCGCCAGATCTCGAGCGTCTCAGAGTTGTGTGTGTGGAGCGCCAGATCTCGAGCGTCTCAGAGTTGTGTGTGTGGAGCGCCAGATCTCGAGCGTCTCAGAGTTGTGTGTGTGGAGTGCCAGATCTCGAGCGTCTCAGAGTTGTGTGTGTGGAGTGCCAGATCTTGAACGTCTCAGAGTTGTGTGTGTGGAGAGCCAGATCTCGAGCGTCGCAGAGTTGTGTGTGTGGAGAGCCAGATCTCGAGCGTCGCAGAGTTGTGTGTGTGGAGAGCCAGATCTCGAGCGTCGCAGAGTTGTGTGTGTGGAGTGCCAGATCTCGAGCGTCGCAGAGTTGTGTGTGTGGAGTGCCAGATCTCGAGCGTCTCAGAGTTGTGTGTGTGGAGAGCCAGATCTCGAGCGTCTCAGAGTTGTGTGTGTGGAGAGCCAGATCTCGAGCGTCTCAGAGTTGAACTAGTCTGTGCTTTAAACCAGACTAAACCAGTCTAAACCAGCCTGTGCTTTAAACCAGTCTAAACCAGTCTGTGCTTTAAACCAGTCTAAACCAGTCTGTGCTTTAAACCAGTCTAAACCAGTCTGTGCTTTAAACCAGACTAAACCAGCCTGTGCTTTAAACCAGTCTAAACCAGCCTGTGCTTTAAACCAGTCTAAACCAGCCTGTGCTTTAAACCAGTCTAAACCAGCCTGTGCTTTAAACCAGTCTAAACCAGCCTGTGCTTTAAACCAGTCTAAACCAGCCTGTGCTTTAAACCAGTCTAAACCAGCCTGTGCTTTAAACCAGTCTAAACCAGCCTGTGCTTTAAACCAGTCTAAACCAGCCTGTGCTTTAAACCAGTCTAAACCAGCCTGTGCTTTAAACCAGTCTAAACCAGCCTGTGCTTTAAACCAGTCTAAACCAGCCTGTGCTTTAAACCAGTCTAAACCAGCCTGTGCTTTAAACCAGTCTAAACCAGCCTGTGCTTTAAACCAGTCTAAACCAGCCTGTGCTTTAAACCAGTCTAAACCAGCCTGTGCTTTAAACCAGTCTAAACCAGCCTGTGCTTTAAACCAGTCTAAACCAGCCTGTGTTTTAAACCAGTCTAAACCAGCCTGTGCTTTAAACCAGTCTAAACCAGCCTGTGCTTTAAACCAGTCTAAACCAGCCTGTGCTTTAAACCAGTCTAAACCAGTCTAAACCAGCCTGTGCTTTAAACCAGTCTAAACCAGCCTGTGTTTTAAACCAGTCTAAACCAGCCTGTGCTTTAAACCAGTCTAAACCAGCCTGTGCTTTAAACCAGTCTAAACCAGCCTGTGCTTTAAACCAGTCTAAACCAGTCTAAACCAGCCTGTGCTTTAAACCAGTCTAAACCAGCCTGTGCTTTAAACCAGTCTAAACCAGCCTGTGCTTTAAACCAGTCTAAACCAGCCTGTGCTTTAAACCAGTCTGTGCTTTAAACCAGTCTAAACCAGTCTGTGCTTTAAACCAGACTAAACCAGTCTGTGCTTTAAACCAGACTAAACCAGTCTAAACCAGCCTGTGCTTTAAACCAGTCTAAACCAGCCTGTGCTTTAAACCAGTCTAAACCAGTCTGTGCTTTAAACCAGACTAAACCAGTCTGTGCTTTAAACCAGACTAAACCAGTCTGTGCTTTAAACCAGACTAAACCAGTCTAAACCAGCCTGTGCTTTAAACCAGTCTAAACCAGTCTGTGCTTTAAACCAGTCTAAACCAGTCTGTGCTTTAAACCAGTCTACACCAGTCTGTGCTTTAAACCAGACTAAACCAGTCTGTGCTTTAAACCAGTCTAAACCAGTCTGTGCTTTAAACCAGTCTAAACCAGTCTGTGCTTTAAACCAGTCTAAACCAGTCTGTGCTTTAAACCAGTCTAAACCAGCCTGTGCTTTAAACCAGTCTAAACCAGCCTGTGCTTTAAACCAGTCTAAACCAGCCTGTGCTTTAAACCAGTCTAAACCAGCCTATGCTTTAAACCAGTCTAAACCAGTCTGTGCTTTAAACCAGTCTAAACCAGTCTGTGCTTTAAACCAGTCTAAACCAGTCTGTGCTTTAAACCAGTCTAAACCAGCCTATGCTTTAAACCAGTCTAAACCAGTCTGTGCTTTAAACCAGTCTAAACCAGTCTGTGCTTTAAACCAGTCTAAACCAGTCTGTGTTTTAAACCAGTCTAAACCAGCCTGTGCTTTAAACCAGTCTAAACCAGCCTGTGCTTTAAACCAGTCTAAACCAGCCTGTGCTTTAAACCAGTCTAAACCAGCCTGTGCTTTAAACCAGTCTAAACCAGTCTAAACCAGCCTGTGCTTTAAACCAGTCTAAACCAGCCTGTGTTTTAAACCAGTCTAAACCAGCCTGTGCTTTAAACCAGTCTAAACCAGCCTGTGCTTTAAACCAGTCTAAACCAGCCTGTGCTTTAAACCAGTCTAAACCAGTCTAAACCAGCCTGTGCTTTAAACCAGTCTAAACCAGCCTGTGCTTTAAACCAGTCTAAACCAGTCTAAACCAGCCTGTGCTTTAAACCAGTCTAAACCAGCCTGTGCTTTAAACCAGTCTGTGCTTTAAACCAGTCTAAACCAGTCTGTGCTTTAAACCAGACTAAACCAGTCTAAACCAGCCTGTGCTTTAAACCAGTCTAAACCAGCCTGTGCTTTAAACCAGTCTAAACCAGTCTGTGCTTTAAACCAGACTAAACCAGTCTGTGCTTTAAACCAGACTAAACCAGTCTAAACCAGCCTGTGCTTTAAACCAGTCTAAACCAGTCTGTGCTTTAAACCAGTCTAAACCAGTCTGTGCTTTAAACCAGTCTACACCAGTCTGTGCTTTAAACCAGTCTACACCAGTCTGTGCTTTAAACCAGACTAAACCAGTCTGTGCTTTAAACCAGTCTAAACCAGTCTGTGCTTTAAACCAGTCTAAACCAGTCTGTGCTTTAAACCAGTCTAAACCA